>VXAK01020986.1:0-22496 GCA_013399435.1 Arenaria interpres
ATATATTTATATATTTTATATATTTTCATTTTGTTAAGTGCCATTCTTTGCTAAATAGTAGTAAGAGCGACTAAAACAGGTATCCTGTTGCTATAGATAATCTCTTCAGAAAGAGTAAGAAATCACTGTTATACAGAATGATGTATTGTTTTCCCCTGATATTTATAAGCATTTTCGTTGCTGCTTTTTCTCATTTCCTGCAGTCTTTCTCTACTTGGAAAAAAACCCTCAAATTTTCATGTTAGGCATTTGTTTGTTTACCTATTTAGAAATGTCACTCTTTAAGGTAAATTCTTTCAGCACCGTTTAAATGTTTTATACTCAGTTAGACCTATTCTAGTAGGATTAATATCAGTTTCTTCAATGGATTTTATTTCAGGTGTACAAA
This sequence comes from Arenaria interpres, assembly GCA_013399435.1. NCBI lineage: Eukaryota > Metazoa > Chordata > Aves > Charadriiformes > Scolopacidae > Arenaria > Arenaria interpres. The sequence continues at coordinate 389 of VXAK01020986.1, forward strand.
TTTCATTACAGAATAATATAGATTATTATAACTATGCATTAAATAGTGGTAAGATGTGGAATTTAGCCTTCAGTAGTTTGCTAATTCAAGTCATTACTCTATGCTTACTTTTTAGATGAGCATAACATTTTAAATTAATAAGATAAGATGGATTGCCTAGATTCTGTATCAGTTTACATTTAGCTGAAAGGATACATAGCTGTTTAGGTAATCAAGAATATATGTTCTACCTTTGAGACATCAAAACAAACAAACAAAAAACCCCAAAAGCAATTTTATATTTTTTTTTAGATCATAAATTCCCTGCACTGTAAATGATAGTTATGAGGAACCTTAAATGCAGGGTGGTCTAGATAGTACCAGTGCACTATCATGGTTCAAAATTGGAAGACAGTAACCCAGCTTCTGTCTAAATTCTGTGGAGGAATTGGTTCATTAAATATGTTCAGTCTCAAACAGAATATATTCAGTAAAAACATCGTCACCATGCTTTCTTTCATTAAGAATAAAATAATTAATTAATGAAAATTATTTGAGAAGTTGGATAAGCTTTAGAATAGCAGACAGTTATTTGGCAAATGCTTTGAAAACAGAACAGTAAATAACGTGATCAGGTTGGTATGAGGTGCTACATACCTTCTGCTCCTAATTTACAAGAAGTGCCTACCTTGAAGATTAAAAAGTTTAAGATGAATGGCTGCTTTACACTCCTTTGTTTTAGAGGTGCTGCAGTATAGGCAAGAATGAAAACTTATGATACAACAAAAGCAGAAATAAAAGATATCTCATTTTGCAAGCGGGTGTGTGGCAGTGTGCTCTCCCTGTTTTGTTCCACCCCTGCCTCCCGGCTCCTGCCCGGCCTTGGCCACCACGGCCATCACAACAGCAGCTGTGATAACTTGCACCTGGTCTTTGGGGCATGGCAGGTAACATAGTCAAAATACTGTCTGGAGTGGGGACGTAGAAATTTTATTGCCATTAGAATATGACTATAGGTCAATTATCTTACTGTATAAATAGTGGACAGCCCAATAGCCCTTTGAGCTCTCCTGTATGGCAGTGGGCTGCACACCAGAATCTCCCTTTTGTGAGGACGCTCGCTTAAGGTTCTACTCCTCGAGGTTGAGAGATTCCTTGCCGCAACAGATTCTCGGTAAGTGACTAATAGCATGCTAAACTTTGAAATATTAGCTATGTGATGTAAAGGATTGATTGCGCATATATAATCCTTTAGACATAAACCGTTGACCAAGTCTGGGACTAGGATCGGATCCAGCTGCACCTAGACTCCTCTCCGAGAAGGAGTTTAGAAAGCAAAGGGGTCCTTTCTGAACCTCGTGACTCAACGGGAAGGGTCTCCCTGACAGCTTGTCTGACCCTGTCCTCTATGCAGTAAATAATAGAGTGTACCTTGACATCGAACCTCGTAACACACTATCGCATTTACTACTGGTTCTATCGCACTTACTACTGGTTTTGTTAAATCACTGTTTCACCTTAATAAATATTTCACTGCTTCACTCTAACTAGTGAAGTTAATCACTCTGCCCGCAACAGGGTGGTAAGAAAAGTCTAGTATTCAAAGGACTGCCTATATGTTGCCCACTTAAGAAGTACTGGGGAACATATAGGGCAGCACTGGGAGATCAGAAGACCTAGATCAAATCTCTGGCTTGCTAGGCAAGAATTCACCAACAAACTATTGTGTAACACCACAATGTAGGGAAGCAAATACAATCCAAGGTTAGAGATAAAGTTTGACCTTTACAAAAGTGGGAGCATGAGGCCAATGGGATTTTAAAATTCAAGTTCTGTAGCCTTTGTAAGAAATAAACTAGGGTTTCTTTCTACCACAAAAGGTCTATTTCTATTGGAGGAAAGGAAAATCTTTTCCAGCTCTTGTAGAGACTAGAATTTTTATTTAAACAGATCAATGAAGTGCTGCAGGAAACCAAATCACTTGGGAGGAGGACAGAATATTGGTGAAAGATGAAACATCTGGGATATAGTTATACCTTCAGAGTGACTCCTGTACATATAAATTTTGTGCTACTGACAAAACATATTTCTGTATAATTTCTTCCTCCATAGTGATGGAGAATCATTTTCTGCAGCTACCTGGGTCATCATCTGATAGGTCAGTCTGGACTGTCTGCAAACTGTGACAGACTCCAGATTTCATCATTTTCCTCATTACATATGATCCTTTGATAAGACAACTAATCAGATCAGAAGAGGTCTGTCACCATGTTGTGGTCTCAACAACATAAAAATTTGATTGTGAAGCACAGAAAGAAAAAGTCACTGCCTTGTCATGAATTAATATCAGAGCTAAATACAGAACCTTTTCCTCCAAGTGCTTGCACAGTGCATGTACCATTAGAGCACGCAAGTTTAGACATGTTTGATAGATTTAACGTAAGATAATTTTTGTCAGGATCTTCAATACTACTTTTCAGTAATAAAAATTCCTCAGGGTGTGAACTGAATCAAACCTACACATTTAGAGCTCTCAGCAAAGTGCTCCTAATAAAGGAAATGATAACATGAGGAAATGTTCCCGACGGTGGATCTGCACAATTCTGGAAGCTTTGCTTTCTCTACAAGGTTGGTTTAAATTAGTTACAGGGGCTTTTTTAGGTACAGAAAGTCCTCCAGCACTGGACTAGATTTTTTGCCATTTAGAGCATGCTACCACAGTTCTTCAAAAACCCGGTTCTGCTGAACACAAATTTCCTAGACTAATACTTTACTCACATCATAGCTCTTCTTCTCTGCTGGACTTGGGGACTTTTTATGCTACAGATAGCTTCACTTGCAAGAAATATGCCCAGGACAAGTCCACAATTCCACAATTTTGATTTCTCTTCCTGTAAACCTCATTACCACCACCTGTTCCCCTCTAATAGATACGGGAGAGTCTTTCCTTGAAGAACAAAACCTGCAAAGTACTGGATGAGAGAAGGAAGGTCATTCTCTTAGCCTGAGGTGAGTGAAACAGACATTACCTGAGAGTGACTTTAAAGGTTAATGTTTTTACTCAAAATATGCTGGATGTCACTGGTTGGATTTACAATTTATGATGATTTTTCTTTTCCTATGAAAGTATGCTTCTTTTTTTCCTGTCATTTTGGCAAACATAGCCTGGGGTCAAGTTCTTTCCTTCTCTTACCACCTGTCAGGCATGTAAGACCAGAATCTCTGTTTACTGAAGTTTTCTAACAGTGTAATATTATTTGATGATTTCTGATTTATGCTATTGGAGTGTTACACTAGGGGTTTGAGATCCTCCAGGCTAAACGGTGACCTCAAGTGCATTTATGCAGCCTAGCTATTGATACCAACCTCTGGTGAGCCTGCCTTACTGTAATTAAGGCTACCCTTTGGACTGAAAAATTTCCACTGTTGTTAATCTGTGACCAGGTAAGTTGTCTCTAGAAGCATAAGGGCAATTTAGTTCTTGAGACTGGAATTCATGAGGGAAAAAAAAAAAGAGAAACATTAAAAAGAAAAAAAAAAAGGAAAGCTGAGCAAATGTGATGCTGAAAGACGGAAGTCACTGACAGACACCCCCCAGATGTTGGTTTTACCATCACATTCCAGACTAGAACACTGCCTTAAGGACAATGGTCAATAGCTAAGCTGTCTTACGGGAATGAGGAAAAATATTTTCCTTCCTGCCTTTGGTTTTCTGTGATTAGCCTTGTGTTTCTTTGTTTCTTTTCTACAGTTCTCTTCCTACTGTAAATTCCATTTCTTAATCAAACTAGAAAAAAAAAAAAATCTCTAAGAAAGGAATAAAGAGAAACATTGAATCAACATTGAATCAAGAAGTTTTCCACATAACTTAAATGACATTTAATTGCTCTTATTCCGTATATATTAAAGCACTTTCAAAGAACTTTCTTGTGATTGCCTTCTAGCGGGTGTAAGATTAGGAAGAATGCAACCTGTGTTATTCATGAAGATGAGGAGCAAGTAGTTTCGTGGCCTCCTCTCTCCTGTGAATGTTTGGGTCTCAGAGGGTTCCTCAGCTGAAGTTATGTCTCTGCAGTCCTTTAATCAAGCTAGAGTTAAATTACTGTGACTTGACCCCGTCTCTTCCTCAGCATATCAAAGCAGCATAAAGGTGCTTGAAACTGTGTTAACCAAGCAGCACTTGCATCCATTAAAAGTCATCATAAGCAGCCAATAGTGTCCATCAGCGCTCAGATCAAAGGTTTATTATTGTGAAATTCCTGCATGTTCCCTGTACTGATCTGATCGGGGGGTCTGAACAGCAACGAGGTTGTAGAGTTTGTAAACATCTGGTTGAAACTTTTAATACAATAATGCAAAAAAATCATCATTTCAGGAAAATAAAAAGAAAGCAGCAGTTGGAAAAAATTGGTGAGTCTTCTGATCGTAGATCTGGCTGTGTGCAATGCTGTTCAGAAAATGCTGTGCCTGCTGTTTTTATAATAGAATGACCTTTTCCACTGCAAAGACACAGCCATCACAACCATTAGTAAAGCACTAATGAATAGCCTCCTATTCAAACAACAGTAGCAAAGCAGGAAACTCATATCTCCTATGTCCCTTTCACTTCACTGAAATGTGAACTCTAAAAACCACATTGAAAACAGAACATTTTGGTGAGAGAAAAAGCAGGAATATCACACAGAATAACTCCCAGTACAAAATTTTCAATTTGCTAGCTTTAGGGTTTTGGTTGTTTTTGGTTTTTTTTTGGTTGGTTGGTTGGTTTTCTTTTACTATGCATATGCTTAACACATGTGAGCACAAGCTACTATTTGTACTACTATTGTGCCCAGGAGCCATGATCCAGGTAAAGGACTCACCGAGTTATCTAATGTGCAGCTGTGAAGGTACATGCTCCTCACTGATCTTGTGCTGCCATCTCTGACTAATGTAAGGACTTTTTTTTCTGTTAGAATTTGCCACTCTTGAGGGATATGAACCCTCAATAGGTGTGACTAAATATCTGCTCAAGAGTGGTAATCTCTTGAGATGCTTTATTATTTGGACTCTTGCTTTTGTTTTCTGATAAAAATGCAGTACAGAAGACTCTCTGTAGACCAGATTTTAGAGGTTGAGATCATATTCTAACTTCAGCTTATAGAAGTAGGGGAACATGTTTAGTTTGTGTGAAGTCTTGTCAGTTAGAAATTGCTTTGGATTTAGCTGTGTATAGAAAAAGATTTTTCCTAATACCCAGATATTGTACAAAACAGGCTACAGAAGAAGTCTTGCTCCCTTTTGAATTCCCACTGTTGGTAAAGAAGAGGCTGTAGTAAGAAATCAATGTTATATGAGCTGACTGTTTGTAGACCCTGAGGCTTTTTTCAGAAACATTTAATCTCTTAATGAGATCATTCTTAAATTGAAAAATTAACCACCAGAGTATGTCTGTTTATGTAAGCATATTCTTTCTCTTTATAAAGAAAATAAGAGTTGAGAATGAAAAGTATATTTTCCAGGGCTTAGTATTCATTTAAGAACTTAAGCTATGCTCACATTCTATTTAGATAACTTTTACTACTTTAGGAAAACCACAATTTGTAGGATCCTGTTTGTCATCTCTGCCCAAAATGCTGGGCATTTGGGAGCTGCACTCACAAAAGAGTGCAGCTGACCATGCAGCAACACCCATGCTTGTGCTTTTAAATCTGCAAATGTCATGTTAGCTTTGGAAAGCTCCCAGAGCATGGTTTATCTAGCTTGGTTTCCTGGATTTAAAGAATTTATTCCTGCTAAAAACTTTCAGACATGAAATTGAGTACTAGTGGTTGACCTGTTAGGACAGATTTGGAAAATGTCTGTACCCTTAATGATGCAAATAGACATCTGGTTAAAATTTCACAAGCACCGAACCAGATGAGATCACAGATTATCATAGGTGTCAGTGGAAATTGTGAACCTTCGTGTGTATTGTTAAGTGGTTTTATGTGTCTGCAGTTCATGTATTTTAGCACTAACCCACTAATAATTTGAATGGGAATCAAGAACCTACTTAGTTGTGAAATAACTAAATATCTGATTTGCTTTCAAATACAAATCTTAAACTCTTACAGCTTAATATAATATATATTAGATATACTAGTATGTACTGCTGACTGTTATCTGAATAGGCAGGTGTGCTATAATATGTACATGAAGATTTGAAAAGATTTGTAAGGCTCAGAGGAAGTTATTCAGTTTTTACAAGCTCAGTTCCATCAATTCCTTCATTTTATTGATGCTGTGCTTCTTGTTCACTCCATCAGCTTTTTATCTCATTCACACACACAAAAAATGAAATCATGAGCTAGCACAACTGATATCAGAAGTCACGACTATAGTCTACTGTTTTTTAATTTGCCTATAAATTAAGCTGTGAAATGGATTTTTAAAATTTTGATTAAAACCACTAAAGAATGTTTCCAGAAGCAGACAACTGTGCTAAGCTTCCTTCTGTAAAGAAGTTTTACAAGTAGGTCATAAACCCCTGAAATTAAGTCAGAAATGCTGACAGACCCCAAACTCTTAGCAGCTCTGTAAGCTCCAGTCTAATCATGTTCTCCCAGAGGGGGAAAATCTCTTTCTTGAGACTAAATTGTAGACCATAAAATTGTTGTTTTGTCACGTAGAGCTCTGAGTATACTGTAAAGAAATGTACAGCAAAGAAGAAATCTCTTGTTACTATAGCAACTAAAATTCAAAAATATATCTGAAAATGACTATTTTTTTCTAAATTTATCCTATGAAACATTTCGGACTCTTGCCTAATTGTGTTTTATGGAATAGCTTTCATTTATTAGCATGGGTCAGAAGAAGTCTGAAACTACACAGAAATTACTGGAGGTAAACAAATATAAACTAATCAACCATTTGTCTCCAGTGGACCTTACATACTCCAGGGCATAGAAAAAACCACACAACATTAAACATCTAAAATTTTCATCTTAGAAACTATATCTGTTTGGTGTGTATGTGAACAAGTTTGCTTATTTTATATACTCTTCTAAGGAAAGATCTGTTATTTATTGGTTTGTTTGGTTTTATTTTTAATTTTTCAAAATGATCATTATGACCTTTATACGAAATTTTGTTCATGTTTATCAGAAGGCTTGTTTGTATATCAGGTATGGAATTTCACTTTTAAGTGTTTGCATTTCATAAGGAAAAAAAGGATATGAAATAGATTAAACAATATTTTTGCACATTGTATACTATGGAGTATATATTGACAGGAAACCAAAGTCTTTAAACTTCTGCTTGCATTTGTTTTACGTAAAATAAAGCCAGAATAGATAATTCTGTTTTGGCAAAGAAAAGTAACTAGAAAGTAACAAGAAAGACCTACAAAAGGTCACTGAGGCTATTATTCTATTTCCATCTCTGCAGCAGAAGTGACAGTTTTTCCCTGATATGCTAATTACTGCTATAGTAATCAGTAATACCATGGTAGCAATCTGCAATACCATGGAAGTTTTTTTTATGTTACACTAGAAAAGTGCATACTTTGAAAAAAAAACCCAAAAAACTTTCAGACCCACTATGATCTTCTTAAAGGCATATTAACAAGCTATAACTTGTTTTTTTTTTTTTTTTTATTTTCAAGTCTCTTTTATGTTCAGACCTTACGAAATTTCAGAATGATTTGTTTCCTCTTCAGGCTCAGTTACCCCTAGGACCAAATCCACAAGGAGGACTTCCATTGGTTTGCAGGAACCAATATGAACAACAGTAGAAATCCCACTTTCCCTTCTATGGCCATTGAGGTGTTTAGCCCTTGACTTCTATACTGTTTTCCATTCTCCATTCTTGTACATAACACATACCTGAAAGAAGTCTTTATGACTTAAATGATACTATTATTGAAAGCAATATTTTTACTGCATTGTCTTATCACCTTAAAGCAATTGTTTTTCATTTCTCCTTTAAAAAAAACTAAACAAAACAAACACAACCAAACACACACAGGCACACAAAAACCAGAGTTTAGTTTCCTCCTGCAGAGCTACATGAAGTCCCGAGGTCAGGTAGTAGCAATGTATGTCTCTGTTCCTAAACATGTGTAAATGAACTTCGGTGCCAATCTTGCAACAAACCCCTGCTAATATTAGAAAACAATTTCCATCACTTACAGTCAATACAGTTTCCTCACACTCATTCTGGAATATTCAAGACAGCAAACAAGACTACCTACTGAAGAGCATGGGAAGAGCTAACTCAATGTGCTATTTGGCCCCAGACAATTAAAAATTATGATTTCTCTGTTTGTATATCATCTCCCTTAATCCTGTTTATTCATTTCTTTAAGAGTTTAATTCTCCTTCCACACTCTTGTATTATCTACTTTATTTACTTACTTTTCTCCCTTTAGCCACATTACATGTACCTAACAATCCCTGACTATAAAAATATGATCAGTATGCTATTAGATTAGATAGATGCACAGAACATCAAGGAATAACTGCAGATATATACTAATCTAAACCTATTCCTATTGCTATTCTGTGGTTTACAGTTGTAAGTGTTAAAGATAATCCTGATTATTAGCTGTGTGTTGCAATCCCTATAATGAGCTGTGGGAAAAGCTTCTGATAGAAAGACAAATGCTAAAACACAGAAACTATACAAACACCGATGAATACCTTAGCGTTAATAAAATAGGTATTTTTGTAAATAAAAATAAAAGCCCTAAAGATTTAAAGCATGTAGTCACTTAAGATAAAAACTAGCTGAGGGAAGTAAATACATACAAATAATTATAATTTATTTCTTTAGACTATTTTAAAAAGATACATAATCTATATAATGCATCTTATACAAAAATCATTTATCCCAAAAATTAAATATTATGAATGTATATGTATCAGAAATAATAATACAAGAAACCAGTTGTATTGTAAATGTTAGCAGAACGCTTTCAGAAAATTGAGTGTAGCAAGCTTGCCATCTACTGATCAGAAGAAAAGATCTTTGTTTGTGAGGCATGTTTTGTACACCATAATATTTAGTTTGAAACCCTCTTTATACAATGAATCATTACCCACATATTTAAATAAATCTGTTTCCAGTGTTCCTGCAGGTCAATGTATAACCTCAAAGGTATTGTGCTGTGGATCAGAGGTGAGTTCCTGAAGTACTTCTTATACCCAATGAGGACTATTTCATGAAGAGAGACATAATTTTATTCAGTATTTGGGGAACTCATTTGACATCCCTTGTAACAGTATATTCCCAATTCACAGATGTTCTCATGAAGTTAAAACATTATTTTATAAATAATATGGCAAAAGCAAATAAATATTCTCAGTTTTACCAATTCTTTGCATTTCACAAAGAGATATTTATGTGTCCGCTGCCATCTGCCAGTTTTGCCCTCAGTCAAACCTTGTCAGTACTTAGTGGGAGAATGCAGAAAATCCATATGTCTAGTGTATTTGGTGCTGCAAACCCTCATGTTCCATTCAGATGAATTTAGACAAAGAAGTTGATATCCACAGTTGTGTCATATGTAAAACAAAGAAAAGTCTTCACCCTCTTTTAAAAGAGTGTTTTTTATAGGTTAGGGCCCTGTATTATCATTACTATATCATTTTTCACTTTACCACCAGTAATTTATTTCATTCAATGTAAAATTATAACAATATGGATAACAAAGCATGAAAGTGGATGACCTGTGGCTAAGAGCTAAAGATTGATGGATTTTTTTTAAATTATTTCTTTATAATGGTTTGGATTTTTGTGGACCAATGTATAACAGATCATATAATTGAAGAGTTTGGGTTGGAAAGGTCACCTAGTCCCTCTCCTTCCCCATACAATGACCAGGGACACCTTTAACTAGATCAGGTTGCTCAGAGTCCCATCCAATCTGACCTTGAATGTTTCCAAGGGTGGCACATCTGCCACCTCTTTGGGCAACCTCTTCCAGTGTTTCACCACTCTCATTGTAAAACATTTTCTTCCTTATATCTAATCTAAATCTACCCTCTTTTAGTTTAAAACCATTACCCTTTGTCCTAGGCCCTGCAAAAAAGTTTGTTACCATCTTTCTTATAAACCCTATTTAAGTACACAAAGAACACATTGAGGTTCTCTTCTCCAGGCTGAACAACCCCAACTCTCTCAGCCTGTTCTTATAGGAGAGGTGTTCCATCCCTCTGGTAATTTTTGTGGCCCTCCTCTGGACTGTCTCCAACAGGTCAACTGCCTTGGCCTGCTGACCACTCTTGGTGCAGCCCAGGATACAGTTGGCCTTCTGGGCTGTAAGTGCACAAAGGGCCGTTTAGATGTGGTGTTGGGGGATATGGTGTAGGGGAGAACTTTGTAGAGTAGGGTAGATGGTTGGACTCGATGATCCCAAGGGTCTCTTCCAACCTAGATGATTCTATGATTCTATGACTCTATATATCGGCTCATATCCTGTTTTTCCTCCATCAGTACTCCCAGGTCCTTCTCTGCAGAGCTACTCCCAATCTGTTCATCCCCCAGTCTGTATTGATAGCAGGGGCTCCCCAAGCCAGGTGCAAGATCCTGTACTTGGCCTTGTTGAACCAACATCAGTCACACAGACCCATTCCTTGAGCTTGTCCAGGTCCCTCTGGATGCTGTCCTGTCCCTCAGGTGTGTCAACTGCACCACTCAGTTTGGTATCATCCACAAACTTCCTGAGAGTGCATTTGATCACGCTGTCTATGTCACTGATGAAGATATTAAACAGTACTGGTCCCAGTACAGAAACTGAGGGGCACCACTTGTCGCTTCAGAAGGAGTGAAGACATAAAACTTCTGAAAGTGATAGATCAGGGCAAGGTTGAGAGGACAGAATATGCTCTTTCCAAGCAAACAGGAAAGCTTGTCTTTTCAGCTATGCCATTTAAACTCAGTGGCAGGTTTTTTTCACACGCTTGCCATGTAGTTTGCATGATTGGACTTTTTTTCCTTTTAATATATTCCTCACTTCTCTGCTGGATAATTATGAAATTATTTTATTATTTTTCCATTACTTAAAATTTGATCTTTATTTCATTTGTACTCTTATAAATCAGGAATGGTTTCACTTCAGTTAAGGGATTTAAGATTACCTCTGTTAACTCCAAATTAAATTAATGGGTTTTGCTGCAGAACCTCCCCTAAATAGGACTGGGATTTTTAGATTGCATGGGACTATAACCTAAAGTCAGAAATTCCCAGAGCCAGTATGATTTGTAGAGACTGAGATATTTCAAGAGATTTGTCTGCAGAAATCAATAAGCTTTGTGAAATAAATTTCCCAGCTGGCACTCAATATCTCTACCACAACTACTGCACATGGCTTTGTACAATCAAGCAGGTTAAAAATCTATCCTTGGAAAGGCATAGGAGGAAATCTGCAAGTTTTGGGATATTTTGCTTGTGTGTTCTTTAAGGCTATATTTCTGTATAGGTTCAGAAGGTAGCCCAAGAGTACTCTGTGTGTCTGGAACCAGACAGGTGAATCTATATTCTAGGAAAGGTTTGAGTCTGTTGGGGCAAATGAGTCATATCCTGCATATCAGCAGGGATACATCACAGCATGAAAGTTATCCCAGAACTATCCCTTTGCACTTCAGCTCTTTACAAACATCCTGACTCGTCTGCCTCATCCACACTTCAGCAAATGCCAGAAAAGAGGCACACATGGCATATTTCTTCAGCCTCTACTTTGCTTTCCCCAGCATCCAGTTGGCCTCATGGTGTTGGTGTCACACCTGTTAAAGCCTAGATCCTAGAAAGCTGCCTCCAAAACATCCACAAAGGATCCACAAATTTGGTAGGTTGCAAGTGAAGTTGATAGTGTGTGATAGGACAGCAGCACTATCACGTACACTATCTGCTATTCCACGCCCCACTTTCCTTTTTTGAATGAATTATTTAGTTTGTTACAAAAGAGAGTTTGGAATAAATTAAAGTATGTTAAATATGGATAATTGAAGACCTCTATGTAGAATGAGAATAAAGTAGTAGATAGTCCTTAAAAAATTTAAGATTATTGCTATTTTTCTGTGCGGTCTGAGTTAAAAGAAAACTGATAAAGAAACACAGTTTTATTGGTTTTATTCTGCCTCTAAGCAAACTAAAGAGAAGGATTTACACATTAGATAGAACATATCTAAACTGAATGGCATGATCAGCCATTGTATTATTGAAATAATAAGGCTTTACATACCGGGAGAAACATAAATAAGCAAAGCTTTCTAAATGTTTTAAGATAAAGATGGGCTCTTTCAGTGTCAAAATCAATTTAAAATAAACAGATATTCATACATACTTAAGCACAGGTAGCAGAATCAGAGAAATTGAGAAAATATTACAGATATATTTGATCTTTGAAAAGAAGCTTATTAAAAAGGGTCAACTTCATTTTTGTAAGAAAATATTAAATCTTTACATTAGGACAGCTAAGATGGAGAATAGCACAATGATAATTAAGTAGTAGATTCTAGTTATTTCTGCAAAGTTTAAATAGAAGATTAGGTAAATATGAGATTTGGTACTTTTTCAAAATTGCTCTAAAGTAAACTTTTACAGTGATTAGCATTATAATTTCAAAGACGACATTTCAGAAATATTTATCAGAGCACATTTAATTACACTGCTTATGTAGATATAGCTTCTTTAAGTTTTTCTTATGTTATAGTACTGCATACAGATCTGAAAAATATGAACAAATTATTGTTTTTTTCTCAAGTCTTGTGTCCAACTTCAAACATGAATAAAAAAAGGCATAGCTTACTGAGTCTTTTGCCTCAACAGAATTCGATGCAGCATCTCCTGAATGTTGCGAAATTTATCCAAGATCAAGTTACTTTGAATTGGGCACAGGGGGTGGAGCAGGGGGGTAGGGAGAGGGTCAGGCAGCAAAAATTCGTTTTGCTGGATTTTTTTAGGTGACATTGCACTGTAAATCTTAATGTAAGATGCATTGAACATTGAAGTATGCCTTCAAATTTGATTATAAACTCTTTTTTTTTTTTTTTGTTTTCTGTTATAAATTTGGTTCCTAAAACTTTCACAACTGACCTATTAACAACAATTGTAGCTCAGCTGGAGTGGCTAGATTTAAAAAGTCAATATTCTTACTGTTTTAAACATGATTTTTGAAGCAATTAGCATTCTGCATGTTTTCATTTTTCCACATACAATTTAAAAGTCTCAAGCAGCTGCTGGTATTATTCCTGTGACATATTTTTTTCCTGCTATTCAATGAGAAAGATGAATATGTGATTCTCTTCTTGCCTGTACAGCCTTATTCCCAGTGCCAAGTATAGAAATTTACATCAGAACTACTCTGCTTACTCAAATGTAACATTTGTCCATTTATTCAATACAGTGGACTAAATCCAGCATGGTGTTTTCCTGGCTTTACCTATCTGTAATTCATACAGGAATTACATTGAGGGAAAACACAGAGTAAACAAGCAGTAAGTCAAAACCATTTTTATTCTTTAAAAGAATAGCAGAAAGCAAGAATTTCATGAATCACAGCAAGAGGTAGTTAAAACTGATGGGTCTTATGAAAGACATACATTTTTAGGACTGGCTTAAGCCCAGTCCCTAAATAAAACAAGGGTAAGTGACAGATGTTAACCCATTTCCAAGTTAAAAACAACTCACACCATTCCTAGAGCATGAAGCATAGAGCACAAGTTTTTTACGGTTCTGTAAGTTTTATTTCTTACTTCTAATTCAAAATATATACTAAAATATATTAGTTTTCCTTTTCTCTTCCAGTGTTATAAAAGCCTTCCATCAGTGTTATAGTGTGTAAGTATTTATATATGAATTACTAAATTCCTTACAGCTACAGGTGCCTTAGTTAAATTAACTGATTAAGTAATGCGTTATGTTCCACAATTTACTGGCATATGCCTAAATAAACTCTATTTACTAGGCATCAGATACTCAATAAATGTCACACCAAAAACTGAGCAAAGATGGATCTGCATTGTTTAATTTTCTGTGATTATAAATTTATATTTGAAAAAATCTTAGGAAAACTAAGCACAAAGCTTTGTCTTACTGCAAAATTGAGACCAAATGATTTTCTGTTTATCAGCAGCTCTAAAATTTGGGTTTTTTCTTACCACTTAATTATTTGCCATAAAAAAGAAAAATGCTAAGCTCAACAGGTACACTATACATCTGATTCTTGGTGTGTTTTCCTGTCAAATCAGAAGGGTGTTATTTTATTTATATTGCAAAGCGTGTTATCTCTTTTCAAAACTACACTTGATTTTATCCTTTAAGGTTGTAGTATAATACTGGAGCACAGCAGTTCCTGACTTATGATGTCTGCTTGAACTATTGGGATTATAAATTGATTACCCAGTCTTTAACTGAGGCCAGTGCAATCAGGCTGTGGCCCTTCACACATCACTTAGCAATGTAGCTGGTGCCCTGTTGCTTAACTGTGAGGAGCATCAGTAAAAACACAGGTTATAACAGCAATTTCTCATTAAACACTGATATACTTTCATCCTTACTGTGAAGTTGTTATGTACTAATAGCCAGATTTTCTTTGTTATCCAATATTGTGTAAACCACATTCTCAGTATGCACTTCATGCAATTTGTTTAAAATTTACAAAAGGTTGGCTTTTTGTGCATTTTGGATGTGACACAATAAATGTCTCACACTGTGCCATACAGTATAAAATTCAGCTAATTGAAGCTGAGGTGCTTTCTGACTAACATTAGGTTACTGTGCTAACTGGTTTGTTTCATATATGACTTCAGCTCTCCATTTGTGTACCTAAGTGAAAAATGTCTGATGTTTTTGGCCTAAGAGACATTGGGTGAAAACTCACCTGAAGAGTGTCTCTGGAGAGACATATTACTTTTTCCTTATGAACAGAAGTGGAAGGAATCCAGGGTGAATGACAGAGGGTAGACATAGTCCTAAGAACTGAAATTTGTTGAGGCTTACTTTGTAGCGGATAGGGAAAGATCAAAAGACCAACATCACAGGAAATCATTTATACTGCAAATGACTTCAAAAATTAATTCCTGAAGGCATTAAATATTGCCCTTGTTCCATCTTCTACAGTTGTAGAAACCTATTTGTCCTCCAGCTGAGCATCTGTTTCAGAGTATATGGTTCAAATAATAGGTGTGCTTTTGTATAATGAAGAGTAAAATGAGAGGTTAAGGCTTCACAAGATGCAGCATTTTGTCCTTCTCCCCTTACCCGCTGGAAAAATTTCCAGTTCTTCCCTCCCTGTGAGAATAACCCCTGCAATTTTTTCCTTTCTGCACTCTTGTAAGTCATCCAAACCTCCCTTTCTCATAAAATCTTCTCTACATGGCTCTGTGTGTATCTGCATGTACATGCACTTAGAAGGATATTTGCATGCATCATTTATTAAGTCCAAATTTGGGGGTTAGACATATCCCTTTCAAACACCATGTTAAGTTTCTGGTAGGTAGAGACAAGATTAAACTGCAGATATCTGGCATTCTCATCCTTCCCACAGCCAGGTTTCCACCCCCTGCCTGAGGTAGTTTCTTCCAGTTTCTTTGCAAATCTTCCCAAAAATCATCTTAGTTATATAATCAGTATGTAGAATATTTGCACCTATCT
The DNA here is from genome assembly GCA_013399435.1 of Arenaria interpres. Classification (NCBI taxonomy): domain Eukaryota; kingdom Metazoa; phylum Chordata; class Aves; order Charadriiformes; family Scolopacidae; genus Arenaria; species Arenaria interpres. Next base: position 15,983 of record VXAK01020986.1, read on the forward strand.
CATTTATGACCTAGTTTTTCAGTGCAATCTTCTTGTCTCAGTAATTATGTCTAGTTAGACATGATGCAGCTGTAGCATCTCATGGAAAAAGACCCACTAGGGGGAAATACTTCTATAATCAGCAGAGAAAAAAAATGGAACTGAAGTCCAACTTTACTGAAATGTTCCATGAATTCTTGTATTAACTTTGGCATCATATTAGTTGATTTTTTGTTCAGAACCTAAAAGAGAATGAAAATTGATAAATATAGATATGGTCAATTGCTATGGGCTCATGGAAAAATCTGAGTTGAAGTAATACTAAGTAATACAGTAAGTGGATTTATTGAATTCTAAATCTAATTCCAATCCTTAAAACGAACATCATGAAACATCAGTGAGTTGGTCATATAAATACAATGAGGTTGATCTGTTGACCTAATTCGGTAACAATGATGAGCATACTAATCTGCTTACACTGGAAGGTAGCATTGGCAACACCAATGAGACTGCAAACATAGCTTCTTCCATATTTACAAAGCAAGGGCCTTTCATAAACATTGTTTGACATAGATATTGTCTGCAAATGTAATTTGAAAAAGAAAAACATTTCACTGAATGTCACCCTTTAGAGGGCTTGTTAAAAGATCAATGCTGAGAAAGACTGGAATGAGTCCAGGTCCCCAGCCTTGGACGAGGAAGGTCCTGCTACCCAGGAGACCCCAGTTCTCACCAATAAGGTACATCAGAGTACCATGCAGAGAGATCTGAGTTAAAGTTGAATTAAACTAGCTTGGAAATAATTGTAGGAGCAAGATAATTTTATCTTACTTCCTTTTTCTATCACTTCATGTGGACACACTTTCAAAGTTCTACAGAGATTCAAATGAAAGAGAAAATACCTGGGTTATGTCCTTGAGGAACCTTTGTGGTTCCCTTCCACCTCTACCTCCACCCCCCTGGGTGAATTTTTCATATAAAATGGATAATGCATTATTGCACAGGAACATATTTTTCATCTTGGTGCGTCTTTCTTGCTCTCTCTCTCCTGGCCAGAAGATTCTTGTATCCATGTATACAGCTTCAAGAAAAAGAGTAGAAACTACTCTTCTCCCCAAATAAATGGCAGTCTTGTGTTTTGGAAACACAATTGGATCCAAATATTTTCAGCCAATTTGAGGGGTGCATTTCCCTTTCTAGACAAATGCTATGTGCACTAAAAATTCTACATTCAAGCAACCCGAGTGTTATGCATTTAACTTATGTTAAAATTGCAGTTTACTGTAATTTAAGTTTGAATATGTTCCATTTGTGCTGACATTTTAATTTGAATCTTACCCACAGTGACATTTTTAAAGGCAATATCCCATGCTTCGTGAAGTCTGGCTGCATAACTCCTCCCCTTTCACTAGACATCCTATTGCCTCCTTAACCCTTATCAGCTCTGCCACAGGCATTGATACTGAACTAGCAAGTGAGGCTAGACTTGCCTGCCTCTGTCTCAGGATATTCAAATATTTACTTCTGATCTCCAAAGCTGTTTTCCAGGAACACCACACAGACATCTGAGTTAGCCATATGGAGAATTAACACAGGCCTGGCAGAACTAGCTTATTGGAATCTTGTTTGTCCTCTCGTTCCTAATATGTTTTTACCTCACAGGGTAGATACTTCTTACTAATTGGAACCAACATTTGTGTGTATATGAAAATATACATAGAAAGGAAACTACACAGCTTCTTTTCTGTCTTCTAAACAAATTCAGGTGTTAAGTACCCTTCACAATAATTTTTATTAGGTTGCAACTTTAAACACAATTCTTATGATTTTTACAGGGAAGCTCAAGCAATACATTAAAGTGATTTGCCTAAGATTATAAAAATAAAGCAAAAAGAAAATCATACAAAAGAAAAGTCTAGGCAAAATAAAGAAAAATTTCTAAGACTTGCAATACTGAAATTACAGTAGGCAGCCCATGGGAAGGGCGCACATTGGAGAAGTTTGTGGAGACAGCCTCCTGTGGGTGGGAACCCACGTTGGAGTAGGGGAAGAGTGTGAGGAGGAAGGAGCAGCAAAGAAAACATGTGACAAACTGATTTCAACCCTCATTCCCCACTCTCCTGTGCTGCTCAGGGGGAGGAGGTAGAAAAAATTGGGAGTGAAATTAAGCCCAGGAAGAATGGAGTGGTGGGGGGAAGATGTTTTGAGATTTGGGTTTATTTCTCATTATCCTACTCTGATTTGATCGGTAACAAATTGAACTAATTTCCCCAAGTCAAGTCTGTTCTGCCTATGACAGTAACTGGTAACTGATCTCTCCTTGTCCCTATCTTGACCCACGAGGCTTTCATTATATTGCCTTTCCCTTGTCCAGTTGAGGAGGAGTGATAGAGAGGCTTTGGTGGGTATCTGGCGTCCAGCCCCATCAACCCACCACACTACTAATAAAAATATGTTAAGGATAAGGATACTAGCTGAAACATAGAAGAGTTTGAGATTTTCTCTAAAGTAATGAAAGATTTGGGGTGGGGTGTGTGTGTCTTTTTTCTTGTCTCTTTCTAAGTATAAACTGCTATGTGTGTGTATGCGTGTGTTTAAAATTAACTCATTAGCTGAAAGTCTTCAACTCTTTTTTTCCGGTCTTGTTACCTGGTAATCCAAGTGAACTCTTGACCGATACAGAGTCATAATTTACATAGAAATTCTTAATTTTTTGAAAACACTAAATGAACTATAAGTGGTTTTCTCTCATTTAGCTTTGGGTATTAATATTTTATTAAACTTTATTATAATTTAGTATGAAAGACTTTGACCTCTTCTGGGTAACATTAGTTATTTGCAGTGCAAGCTGCATTGAAATGCAATGAGAATGAAAATGTGGTCTTGAGCAATACAGTAATGAAGAGAAAGGATTTTGATTATTCTGTGTTGTGCTGAAATTCGCAGTACCAAAGATTCTGTTGAGAGCATTTTCCATCAGATAATTAAAGAAAATCTGTGAATGTTTTAAAAACAATTGCAGCTGCCTCACTAAAAAAGCGCATATTGAGACTGACCAAAATAATCATGATTTGCGATAATCTGAAATTCTAGTGATATCTGGAGGGAATGATTTAATGATCATTATTTAAAGTCTCTTCTCAATAATTTAAATGATGCCCTATGCTTTATAGCATCACTATAGAGTATATGTGAGACATTAGCTGATTTTTTTTTCCAGAAAGTGACAGCTGTTGGTCTCATCACATTGCTGAGGCACATCCTTAGTCAGTTTACAGTCAATATTGTTAAACTGAAAGTTGATTCTACCTTATGTCAACACCATGTCTACACAGAGGTGAAAGAGAAACATATATGACACAGCCTTTTCTTGAGATGACGTACCGTGATCCTGAGACAAGACAGAGAAAACACAGAACCTGATTCATTAAGCATTTGAGTTAAAAAAAAAAAAAAAATAAGGAATTTTTTTTTTAACTTTTTTTTACTCATCTTTTGTTTCGGGACATGTGAAGTTCAATCTTTTCAGCTTTCCTCCTTAATTATATGCATGTATACCAAGCAGAAAGGCACTCTGGAAGAATATGTAGGAATATTTAATACATGGGTATATTTTATGGGATGAACTAGTTGTGGAAATTGCTATGCGATTGAAATATAATGTCAATATATACATGGGTGATGATAATATTGATATAATCCTTTGAGCACAGTCAGAACTTGGACAGGTAAATAAAGGCTGATGCAATTAATGGAGGTCTGTGTGTTATATTGAGCATTTGCTTCCATTCCATCCTCTCCACCTAACTTGTAACTCTGCTAAATTAGGGACATTTTTTGAACCTTCTGTATTCAGTATACAAGTCTGGTATAAGGTCTGGTTAAAAATATACACTCTTCCTCCTAAGCAAATCATTATGAAAAAATGATGAAATCCACTACTCTCAATTTTTGTTCCATGGCTCAGCAGCAGACTTGGGGCAAGTGCGTTAGGTACAAGTGATTATCAGGCTATTCTACACAGGAGCAGAAGTTTTAATTCAGTAGAAGGGGCATGAACAATGTGCTACTAAAAGACCAGTGGTTAGCTTTGATAATTTTTTCTATTTTATCAGTTGCATAAAACAGTTTAACTTGCTTTTTGGAATGACAACTTTCCTACAGCAAAATAAAAGAGAAGTTTTTTCTAAGTTTTCTTTCTTATAGATTTTATTTCTTTTGGTTTCCACTTTTTTAATATATTCTTTACAGTGTATCTAGTTTTGTCATGACAGACAGTTCTAAAAACTGCTTACTACCATTTTCATTCTGAAGCTTTGAAGAAAATTGTTTCTTGGAAGCTCCACAGATCAGCCCTGTGTTTAGATGCTCAAAACATGACATATCTGGGTCACTAGAGGAATGATGACAACTAAAAAGATGAGACTCTAATCCTAAATTTTACATCCATTGCAAGGATTCCATGCTATTGGATATTTGTGTTCAAATAAAAGAAAATAAAAGTCGTTTGCCCAAATTTCACATTAATGTATTTACAATCTTGTTATACTGGGTTTCATTCTTGTAAATCATCTCACAATATATTTCTTTTTAAATTATAATTCCTTTATGGGATTCTCTAGCTAAATTATGAGTTGATTCTCAATTCATTTTGACAAAATCAGGCAGTAATGTATTTCGTAATGCATATCAGAAAAAATAATACTTTATTGCATTATACAAACATCTTATGGAGCTCTGTAAAAATGGATGCTGGTTAGACTAGTTGCTTACTTAAACACAGATGCTTTTCAGATTTGTTTAAAGGAGATACCATTTTGGATTTTCTGAACTGACATACTATTGATGTGTTGTTATTCAGGCAACTGAGGGAAGGTTGATATGTCATTAGGAAATTAAAAATCAATTTCTGAATGTTGCAGAAAACCAAGGTTGTGTTATTTTGATGATCCAGGTGGCTCTGAGTTTTCCTTGTAGAGTTTTCCTGTATATATCTAGTATTTTTATGAGTCTTTCAAATACAGAGCTGGGATGAAAGACATTGAATTGTAGGACAATATAGAGAACAAATAAAAAATTTTCCACTATTAAAGAAAATACTGATAAAATAGATTTATTGTCACAAAAAGCTCATCAGTTTTATTAAAGTGATATCTTAAGTAATGAGGATTTTCATGAGGTGTGAGTCTTTCTGACATTTCTCAAAAAAACGTGTCTCTTCCCAGAAAGTTAAAAAGACCCTTGCCACTGTGAGAAAATTCATGACAGGATTCATCCTTTTATCCAAGAAGAAAATTGCCAAAATATAGTCACCTAGTACGTCTCTCATCAAGAAATGGAGGAATCGAGTGGGTACAATGGTTTGTTCACTTAGTCCATACCTTGAGATTACTAAACGCTGTTTTTTGGGTCCCGATTAGGTTACATTATCTTATGCATGAACAGGCCACAAGGTCATGTGCTAGCCGTTAGAGAAACACTGAGAATTACAGGAAACGTAATTCCAACAGAGTATGCATAAAAAAAAATATTTTTAATTAACCTTAATTAATTTAATAATACAAAACTTTATGAGTTTATACTTATCTCTCTCTGGATACATATTTATATGCTCCTATGAATTTCCATCAAAGTATTTTAGTGCCCTTTGCAAACTTCATGGTAGTTTTGTGAGACATACATTATCATAAGTATTCATGTGACTGAACTGAGATACAGTGTACAAGGGCCACATCTGAAATTACTGATTTATATATGTTCGTGTCTGTGTGTTTGCAAGTTACGTAAAGTCAGTTATGTGCTATTTGAATTTCTGTTCTTCAATCAACAGATGTCTTGTAGAAACACTGAAGATACCGATCCTCCGCTGATGCTAATAAAAAATGATGTACACTCCAAGAGTTAAGCCACTGATGATCAAATAAAACTCAAACCATAGGAATTGCTAGTGCTATTGTTTTAGATCAGAAATGCAATAGTCCATTAATATGCCTGAGAATGACTAATGTCTTTGTAGTCCTAGTAAGAATCCTTCAATAGGCAGATATGAGAGAGCTCTCTCCTCATATTTTTTTTCCCTTAATTTACTGTGATTAGAAAATACCATCAAGCAGGAGATTTAATCTTATTCCAAAAATTTTCATTTTGTGAAAATTTTAATTTTCATTCAATATTTCAAAGTCTGCATTTTTATTACTACAAATATCTAGCTGAATCTGACTATATCTTTAACCTCAATGGTTTTCTGTGACATTGAGTTCTGCAGTCTAATAGCATGCTGCATAAAATCACTTCCTTTTTATCAGTATAGAATTTACTAACTTGTCATCTCAGCGTGTCACAACAGCTATACTTGTATGAAACAGAGGAAGGATAATATTTTGAGATCCAGCACTGCAAACTATCCATTCCCTATGTTCAACTTGTTTTTTATATTTTTTTCTCTTGTGAACATATACCTCTTTTTCCTCTTCTCTCAAATTTTTGTTTTGTTTTTCTTTTGTTTGTTTTGTTTTTCTTTTGTTGTTTTGTTTTT
>VXAK01020986.1:22502-65265 GCA_013399435.1 Arenaria interpres
TTTGTTTTTTTTTTTTTGTTTTTTTTTTGGTTTTTTTTTTTTTTTTTTTTTTTTTTTTGTGGTTGGACTCAATGATCTCAGAGGTCCCTTCCAACCACTAAGATTCTGTGATTCTGTGAAATACTAAGTAAATTAAAGATCTTTGTCATTTATATATTATTTAAGAATGAAGATTTTACAAGAACATTGTCTTCACTGTTTTTTTTTCATCCTCCACCTTAATGATATTTTAATTCATAATTCTGAAGCAAAAGAACTTTTGTCACAAAACAGAAGAGTAGAGGTAAATTGGAAGAATCATACTGACTGCACCAGGATATGCCATTCTGTGAATAATTTATTTTAATAAAGGGAGTAAGGCTGATAAACAGAACACGTTAAAGATTAATATTTTGTCTTTCTGTACCTGCTAGTGGAAGAAACTGAAAAATAAACAGGCAAAGAAAGCTGCACCTGAAACTGAAACAGCATACCTGCCGAACTAGAGCTTACGCGTATTTACTAGCCTGGCTCTAACCAGTTAGTAGCTGGAAATATTGCAACCTGGTTGTGACTCTACTAGAAAATTGTATGCATTCCTCTTTCAAGAGAAAGAAATATCTGTTGTTTCCTTTGTGAAATCAAATACAGTTCAACAAAGTTTCTTACATGCCAACACACACAAAGTAATCTCAGGAGATCTCTGAGGGAAAATTATAATCAGCTAGGGAACTGATTGCAAACACCATTCATAAAAAACATTTAATTTCACTGACTGAACAAGTGACTCTGTTCATTTAATTTATGTCCTGATATATTTGGTAAGAGATTACTTTAAACTGAAATTGAAAATAAGTTCAGATTGTAAGAAAATATTTTGGTCAGCTAATAAAGGTGATGATTCTAACATATATGTCTTTTTAAATAACAATACACTATGTAAAATTTAGGTATCTTGCAGCAAAATATAACTAGCCAAAGGAGTTTTTCAGAGTCAAGACATGTATTTGCACTGGGGATGATGCCTATTAAGGACCTGCTAATGGTATTGCACAATGTCAGTTAATCCCTTTTTTTCTTTCAGTAAATATCTTTGGCAAAACTAATTCTTTTTCATGTCTCTAGCAAGTGAGGAAAACCATATTGAACTATAGCATAGAGATCAGTTAAGAGATAGAGAAATACCAGGACAGTGACTACCTTCTTTGTCTCATAAAATGCAGAACTAGCATTAACACATGTAGTCACAATCCAAACCTTCACTCTGTGTTTCCAGGATGAGCCTGTTAGTATGTAGGGAGAAAATGAGGATAAGAAAGTAGAGGAGATGAAACAAAGAAAAATGTAAAATAGGCAAGAGTAGGTCTGTGACTACTCTTAGTCAGAGAAATAGAATAAAAAAAAAACCTTCCAAGTAGATACATGATAAGTCCAGCTGCATATGTGGAAACACAAAGACTAGTTGGTCTGATTAATGAAGATGTACAAGGTAGACAGAGAAGGAGGAGGAGTAAGGGAGTAATAAGGACCTAAGTGCAAAACAGCAAGTGAAGGATAGAGGATTTCAGCATGGAATGGAAAGAGTCAACAGATCTAATCCTAAAATATTATCCTACTGAAAGCAATTAGAGTTCTCCTCCTACGTACACAAAAAGCATACCTATTGTTATGTTATTCTAGGATTTGTTACTCTTGTATATATAAACTTCTAATTATCAGCCCAGGTTTATTAATGGCTATAATTTCTTCCTGTGACAATATTGTTCATTTTCTTATGTAGTTTTCCTCCCTCTTCCACCAAGGTAATTACAGAAAGTAACACTGTCACTTCATACCTTTCATTTTATTAAGGGAGCTAAACAAACTTTATTCATCTCTTTTAAGAGAACCTTTTTATGCACTGATCAACTTCTTTTTAAATGTTACAGGTTAAACAACCTCTTGAGAGTCTGTGCCCAGATTGTGTGCAGGATTCTTGGTAGGAACTCATCACCACTGTGGACAGCACTACTGTACCTTCTTGTTGGGAAAAGGTACATCAAAATACTTGGTGAGTTTCATGACTGTGTTGTTATACAGAATATTTACACATGGAAATCAGAAATACTTCTAAAGCATGGCAGATATTTAATATCTGTTCCCAGAGGTGTAATTTTATTTTCAGTAGTTGTCAGGCCACATGCAGTGCAACATAGATACATTTCTCTACATTAATCAATGGCAGTGCATTAAATCAAGAGGGACCAAAGCACCCATTTGTCATCCAGACAACTTCTTCTAGAGCAGTTTGCTCTCTGCCAGGAGCTTGGATTTGTGACATCTCTGAGAGGCTTCCAAGCCTCGCGAACCTTACAGATTATCATATGCTCTTACTATCCCATGTAGGGTCTAGCGATACACTGATGAGGCAACTTAGAACCATCGAAAGAGACTATATGTCCCTTGGAACAATGTTAAAAGGATCTGAAGATGCTTGCTGTACCAGGTAGGAACTTGTCACCATTGCCCCCTACCCCTCAAGTCAATGTGTTCAGCTAGGCGTAGAGAGGACAGGGAATCCATATCATGCGTCCTAGCTGCCTGTTGGGCCTGTGTCAGGGAAGATAGGGTACGATTCCAGTAGTCTATCTCTCTCTTGTACACCCCGATACTACTCAACTTAGTCACCTCTTCCTGGAGCTGCCACTAAGCAGAGAATTTAGCTAGGCTCGCCTTCCATAGATATACTCACTACTGCTGTCCTGTACCAGCGTAAGAGCAGGACACAGCCTGCAGCCTGACACTGAGGTAGCTGCATGTTCCCACTGGAGCTCTGTCTGGGAAGCTGCTTCGTTTGTGCTGGGTGCAGACCTTAGAGATGCCATGGCTTTCTGCCCATTTCTGTGCCAGTTCTGCCACAATTGTTCCATGGTCAAGCTGGCAGAGCTTCAGTGCCCTTCCTGTGCACCCTTCCACGTATGTATAATACCATTCCAATCAAAGTTTGTGACAGTGATTAGGGCCAAATATAACTAGACCATCTTCCAGGATGGAATTTTCATGCAAATGAAAACATATTCAAGCTTTACTGAGTGAAGGTAAAAGGGCATATAAAGGTAAGCATGATTTGTTTCTTAATTTCTTATTCTACATATTTTGCTTATTTAAAAAAGTGATGCTTTTATCTATGGTTTGGTGTCACCAATTAAGTGAAGTCATTACTTTGTTATTCACAAAGCACTGTGATAATCAAAGGCTAATCATAGTGGAATTATGAACTCCAATTGCAATTAGTGGGGAATGAAAAAGTATGGTTCATTATGGTACACCTTTAAAGAAAGAATTCGCCACTGTGCAATATATCTAGTTTTGGCTTAAATTTAGTTATATTCAATATTTAATTACATTCATTTCACATTCATATCACTACAAATAATTAAAAAAATTAAAATCGTGTGAAAATATGGTTCATTTATAAGTTTGCATCCTCATTTACAGTATTTTATGACTACAAAGGAACGTATTCCATAAATTGGAACTTGTATTTGTTTCGTATGTGTAATAAATAAATAAATAAATAAGTATAAAAATAAAAAAAAAGTATATTAAGAAACCTAAAAATATTTTTTATAGTAAAAATACTTTAATCTTTATTGTTTAGAGAAGTCAAATTCAGAATTTCTGCGCATTTCCTAGAGCATCCAACCTTTTCAGTAACAAAATTCTCTGCTCTGAATCCGTCCTATTAAGGCACTTATCCCCAGGACAAGTCCAGTAAATTTATTTCCACATTTCAAAAAGGTTGTGAATGAATGTACTTCATTATCACATATTAAGTATATTCGTAGTTAAGTAGGAGTTTGTATGTGTGAATCAGAGCTAAAGAATGTTAACATTTGAACTACAAATTGCTGGGTAATAATCTTTTTATCACTAATGTTCCATGACTGAAAACACTCCTCCTCACACATCAAAACATCTCAAAATATTAATTTCCCAGCGATTCAGACTCTTGATGGTAATATTTTATGGACTGATTTTGATGACTTCTTGCTTATTGGCTATTTTGGTACGTTAAAATTATTTGTCTCCACATATGGAACCGGAAAAACAGGAAAGCAGGTTCATAAGTGATAACATTGTAATCAAATTAACATTTTTTTTCCATGCCTATTTCCTGCTTTTAATTGATTTCTAATTGGTAAATAAAATTTCTTCCATTTATATGTCTTTTATACTCTCACTCTTTTGCAACACCAAGAACAAAAAACCTTTTGCTCTTTTCCTGCAGAACTTCACAATTATCTTGACTGGAAACAATTACTGGTGAGATGAGGAGTGTACCAGTTAAAATGTTAAGTAAAAATATGCTAGTACTTTAAGGGGTTACTTTCATACTTGCTATAAATAATATGTGTGGTATTCCCTCTCTTGTTCAGCATACCTTTCTCCTTTATTTTAGAAGGACACCATATAAACTTTAAGGATGTCCTGTTTATCATGTATAATAATAATTTTTTTCAATTCTGATAACCTCAGTTCCCTGTTTGGACAAATGACCATCTCCCTCCTCTTTAAAATGTTTTTATGTTCACACCATCTGGCCAGTCTCTAGACCATGCATTTGATCAAAAAGCGATTAAACCCACAAATGGACTACTAATAATTATACACAATCCCTTCGATATGCCAGATAGTTTTACTTACTTTTAAATAGTCTTAAAAAAATTATAATAAGTGAAAAATTTAGGCAGATGGTGCAATGAACCTAAGGGTTGGGTTTTTTCCTGTGATTAAACCATCTGGCTGATTTTTTTTTTTTTTTTTTTGTTAATTTAATATATTTGTGCAAGTTTTCATCAGTTTGAAATTTTCAAATAGAAATAGTTGAAACCTAGGAGGGAGTTGCCCTTGTCCTTGCTGAAATACGTTATTTCTCAATTTCACAAATTCTATGATTGAAGTAATATTTACACTTCCTCTGTTTTCTAAGCAGGCATAAACTTAACACCTATCAAGCATTCTGAAGTTGCTCTTTTTGTCCCTAGTATTGCTCTTCTTCATATTGTTCCAAACACCAGCTTCTAAGTTTTTGTGCTGGTTTTTTCTAGGGTACAGTTAATTTTCTTCATAATAGCTGGTATGGGGCTGTGTTTTGGATTTGTGCTAAAACCAGTGTTGATCATACAGGGATGTTTTCACTATTGCTTACAGAGCACCAAGGTCTTTTCTGCATCTCACCTCACCCTACCAGAGAGTAGACTGGGGGAGGAATAACAAGTTGGAGAGGACACAGCTGTGACAGCTGACCCCAACTGACCGAAGAGATATCCCATGCCATGTGACAACATGGTCAGCAATAAAACTAGGGGTGAGATAGGCAGGGGGGCTGCTGTTCGGGGACTGGCTGGGCATTGGTCAGTTTTTGGTGAGCAATTGTTTTCATTTGTATCATTTGTCTTTCCTGGGTGTTATTTCTCTCTTTGTTTTTTTCCTTTTAATTAATAATTATTGTTGTTATTGTTGTTGGTTTTGTTATTTTTTCCCCATTATTAAACTGTTTTTATCTTAACACACAAATTTTCTCACTTTTACTCTTCTGATTGGCTCCCCCATCCCATCTGTGGGGAGTGAGTGAGTGGCTTTGTGGTGCTTAGTTGCTGGGTGGGGTTAAAACACAACCGTAAGCAGAAAACTGAATAAAGTAGCACGGGCAATGACAAAGGCATGGCTCATCCGTGCCTTTTCCTGAACTACAACTCATTTTCAGAAGAAATTACTGGAATTGGAAAAAAATATGAAGTTAAAGGATAATAGATATATAAAATAAGTAGTATTACTAAGTTGTATGAAAACACATTTTTAATTTCCTTCTATTTAAATACTGAATTTAGTACTTTCCCAATAATTTCTCTTTCCTTTTAAAAAATCTTGTATTTAGAAAAAATTATTAAGTAAGCTCCTCTTTAAATTCCTTGTAGCCATTGATCTGGTCCTTACTGAGACTATTTTCTTCTTCTAACATTTTAGAAGACTTTCAGCTCATGAATTAACACTACAGATTTTAATTAATCCATTCAAAAATTTATTTATATCTACCTGTCTGTGTATGCAGCACTGCCTCTTTCAGTAGCCAGCAACCTTGAGGCAAACAGGGAACAAGACTGTATTCTTTTTTCCCAGATAAGAGGTATCTGTATATCTGTAGAAATTCAGTGCAGCTGGGTCCCATTGATGAGCGTCTTGCTATCATCACTGTCTTTTGTCTAGATCAACCAGAAGCTTTTCTGTCTTGCAGCTGTGGCAAACTTTGGGACAGATGTCTTTTCTGGGAAGTCCCAGAGTCCTGTATGTTGAGTGTGTGCCATCCCTTAACATTCTCTGACATCCTATGAATGCAAGGCAGGAGTTAAGGGAAGAATGGGGCCAGGGTGAGTATCAGTTAGTGCATTGAACCTTGATGTAAATATTGCCACCCAGCATGACACGGTGGAATTCATCATGAGACTGATACCTTCTTTGGGATGTTTACAGTGACACTGTCTGTCCACTGTTGTAGTTATTGAAAATCTGACAAATAAATAGATAGATACCTGCAGCATGATTCAGCTCACCAGATATAAGAGCACCTACTTTAAGATAAACTGTATCTTTCCCTGGCCTCCATTGACTGTAATGACTGGATTGGCATAAAACTGAATGAGACTACATCCTTTTAGCCTCAGTATTTGTAGACTGAATCCCAAGTTATTGTAATTCAAGCAATGCTTGTTGTATTATCTCTGTAAAATATACCAGATCTGAAGGTTTGTCCTCCTTCCTATCTATTAGCGTTTATTCACTTAGCACCTCTTCAGCCAAAGTTACTTATGCCTTGAATTTAACTTCATAATGCTAGGTTCTTCCCTAAAATATTCTTATATGTTGATTTCCTTCTTAATATTTATCATCATGATTTGGTTAGGAACAACCAAAAATTATTTGTGTCTGGAATACAACATGTATGATATTTCTTAAAGTGGTAAAAGTGGTAACTGATGTCTGCTCTTAGCAAGACCAATGATACTTATAGGCAAGTTTGTAGAATTTAAATATATGTTCTGTGTATGCCATAGAGCTCTTTCTCATATGTATTAAGTAATATTAGGGTTTGTTTTGTTTTGTTTTGTTTTGTTTTGTTTTGTTTTGTTTTCCCTTAGGGAGGGATGTAGTACATTTTTAAAACAAATTCTGTTATATTTCTTTTTTGGAAGCCTATACTCAGGATGCCTTCTCCCAGCTTACCAATAATAAAGTTTATCCCTCTTTGTAATTCAGTGTCTGGGGCCATAGATGTGCAGTGGAGTTACTGAAGTTTAAAAATTTAATATGTGTCCATAGAGCTTCAGTAACTTAAATGTGTCTGTTCCTAACTTGAGAAAGCCAATAGAAAATCAAGCTGGCTAAAACATTTTACTGAGAATGAAGTACTTCATTTTGCCCTACATTTGACATGAATTGTGTTCACACACTTTGTCATTATGGCTATGTTCACATGTAGTAATGCCTCAAATATCAGTAACTCAATCATGTGTCTGAACTGTAAGAGGTGAGGGTCAGTCATGGTGAGGGGTCCCCAACTGCAGTGCAGTATAACAGTAATTTATAGTTCCCGTTGACTTGTAGTTTGACCAATCAATGTGACAGTTACCTGTTCTCATCCAATCGTTGTCTGACAAGGTTGCTGCATGAGCCGCCCTTGTGTCTGCTGCACAAGCAGTGCTGGGTCTTGCAAGGTAGGCAAGTTTTTGGAGTAGAGGGTATAGCTGTTTTGAGAACCAAGGACATACATTCTTAGTTATTGGTACACTGGCAACAGAAGTCTTGTGGCAAGCAAGCTTTGAGGCATCTTGTCTTTCTGTCGGGTTCCTACACCCTGTTCCTACATATCACTGTTTTACCAGCTTTTATGGTATGTTTAGTAGCTGGTATTCAGCTTGCAGTGCCAATTTTTGAAGAACATGCTAAAATACTAAGAATTCTATTGTCTTCCTGCATTTACTCTGTGCCAAACTGCATGTATTACATCTTACCATAGGCAAATGCTGCATAGCACAAAAGTAATTGAATGATAAATCCTAAAATGGATTAATCAGAAGGAGATTAAAATAGCTTCTCACTTTTCCTAAGTAATAAATGGACTTGAGGCTGTGTTGCTTTTTCTCTCAATGGCAAAAGTAAGGAACTGGAAAATATAACTGTAAGAGAGGAAACTATTTTGCAGTTCATCTCTTTATAGCCTCCTAGAGGACATTGGATGAAATGTATAAACAATACCCTTTTGCAACCAGTATATTTGGGGATGATCTGTGGTTCTGTAAGAAAAGCACTAAAATGTGTTTATTATAAGATAGTTTAGGCCATTGGACTGCCCACAGAATTAGGAGCTAGAGACTCTTTAACTTTGTGTTCTTCTACAAAATCCTTAATAACCCTCTGCTGATGTCAGTAGAATTTAGTCTTTAGTGTTTACTGCCTCATCTATAAGAGATAATACTTATCAACCTCACAAGGATGGTATAGGTTTAATTATTTAATATTTACACAGTGGTGTGAAAGCCAAAGCATCCTACTGCCTTCACAAAGAGTGAAATATGACACTGTCACCTTGTTGTGTCTAGTTGAAAGGTGGAAAGAGTGTCTATTGTGTCAGCAGTAATGCGCATGAAAAAATGCAGCACATTGTGTGAATTTCTCAAGTCCTATCCTGTAAAAAACTATAATCTTTTGAATCTACATCATTTGACCCTAGAACTATTGCAGAAAATAATGCATACAGCTTGTCCCAAGTAATTGTTTTTCATTTGGGCCATTTTGCCAAAGTCAAAATGACATTGCTACATTATACGATGCAAATTATGTTAGCATGTACTGACTTTGGAGGACATCAACAAGCATCAAATTATCAAATTCTGAATTGATAGATGTATTAAATCGTAATAATTACTCTTTTACTAAAGAAATTTGTGAAGAAGGAAATGGAAGTAATGAAGTAAGCTACAAAAAGGAGAGACATTCACTGATTATATCGGTTTGTGTATGCTCTGATAATTGAATAATATATAGCTAACCATACCCATAAGAAAATGGGATGCTGAACAAGATGCTTTTAACAGCAGATGAGTGCAGTAGCTGAGCTCCCATCCCATTTTCTATGTAGCAGTGGGAAAAAGGTCCTGATCTGCATTTCATGTGATGATTGTAATGTGATGATTGTATACTCATCTCCCAAGAACTTCTTTTATTCTAAATTTTAAATCCTACAATATAATCTCGATAAATTAAATAGGTAGGGATTATTTTAATTTGTAGACATTCCAGCCACTTTGAATTTTCTATTTTAATTTTTTTTTTCCTTTCTCTTTCTCATTTTTCCCTTCAATGCTATTTGGGTGTTCCTGTGTTTTGGAAGAAACAATTTGGAATCTGAAATTAAAACAAATACATTGTTTTAACATTAAGATTGGTGTTAGAAATTTGCTTAAAAAGAGGAAAATAACATTGTAATAGGCATCCAATGTGCTCTTGACTTTAGCTATAGGAAGGTTATTAATAATACCTCTAGCATCTAAAATAGGGAACAAAACTGATTAAATTTATTAATTTTTTTATAGTGTCTCTGTGTGCAAACATTTAAACAGTTGAAAAAATTCACAAAATTCATCTCATTCATCATTGTGTACAGTCTTCTAAAAGAATGAGATTCATACTTCAGGGATACTTGGGATCACAGGAATGAGACATTAAAAAATGTAAGATGAACTGGTTGGTTGATTAATTAGTTGAATCGTGTCATAACTAAACAAAGCCACAACCAAACAGAAAAGAGAACATCTGTCTCCTTAGTTTCATTTCCAGTTTCCTTTACTGGACTGTATTACTCACCCTTCTGCTCTTTCTTGACTGATTACTTACATTTCACTGTAATTGGGAATAGATTTTTTACCATTCCTCTTCAACCAGGTAAGTATTCACCACTTTTTGAATAGTAACTAGAGAAGAAACTGAAAATTTCTGGGATGTTTAATTGCCAAAGACATTCTGCTGGACAACTGAATAAATCTGATCAGAAGAGTAACAATGAAGGTGCGAGCACTCATGGGATAAAACAAAATATCTTTCTGTCATGTTATAAATAAGGAAATAGAAAAAGCTTTGAATAAGAATGAAGTGTAGCCTGCCTACAGCTGGCAAGCAATGTGAATCGCATCATTTTATGGATGTGACCTACTTTGTCCATTGACTGTTAGCTAGGTAATTCTCTCCCACTTCAGTGGATAATCTGCAGGCAGTGACTGCCTTCCACATATATTCTTTTTGCTTTACAATGGTAATGAGAAGGGTTTGTTCTTATTTTCTAATATCAAAATGCTGAAAGTAAGATCAACAAGGAATTGTGATTCTGACCCTGAATCTTCTAATATATGTGAGTAAATTTACATATCTGAGTAGCTGCGTTGACTTCATTATGACTATTCACATGAGTAATGCAAAATATAGATGCTTGCAGATCAACCCTAAGGTAACGTTTTCTGCATTATACATTTGACTTCACTGAGTGACTAAAGGCACAGTGTAAGTCAATATTCCCACAGTTGTATGCAAACAGAAAAACAGCATTATTACTTACATGTTTTTTACTTTCCTTTAAAGCGAAAAGAATACATTTGCAAAGCAGTAATTGACAGAACTCAGTTTCATGCAGTCTTTTGTGCTTTTACCTGCTTATCCAATTCAAAACTCATAATCATCTCACTCTACATATTCATAAATGACATATAACTCTAATCTGATGTTCACTAAACTGTCTAAACATTTAAAAAGTACAATAAGCTACAGTAGCACTAATCCTAGTCACTTCATACCCGTAATGTCCTACTGCACTGTTTTATGAGGCAATAATGTAGTTCCATTCTTGGAATAAACTGTTCACCCTTCAGCCTCATAGTCTGGGAACAGGATTATAACCTCATAAAATAGCACATTAGTATTATTATCACTTAATTAGAAAACCAGCTGTTCTAGTGTACCTGTTTATTGTAGTTTTGCTAGACTTCTTCTGTAACTACTAACCTTCCAGCATCACAAACAGGATCCATACTTGCTATAAAAGTGTCTCCAAAACTTGCTGGTTTAAATTTGTTTCATACCAGGGACAAATCAGATTTTAAATACACAGAAATCTACACAGATAACACAGCTGGGACATCTACTGGAAGCAATATGAGTTTAGTCTTGTGCAATTATACTGTCCATAATAATTTCCCCTGCATTGCATAGTGCCATGTGGTATTTTAGCCAACTGACTTTAATGGAAATCAGATGGCTAAAACCATTTGAAACTGAAACTTTGAGAAAAATGTATAAAATGCAGGACATGATGATAATCTCATTACAAACTCATTCACCTTTTCTACTCTTTTCATAAAGATGATTGTCATGATAATTCATAGTCATACCCCTTCTCTAGGGAGAAGAAAACAATGCGGTAATCGGAACCTAATAAAATTACATTCAGTTTGCATTCACGTTGCACAGGTATAAATGCCTACTCAAAGTGCCATCCAATACAGAATCAGGGGAAATATCTTTTAAAAGGCATATAGAGGCAACAAAAGACACCATCAATGTTAACAATGCTATGGAGACTAAAGCTAATGTAATAGGGATAAATTATTTTTCTTGGCTTTCATTCATATACCTGTACTGTAGAATAAAATAAAAATTTAAAACTGTGTAAGCTATGCAAGGAAAGGGGCATTAAAAAGACTTCTCTGACATCTGACAGCATAAACTTTGGAGAGGGCCTTTTTTAAGCTTGATGTACAAGTTTGAAAGCCCTTGTACAGCCAAACTGCTCCCTTTTTTTGTAGCTCTAGACATGCCAGTACTACCCAAGATGAAAACACAGCTACGCGTAGACCAACCAAAGATGTTTAAAGGCATCTACAAATTTTCTATATGTTCTACTGAAAATTTTCTCTACCATGTTTTTCTTCTTTCCAGATTTGTTAGGTGTCAATGCTTCTGACATCATCAGTTTCACCATTAACCTGAATCTGATTATTATAATGGTTAGTCCCAAAGGAAAAGATCTTTAAGAGAATCAGAATGGTTCGAAATATTTGACCTAGACTGAAATAAGGGAGCATTCACTAATTTTTCCATTAATTTGTTCTCATGACCTTGCTCATAGATGAAATCACCCCTGTTTAGAGAATCTGGAGAAAATGTCATAGACCTAGGCTTAAGTAAGACTTGAAGATGTGTTTAAGCAATGTACCTTTTTTTTGCATGTTCTTTATGCAAGGTTGAATTTCACAGTCTTCTTCCATGGTATTTGCTTATATTAATGAGAAAAGGAAGTAGTTTGTTTTGTTTTATTTCTTCGTGTTTTCAACTGTGAGATCAGTATTTTGCATTCGCTTCAAGGCTGCACAACATCATAAGATTATTAAAGAAATTCTAGTCTTTGAGTAATTTCTCAAATTTATTGCATTTCAGTGCAAACCAGTCAGTCCAGATTATGATTTTATGTGCACAAACCAACATGAGATTGTCAAACCAGCTGAGCTTCACATAACTATATGAATTATGGATAATAATGATTTATAAGGCATTTGTACTATATATCACAGATATAAGTTTTCAATTGTGATTCAACTATTTCCTTGTTACTGCAGTGTGGATAACATGAAGTTTATTTTCCTTTTTAAGGGTTAACTTCAAGAATCCTTGTGGATAATTCAGAATAGTTGAATATGGCTCTAAAGAAGTTTAATCTTTTCACTTTTAAACTGATTGCATTTGATATGCAAGTTATGTAAAATGTATAAAAGCCCATTGTACACTTTTTAAAAGGCAAATATTAGTGATTTCTTAAAAAAAAGTAAATTAGTTTGTAAGATTGTTGCATACTTTAAGATTTCCGGATAGAATGTTATGTAACTGTGACTTGCAATCACCATTACCTGACTTATAAGTCCAGGTCAGAAGTGTTTAAGTTACTTTAAGAGATCAGCTCTAAAACAGTGGAATGTTTTAGGGAAAAGTTGTGGTGCTTTTTGTTAGGAAGTTCCCATTTCAACAACGATACTTATGCATTTTATAAAAAGCTATTTCTTGTTCAATGTTTCTCTGCTGGTGAAAATACATTTTTAAAAATGATATAACGTAACTGCATATTATATTAAATACTAAAACTTATAGACAATGTGGAGGAAAAAAACAACACATTTCTATTCTTTCACTAACAATCAGGGAATTAGAGTCTAATATATTGTACATCTCTCCAAATTTATCAGCAAATTTATTGTTTAGAGAGAAAAGAGGATTATAATTCTGCCTAAAGGGAGTCATGGTAAATTAACTGGTAGAAATAAAAAGGACAAATATTGATTAAAAACACACTAAATGCATAATACTAAGAATGTTATTTGTGTCAGCTGAAAAATATCTCATACAATTGAATTCAGTGTGTGAATTCACTTAGATAACTGAAGTCCCTGCATAAATCTACTGAAAATTGAGTAGTTTTAAGTGTTTATTTATATACTCAGTACAGTGTGCGCACTGTGTAGTTGTGTAGAGCACAGGCAATCACTGCGAGCAAGTCAGACCAGTGAGTAGAATAAGAGCTTTGGGAGCCAAGTACTGGGAAGGCCATAAGCTGGGTGGCAGAGAGACCAGAAGGTTTGAGAGTTGGCTACTGGAGGGACCAAAGGGAGCTGTGGTGGGTTAATCTTGGCTGTCTGACAGACCCCCACCCAGCCACTCTTTCACTCTACATTCTCAACAAGATGGAGGGGAAAAATAAAGTGGAAAATCTTATCAGTTAAGATAAAGACAGGGAGATCACTCATCAATTACTGTCATGAGCAAAAGGCACTCAGTTTGGGGAAGATAAATTTCATTTATTTCCAGTTAATAACAGAGAAGGATAGCAAGAAACAAAGACAAAACTAGAATTATCTTCCCACTGCTCCTCACTTCCCCCCAAACTCAATTTCACTCCCTCGTTCTTGATTTTAATTCACCTCCTGCCAAGTGGCTCAGGGGAATGGGAAATGAGCTGCAGGGTTTGCAGTAAATTCATAACACTTCACCTCTGCTGTTCTTTCTTCCTCATATAGTTCCCCTATGCCAGTGTGGGATCCTGCCCATGGGATACAGTCCTTCGTGACCTTTTTCCTGTGCTATGTATAATTTGAATTTCCCTTCAATTGTTTGTTGAAGAAAAAATAAAACTTAAATAAAAGGAAAACTATTAGGGACTTTGCTCCTTGGACAAATGTATCAATTTATCTTTTTAAAGTAGTCTTTTGATTTGTCAATATATGACTGACTTGCCTTCTGCTTTATCTAATTCTGAATACATTGCCTTGCATAAAACTTATGTAAAATTGTTGTTCCAGTAGACATTGTGAATTTTGTCCTCAATAACAATGTCATTATCATAAATATTTAAGGATGAAAGCTCTGCACATACACCTTCCAAAGCAACAACAAAAAACAGAACCAAAAAGCATTGTTTATGGCCCACTGAAGATATCAGATTCTTAGAAATTTAAACGAGGACAAGTTTATAGCAGAGCCTTTAGTGAGGACGCAAATATACAATATGAGATTGTTAGAACATTGAGTTCAAATTATATGTGCTTGTAGAGGACATGACCACATAGTGAGATTCGCTGTTTTAGACGTGGTTTAACATTCATTTTTGCTACATATTATTTTATAAGACTTCACAGAATTAGGGAAGCAGTAGACTAAGAATATAGAGAACTTCTTCCCTCACTAAAAAAATAAGCCTTCAATTGCTTGATCCACATATCTGTTGGGTAATTCCTATGTTACTATTATCTCTTTTGCTCTCTACTAAAAGAAATGGATAGGAACAACAGATTTTTACTTTTCATCTTCATCTTCTTATGTTTCAAAAAGTCATCCTATCTTTGGTTGACACTGTGTCTCTCTGTAGCTACTAAGGAGTTAACAACAGAAATTAATAAGGTAGTATTTGTACCAGTTAGGTATATAGAGAATATTTTCCTGTTGTGGAACAAGGAAAGATCCTAAAGAAGGATCTTAAGAGTTGACGCCACTGTTAAACACAGTGAAACAAAGAGACTATTCACTTGGGAAATCATCCCACTCAATATGTTATATTTGTACACGTTGATATTCAATGTCATCCACAGTAATATTTATTCAGTGTTTGTCATCCATGCAGATGTAAATTAGTTTGCTCCTTTTAAAGATTAATTCTTGGCAAAGGTCACGTACAGTTCATAAATACTGTTTAACAAATGTCTTGTATTTTAGCAGTTACATGCAGTAAGGTGTACCTGTACTGGTAGCAGATTCTTTTGCAAAGGCTATGAACTACCCAGAGTTATCTTTCTTCCTTCCTTTTTTTTTTTTTTTTTATCTTCAAGTTAATTTTATTTCCTTTTGGGAGATCATGTGGTAAAAGTGACAGAGTTTTTTGGATTATATTTTAATAAAACTTTCACACAGCAAGTTATTTTATGTTAATTTTTTTCATTAATAGATTTTATATTGTTATTTTTAAATGAAATAAAATTGTACAAAGATTCTAAATAACATGATGTTGAAAGTAGCTAGACATACCCTATGCTGTGGGTCAAAAGATAAGATGTCAATACCATGCATGACAAGTAGATCAAATATTTTGTATATAATCCTCAAAGGATAATAGAAATTTTTTGATCTTGGAAACCTTTCTTTCAACCTATGTCTAAGTGTCACTTCATCAGTTTTCTATCTACTGAAATTTTCTTGGATAACCTCACATAGATTTTCTTTTACTTTGGGTGCCATTTGACATTGATTATTTTTTTTTTATGAAGTCATAAATCTGTATGAAAACTATAATTAAATGCAAGATTGTTAAGATTTATTTTTCTAAGACCTTTATTTGTATCAAATTTACTTTTTCCTTTCTCTTACCATGTTAGCTACTTTTTGTATATCCAGTCCCAGTGTCAGCTCTGGACAGTAGGGACAGAAGGGTACAGGTCTCTACAACTAATGAATTGTTAACGACCACCTGAGACTATCAAACATGCTTGGCACTTGCTCCCCCGTATATCTACTCTTCTATCTGTTGGGAAGTAAACTTGTTTTTGCATTAAACAGCATTCAGTGACCCAGGAGATGAAACCATTTTCTATTTTCCCATTCACCCTTTTTGATCAGAATAGATAGGCAGACCTGTGAAGGAAACACTGTTTTTTCCTTAATTTCTAGCAATTTTTAACCACAAGATAAATTTTTTTTTATTATTTTTTAATTCTTTTTCTGTAGCAACTGTTTGGACGTGATTCGTGTTCCCTAACTGTAGTATGAAATGGAAGAGATCTTTCAGTCCCATGGAAATAATACTCTCTGGAGTGAGAGTACTGACAGCTACAGAGAGACAAGGAAAGAAACAGTGAGAACAAAATGATATTTTTGTGCATGAAGTATAGCTCCCTTCTCTGGTAAAATGCTGTTAGGCAAAAAACAAACAACAGAAAATTATGTTCCTTGCACTGCAATGATATTTTTCTTAATTAAAATTACTTTATTATTGAAAAAAAAAAAGTTGAATAAAAAATACCGTGTTCACTATCAGGAAAGGAAAACAGCATGCCTCCCCTCAGATGTCTGAAAATAGGAAAATAAGTACTATGAGGTTCAGACATGCAGGCAATTAACTACTAAAAGAACCAGTGTGCTTTACGGGAAAAAGAGCATTTTAAAAAAGGAGTAAGTGTTAATGCTTTTTTTTTTTTTTTTTGCCTTAATGATCACAGATATTAAACTGGGAAAAGCTCAGCAGTAATTATGTTATCAAGATCAGACATTGAAATATAAAGAGGAATGAAATGTTCTTATTAAGAACAGAATGAAAGTAAGACTGGTGAATAGTAGAGTAGAGAAATAGTAGAGGTTTTAGAAAAATCAGTAATAAGACAGTAACCCAGAATAACAATAAGTAACACAGAAACAGACAAATGTTACTAATCTGAAAGTACAGCTAAAAGAAATTAAGGGTAACATTATCACCATTGTACTATAGCAAGATCTTCAGAATTAACGGACACATTCATGAAAACAGTATCTACATCTTACATATGTTAGCAAAAAAAATCCAAGAACCACCAGTAAGAAGACAAATCTAGTGATTTGATCATGGAAAAAAAATCCATTTATTGAGCAAATATCTAAATGTAATACTGCTTTTTCTAAGCTATCTAACTTAAGTAGCTGATGAGTTAAGCATCTAAGACTGGATAAAGGCAGACATGATATCTACCTCTAGAAAAACAGGGAAAAAAGGCTGCAGGCAATTACAAACTATACAGCTTTTGTTATTGGAAGATATGTGACAAGAAGAATAAGAGGAATTATTAACAAGAATATGAACAATAACAATGAGATGAGCATGAGGAAATATGGAATTCTCAGAAATGGATTACATTAAACCACTGTGTTAGATAAGAGAGTTGTAGACCTTAAGGTTATGGAAGAAGTACTCCACAGAGATGCTTTTCATATGCCAAGTCTATTACATCTTAACATTGGCAATATTTTGACACGGTTTTACATAGCAGGCTTAAAAGCAAGGTAAGGTCTTCTAAACAATATTATTATACATTGATTATGAAACTGAATGTCTATTAAAGAAGAAAAATATATTGGTTAGAAACTTGAATAATTTCATGCACAACAAGCAAATGACCAGAAGTCTTACTAGAATTATTGGAATTTGACCTAGCGTGTTGGAGAAGTCATTGATTTGATGTGTATTCCATTTCTCTAGTGCTTGTCTCTTATTCATGCAACTCTTTCAGGAGCTGTAAGAGAACTGAAGATGAAACCAGACTGTAAAATGCTAAATCAAAATGGTAATTTACCTTAGTATGCAACAATGTGGTAAAATAAACATATAGTATTAACTAAAATATCATTTTTGCAACCTCCCATTTCAGGGTAGAATTTTAATGAGTTTAGTAACTTAGTAATCTAAAAAGGAAAAAAAAATGGCTCAAACACTAAAGTCATGAAGTCATGCAGACTGTCAGCAAAACCCTATAAAGGATGAATCAGAATAGGAAGAACAGTATTTGAATAGTGGATATGGAGAAATAGTAAGAGGGCAATGAAGATATTAGAACTACACATCTTGTAAATATTCACTATAAAATAAGCTGTAGTAGGATCCATTATAATTATCAGAAAATATCAGATACTTTTGGATGATGTGATAGATTTCCTCCTAGCAGTGACTTCACACACCATAGACGGTGCTTTAAAAGTGTCTCTCCCTCCTCTAACTACTGTAGTGCAGGATGAATTGCTCAACTCTCTCTGTATACACCATGTAGATACACAAAATTAGATGATGTTAAACCTACTTTTAGGGTCTTAGTGACTTCAACATATCCAGTGTGCATTATTTAATATTAACATACAATTTGAATGTTAAAATAGGTATGCATTGCCTTCCTATCTAATGCTAAATATTATTAAGAATTTAAACACCATTGTTAAGCTATAATTCCTATCCAGTTGTTATTGTGAGAAGTTATTTAAACATCACTGAATATTCTACTTCATAAGGTGGTTATATCTATCGTTTTTTACATCAATTAGTGTCTCTTGGGAGAATTTCTGTTCAGGTAGGTACTCCTCTTCTTTACTAATAGCCCTTCAAGATCTAGTGCAAAGCATACAGAAGTTTCAAAAATCAGAGTGGGACTTTTGTGTTGTCAGTTGCAGGTAGGCCACACTAAAGATCTTTCTGGTCCCATGACCTTTTCATTCTTAACTCCAGAATATCTCAGTTCCAAAATGTATGGTAAAATGTGCTGTGCTGCTGCGTGTCCCATGCATTTCTATTTTGTGGTGCTTTAAATTCCGTCAGGCTGTGGCAAAACTTGGGTGAATGCTCAAAATATTAGACACTTAAGGAAAAAAAAAGGCAGTGTGGAATTTCTGCTTATAATTCATTAGCTCTCTACCTTCAAAAGAAAGGTAGGTGTAATAGACCATAAGTCCCAATGGATGACTAAAAGTTCCTGAACACATGCTGTACAGTTCATAGACAGAAAAAAGCAACTCAGTTAACCAGACGCCTGGAGGTTTTTTGTTTTTTGGTTGTTTTGTTTTTTGTTTTTTGTTTTCTTTTTCCTAGGTTGGAAGGGACCTTAAAGATCATCTTGTCCAACCGTCAACCTAATTTTGACAAAAATAAACCCCCACACAACAAACAAAAAGCAACACCATCACTAAACCGTATCTCCCAGCACCACATCAACCTGTCTTTTGAACACCTCCAGGAATAGTGCCTCAACCACCTCCCTGGGCAGCCCATTCCAATGTCTGATAACCCTTTCAGTGAAAAAATTTTTCCTAATATCCAGCCTGAACCTCCCCTGGCGTAACTTGAGGCCATTTCCTCTAGTCCTGTCGCCTGTGACTTGGGAGAAGAGACCGACCCCCACCTCTCTACAACCTCCTTTCAGGGAGTTGTAGAGAGCAATAGGGTCTCCCTTCAGCCTCCTCTTCTCTTCTTGTTGATCTTATGAAACTCAGGTATTTACTTTGGGATAAATTAGTTACTTTCCAATGCCGAAAACATAAAGTTCAAGCCAAGCACTGTCTGAAACATGCAGAAAGGATCTCACCTTGTAGATTTTTAATTTGCATGTCTTTCTTGCCTACTGCTATCATTGAGACAGGGATTTTGCCTTCTAAACTCTTTTGTTGTTCCAGAATGGAGGTAGAAAGTACTCATAAATTTAATTGGGACTCCAGGAAGAAAAAAAGAAAGGAAATTCCAGTTTTAACCCATACAATCCTCTCTCACTAATAAGATGTCCCTTCTTTCTCCGTAGTAGAGAAACTAACAAGGCAGATTTCTGATTCTTCTTTTACCTAGTCTGGGCTAATAAAAGGCATATGCTAATTAGAAATCAGAGCTAAACTAGCTTAATTATATTACTATGAAATGTTAGTTAAGGAAAATAAAACCCATGTTACTTCAACCAGCTAGTTTTTTGAAAGAAAGACATAGATCAGATCTTAAAAAGTCATTTCAAATCTTGTCACAGTCTTTGTTCCAAGCATAAGGTCATGTATTTTACCTTTCTTTCAGTAATTACAAGCAAATAGGAGAGCAGACTTTCTTTGTTTTATTCTCATATCACTTTAATGTTTTGGGGGGGGACAGAAAATGAGAAATGTCTGCATATCATATACTCATCTCATCAGCTAAAGTGATCTCATCAATGAGTTCAAGTATATGGAAGGGAGCATCTGCAGAAAGATGGAGCCAGGTTCTTTTCAGTGGTGTCCAGTGACAGGATCACAGGCAATGGGCTCAAACTGAAATACTGGAGGTTACGTCTGAATATCAGGAAACGCTTTTTTTGGTAAGGGTTAACAAGCACTGGCATAATTTCCCATCTGGCCATTTTGAATATCTCATTTCTTGGAGATACTGAAAAGCTGTCCGAACATTGTCTTGGGCAACTGATTTCAGGTGGCCCTGCTTGAGCAGGGGCATTGGACCACATGAACATTAAAGGTCCTTTCCAACCTTAATCATTCTGTGATTTTGGGATAACTTTTTTATTAAAAACCTATATTATTTTTCAAAAGTTTCATAACATCTAAAGTACTGTGCCTGTGTTTAGGGAACTGAATTAAGTCTTTTACTCTCATATCAAGTCTTCTTTTGCATATCTCACATTTCTCCAGATCTGGAATAATTTTTTGTCCTTCTCTGAAATGTAGTAATGGTAGCAATTGTATGTCTTGAATTCCAAAATTTTTGAAGACCTTAAAGTAGTCTTATCAATGTTTTGCCCAGAGCCTCAAATTTTCTCACATCATGGTCATTACTACCCCTAGCAGTAGTAGAGGATGAAGTAATAAGATGCAGCTCAAAGAGCTGACTCAAGGAAATAGTTAAAGATTTTGTTTTCTTGGTTGGTACAGATGTTGATACAAGAAAACACCCCTAACATTATATTTTGAGTACTCTTTATGAAATTGCAGTATTACATTTCAGCAGCTGGTATGGGAAAATATTTGCCATCTTTCTATATGCAAAGATTTATACTTATGCATTCCTGCAATGCAATGTGGGTGTAGATGTCAACTATGATATGAATTATAGATCACTGATTAATGATTTTAAAAGACTTCTTACTAAGTCAGTGCATACTGATGACTTGATTAGATTTGCTAATGTAACTCTTCATGTTCGCTATGGAAAGCTTGTGGATTTTGTCAGATTGTGAACCTCGAGCTTATTCTAAACCTTGGATATTATGACCTACAGTAATGTTGTTATTGCAGCTGAGATAAGTGAACGATCGTTTGCCTGCCTTTGTGTCAGTGTAAAACTAAGACACATTTTTTGTTTATTTGCATGTCTTACAATGGAGTCTTATAGGCAAGATGATGCATGAAATTATGTGCACATTTTTTACATAAAACTACTGTAAAACTGGTAGAACACTAATTTGGAGATCATATGCACTGTTAATGGAAAGAGGTAAGAAGACAACACAGGGATGATTTTTGGATTCGTTACTACTTATTAAATACTTAGTGTTACAGGGAGCTTCAAAGAATTCCCAGCCAGAAAGGACAACAAATAATGTAAAGACTGAGTTATAATTCTAACTACTATGTACAAGAACAATCACCTAAACAATGCAGGAAGAAGAACTAGATAGACTTTAGAAAAAGCTTGTCATGGTTGCTATGTACCAGAAGACACTTAAATCAGCAATGTTATGCTGCTGCAGCGACTGCAAACGCCATTGTGGGATGCGTTAAGAGTGCAACCTACAGATAATCAACAGCAATGGTAAAACTTCCACTGAGATACCATGTCCCATTTTGGGAAATCTGTTACACATTGTTCATTTCTAAGATATAAACCAATTATTAAAAGTCCAGAGGAGAACAATGCACATGATCACAATTTTAGAAATTTTGATTTTTGAGGAAAGACTGACCAGAGTTTCTTTACATACTCTGACAAACTTGAAGCTAATGGGACCTTTCCTAGTTTTCAAATACATGAAACGTAGTTTCAAGAAAGAATAAAATGAACTGTTTTCCTTTCCACTATGGGCTTGAGAAAAAATATTGTGTTGTGATTGAAGCAAAGAAGATTAAGTCATTTGTTAGGGCATACCAAAATAGTCTTCAAAATTAAGAGGAAAAGGGTATTTTTCTGCTTCAAAAAGGAAGGATGTAACCTTTTCTCTGTAACAGCACTGAAAAGGCCAATAGGTTGAGGCAGCGGGGGAAGGGGAATAAACCAGTAGAAACAAAACAAGTGGAAACTATGCTACGGCACATGGAAAATAAGGAGGTAATTGGTGTCGGCCAACATGGCTTCACTATGGGCCAATAAATCATGTCTGACAAACCTGGTGACACTCTTCCACATGACATACTTCTCTCTAAATTGGATTTGATGGATCCACTTGATGGATCAGAAATTGGCTAAATAGAGGTACTCAAGGAGTTGTGGTTAAAGGCTCGGTGCTGTTTAATATCTTTGTCAGTGATATGGACAGTGGGATTGAGTGCATGGCCAGCAAGTTTGCCAATGACACGAAGTTGTGTGGTGCAGTCAACACACTGGAGAGGAGGGATGCCATCCTTGGGCAGACTTGGGCAGGCTTGAGAGGTGGGCCTGTACCAAATTCATGAGGTTCAACATGGCGAAGTGCAAGGTGCTGCATGTGGGTTGGGGCAATCCCAAGCACAAATACAGGCTGGGCAGAGAAAGCCCTGAGGAGAAGGCCTTGGAGTATCCTTGGCAGTATCAAAAGAAGCATGGCCCGCAGGTCGAGGAAGATGATTCTGTCCCTCTACTCTGCTCTTGTGACACCTCACTTGGAGTGCTGCATCCAGCCCTGGAGCACCCAACATAGAAAGGACATGGATGTGTTGGAGCGAGTCCAGTAGAGGGCCACAAATATGATTAGAGGGATGAAGCACCTCTCCTATGAAGAGCGGCTGTGATAGTTGGTATTGTTCAGCGTGGAGAAGAGAAGGTTCCAGGGAGACCTCATAGCAGCCCTCCAGTGCTTAAAATATGCCTACAGGAGAGATGGGGAGGGACTCTTTATCAGGGAGTGTAGTGATAGCATGAGGGGTGACAGTTTTAAACTGAGACAGGGTAGACTTAGATTAGATGTGAAGGAGAAATTCTTTACTGTGAGGGTGGTAAGACACTGGAAGAGACCCATCCCTGGAGGTGTTCAAGGCCAGGCTGTATGGGGCTGTGAGTACCCTGGTCTAGAAGAAGGTGTCCCTGCCCAATCCAAGGTAACCTATGATTCTATGATTCTATAATTCAATGATTGAATGAAAATGTTAGGGACTGAACTACCTGATGATCTAGTGACTTCTGGCTTCTTTTCCTCTGTATGTCTTCATGAACAGAATAACAGAAATACTAAGAAAGACATAGTACAAAATGAAGGTTTAACAGCCAGTCATCTAGGGCAGGTTATCAGAAAAAAAGACTCTGTGTACTTTATGCAGGCTGAAGAAGCACACCTTACACGCAAAAACAAGGATTTATGGCTAGTGTAATTAAAGTCTTAAACTTTAATCAAAGAATTATTATTAGTCCTGTTACAACGTTATAGTACAAATTATCCAATTATTACAGCTCATTCCCAATAATGATACAGATAAAATGTATATTTTCTCTTTTCTCTGGTGTTAGGCTCACCTTTCCTATATTCTTCCCATTTCAAAGGTTGACGAAGAAAGACAGGGCATTAGTGTGAGTCATTAGCATCCCAAGTTATTTGCTGAAAGAGTTTGATGTTGAAATTGATGGTTTCTTATTTCTTGCTTTAGGTTATTTTCTTGTGTTTTATAACGTGTATTCCACCTTAACCTCTTTCTTTGTGGGTTAACCACTCCATTTTAAAACCAAATAGACTACAAATGGTGTGGTTTACTCATGTTGAATATGTTCTCCTCGTTCTCTTTCTTATCCTTAAGGCAAATTATATCCAACTCCCAAGGTTGCTTTTCTTTTATGACCAGTAACTGTTGATGAGAGGGCCTGGGACCTCTGGCCCCCGTACAAATACTGGCTTGTACTTTCAAGTCCTTTGTCACCATTTTGTGCTTGTAATTTTGGGGAATCCTGATAAATTCCTTTTTTTCCTGAACAGCCCTCAGCTGTGGCTTCCTGATAATACAGCTAACATTTATTAGAACAGCCTTGTCAGAAATATTTCATTAATTGTTAGTTCTATGAAAACAATGATGTACTGGAAGGCACATATGCATAAAGATGCTTATATGGCCAGATCCAATGCTCTGGTAACTGCTTGCCACCAATATCTTATAGTTATAGGAATTATCACTGGTGCATTATCAGAATTATTCTACAACAGTAATTTGGGCTAATTATGGTAGGAAAAGGATTAAACCCATTCTGAAAGTATCCTTTAAACCTATAATTCTGTTGTATACTCTGTACCACAATGATGGACTTCTGCCTCAAAGTTAATATTTCAAGGCAAAAAAGGAAATTATGCTTCCTATGTAGTAATAGATCGATAATAAAGTACTATCCACTTCTATTCCAACTGTGATACTATCTAAAATATTATTTAGTGTCTGTTGAAACAATTATAACAGCAGAAAAAAAGCTATATGAACATGTGTTATGCCATAGCAGGAAACCAGTACTGCCAAAAATGGATTATAGTCTTACTGTACATTCTTCATCTGTGATGAAAAACTTATAAAAATCAGTTTTGTTTCCAGCAAAGTGTTTTAAAATTGTATGGAACTGAAATATAGGACTTTGGAAAAGTTTAAATATTAGCACGTCCAATTAGCACGTTCTGCCTGACATAGTGAAGAGAATTTCTATCTATTCTCATTAGAATGGTCATTATATTACCGTAAATCAATGTCTCTATGATTTTCTGTGAAAAGTGGGTGTATACTACAAACATTGAAGTAGTTTTGCTAAATAATTTATCAATGTTATTACAGTTAAAAAATGTAGAATTTTTGTGTAAATGTGTATGGGATCTCACGCCATGACTTTAATGATTGTGAAGTGAACATTGACGTGCACTGCTCTGAGTGACAGTAAACATTATGCCACTTCACAGGAACATGCAACTTGTGAAAATCAGAGACAAAATTCAAAGCTGTACCAATGTAACCTGATGTGAATTCTCCTGAAAACACCAAGTCATGGTAGGGAGCAACAGTTAGATCATTCACCTGAAAGGACTGCAAAGACAACTCAGATACTCTCTAGAATGTCTGAATTCTTGTTTGTGTGACAGCACTTTTCATCACATACTGTCATGCCAGCTGTACAGAAGAACCTACCAAAAATATGTACACATATATTTCATTATATTATAGTTAAGTTGGTGAGTATGATACTTTTCATATATTATTCAACATAAAAGATGTTCAGCCCATGAAAAATTTTTTTGCTATGAAAGTGCAAAGCCAATAAGAAATAAAAATCACTATTTCACTTATGAACCTTTGCTTATTTTTAATGGATAATTTGGAAGTTAATACTGGACATAAATTGGCATTTTACTACCACTTATTTTGTATAATATGTTAATATTAAAATAGATGGATAGAAATTTTAAAGCTTCAAAGTGTCAACAATTATTTGTTCTAGATAAGATCTTCCAGTCACAAGCAAATATAAATCATTAAAGATATTCATGGCAAAAGAGCAGTGACGAAATGTGTATAATTTAGTTTCTTTTTCACCCTGTCACTATGAGAAGTCTTGTGCTTGTAAAACTGATTATTTATGAATCCCTGTTGAGTCCCTATCTATGAGATCCCTATTGTACAAGAGGATTTGATCCAACATTTAAGAGGTTATTTCAAGACACAGAGGGAAATCAGTTACCACAAATGAGAAAAAAAACCCAAGGAATTTCAAAAGAAGTATTTCACTTTACAGTCGTGAAAAGGTATAATGATTCTAAAAAGATAAGTGGATTATTCTAATCACTGGGTACATTAAAAAAAAAAAAAAAAAAAAAAACTCTTTTCATTTAAAATAAACTCCAAAAGCTTTATATTTTTTTTTTAAGACATCTTGATATAGTTGTTCATGTATAGGCTCAGGTGCCTGAAAATGTGGGAAAGGTTATGTGAAAAATGCAGGCATTTGCAACATATTAGAGTTTGCATTGTTCTCAGATTCATAGAATAAATATGAATGAATGCATTCCATATACTAATACTTCGAATTGGTAAACAATGTATATGAAATAGAGGAGGCAGATGGTTGAAAAATATTGTTTCTCTTGCCTGTTGTGAGAAGGCAAGTGCTAGCAATACAATTCATACAATAGCTGAGTGAGAGAGTATTTGCAAGATGCGGGATTCAGTGAAAAAAAAGTTAATGAAAATGATCAATGAGAAATCAATATATAAGTTTTTTGTTGAAGATTTTAATTTCTTGAGCAGGTGAAAAAATAAATCACCTTTTAAAGCACTTAACAGTTACAAAGAAGATTTTTGGAAACTTCTGAATGTATAAGGAAATAATTTCTACTGCACTTCACAAGAAACAGAAATTCATCCAGAAATTCTTAACAATTTCTCAAACTCATTTCAAAAACTTTAAATACTCAATTGTGTTCAAAAATTTGTAAAACTATTGAGCAATCAGGTAGTGATAGATTATAGGGAAACACACACAAAAAAATGAAGAAATCATAGTTTCAAATAGGTAAACACCTGTCGTACCTCATGAATTTATGAGGTATTTTTAATTCCTCTTCTGAATCCTTTCAGAGAAGGAAGAGTATTATCTGAGATCAGAGAATGGGCAGAATGTTAATAGTTATGATCTCATATACTGTGAGTGCAAATGTTCCCAGTGTTAGCACTGAAACCATTAGTATGGACATTCATTTTGTAGCAGCAGCTCATTTACTGCAGCTAAAGTTGACCCTGGTATATATTTAAGGATAAAGTGATGTGAAGTATTTCTTTGTAGAGAGCGTTGACTACAAAATGTGTGCAACTGGAAAAAAGATATTAGGAGAATCTGATGTATACAAAACTGAGGACAGGGCCTCAGGTGAAAAAATCAAAGGAAGATCTATTTATGCTCAATGTTTTTTAGTCTGAAATGAAAAATACAAACTAGATAAACCATACAAAAGTTGAAAAAGACAAATAGTGCCCTTTCATCATATGTTAATCAGATTTGTCTTGCTACACAGATCAGATTCTTTATGTATAATCTGCAGAGCTGAAATTACTAACTAAATATAACTCTGATAATGGTTTCAAATATACTTTTCTGACCTTCAGAATACTGATCCACAGAAGAAACTTACTTGTTCTCTTTCCTTTGATTCCAGAGTTTTCTGTGGGAAGAGGATTGCTAGAAAGTGTTGTCAATCATTTAGTCATCGATAATATTTATATACATGGAATATAATTTTCAGTCAGTTAGACTGAAATTATCCATGAGCTAAGATATGGAAAAATTATATCCCTTTTAGTTATTTGTAAAAGATAAAGGATGTAATAGTTCTATAGGATTTTATTTTATCTCAGACCAATTTTTTAAGTCCCCTCCACAAATAAAATCTGAACTAGGCCTAATGTACTTTATCACACATAATAAAGCCTGTTTCTGGTTTTGTTGTACATTTGTACAGGGGTGGAACTTGCCACCAGTCATCTGTAACCTCTATCCATGGAAGTCCCCCTTCCTCACCGGGCTAAGCGTAGATGGTGCACAAGCTGACACCGGACATAGCACGATGACACACCAGGATGGGAAGCACACTATGCCTGCACAGCAACCACCTCCATCACTTTTAGAGCCACCACTGCATTGAATGAATTAGGGACTGGCTGGAATAACGTACATGTTCCATCCCTTGGCATAATGGAACACAGATAATGCAGCAGCACAGAGTCATAATGTCTTATTCACAGGCATAAATACTACAGGATTTATTAAGGTATTTTGTCACAAATCCTACATCACAATAGCCTCTTTTCCTTGTTTATTTTCCTGCTACTTAATACCACATAGAAGAGAATGTTTTAAAACTTCAGCTATACCACTAAGCTTTCATGGTAGGTATGCTTGAGATCAAGGTAATTTTATAAACTCATACCAACAATCATCACGCATATCATTGGCAAGATAAGTGCCTCTTTATTTGTGATAAAACAGAACAAAGTTAAGACTATAGCTTACCTATAATGCAATCATGTTGTTGCTCAGAGGAAATCTTTATTGTTCTCTCTGCAATTACTGGTTTTAAAGAAGTGCTAATATAAAATATAAGAATAGGGGCTTGAACATTTAAAATAAATAAATGAAAGAAGGTATATTTTCAGTTCTAAACTGAAGAGAAAGAGTAGGCATTTCTGATACACTAGCTGTAATATCTTCAAAATGAGCTTTTCATACATTATTTTCTCTTCCATTCTCTTCTTCATACTTTCATCTTTACCCTTCTCTGTTGCTTCAACTCTCCATTTTGTCTCCCAACATGTTCTTATATCTCTTTTCTTCCTCGTTTCCTCCCTTGACTTTGTATTTTTTTTTGTTATTTCTCACACGTAGCAATGGTATATCTGAGACCTGGATTTTTAAGTAATCCTGACTCACTTTCAAGTATGAAAGAATTATAAAATTAAAAATAAAAAAGTCTACTTTTTATACAAAATTGGGACTAGGGTCATTTGCCAAATTACCTCTGGAGAATAAAAAAAGGAAAAAAAAAACCCAAACTCAAAACCCAAACAAAAAAACCTTGACCAAATTTATATGAGGGAATGCAACACTGAAATCCATGCATACAGCACCCAAATTTAGAGGTTGGGAAAGGGAGGGAGGGAGAGAGTTGGGCTCCTTTTCTAACTCCCATCTCTTTTCCCATCTTAAAGTAAAAAAGAACAAGACTATTGCTCACACTGTCCAGTTATGAACACATATGCTGGGGAGAATTTCAGATGTGTTTCCCACTGTCATAGAAAAAAGCTTTTTTTCATTATTTTTTTCTTGGTCGTTCACATTGGCTGTGTGTGCTGTTGGCTGCTCTACTGGTCTCTATGCTCTCCATATGGGACAGTAAAATTAGGTGTCCTGTCTTAGTTTAGAAATTCTGGAAATCAGGCACCACAACATGTGACAGAGCACTGATGAGTGTACAGATCCTTTTGTGGGCACAGAATTTGGTGAAATATCACAGCCTTTGAACAAAATGTTTCAAAATGTTTCAGGTGCAAGCTGAGGATCTTACCTATGTAAATAGATATTCTGAGACTCAGATCACTGCTTCTGTTAGCCAGGTGAAACCAAGATGTTTGTGAATGTTAAAACAATAAGTGATAGAAAAATTAGCTAAGCTAGAATTCAGACAGCATTTAATGGACCTTTACTTGTGTATTTAATTCTGAAAATCCACTATTGCTATTTTAACTCCATTTTTACTATAGGCAGTAGTATAAAAGAAGACACCTATTTTTCAGAACTCAGTCTTGCTGAATCATTGCTTAAGCTATATACAGTGAACTTCAACCTTATTTAAATTTTTATATGTACTTTACTCTGAAGGGATTAGTTTCTAGCAGCAACTCCACAGCCCTTCTTCTGTAATTTATAAGTTAAAAAAATAAAAAGGCTGATTAAAAATAAGTTCCCTGTGTACAAATATAACACTTTACTGTAGATCTTAAAAATACGGATTTTCCATAATATGAGTTACTGAGTCTAACTTAGCAAGCAGTGAATTTGATTTCTAAAAACATCTATCAATGGTGAGATCATTAACTAAGTTAATATACCCTTTGGCAATTAATGGATAATGCCCTTGTCTCATTAAGACAGAACTTTAGATTAAATTTAGTGCATACATGTCACAAATGTCAGAATACTTACTTGTCTTAGGGTTCTGAAGTTTAAGAAAGAGGTAAAAGAATTAGTTATTATTTCTAAATACATCTTAAACTAATAGTCTGCTCATTTTTTTTTCAAATTAGTTGTTCTTTGATTTTGTTTAAATTTGCATAATAAAATCATAATAAAATC
The DNA here is from genome assembly GCA_013399435.1 of Arenaria interpres. Taxonomy (NCBI): domain Eukaryota; kingdom Metazoa; phylum Chordata; class Aves; order Charadriiformes; family Scolopacidae; genus Arenaria; species Arenaria interpres. Next base: position 52,633 of record VXAK01020986.1, read on the forward strand.
CCAGCTTATACTGTCTCAAGTGCAAATAATTTTTCATTTTCAACACACCTATCTTTAAAAAATACTTTGGTAGAATAATTTGAAAAAAAAAAAAGAGCTTTTTCTGGTAGCTCTATCAGTTGAGCCTATAGAAACAAAATATTTATAGATGCTGTATTCAACAAAAAATCTGCATAGATTTTTAAGGACTTGTATTGGGCTTTATTTCTTTCTTAACCTGTTAATTTGAATATTTCCTGATCTTTCATTAAGTTCATCACTTCACTTAATGAAATGTATTTAGAGGATTCCCAATATATTTCTACAGTGTCCTGTTTGTCTAAGCCATGTTTCCTTCCAAACTGTCTCTATGGACAGTGGGAACTAGTGATTTTTTGAAAAAAGTATTGCAGAAACATGAGAGTTCTCAGACTCCAGTTAGAGAGAAGGATCATTCTAATATGTTCTTAGAAAGAAAGGCGAAGTGTCTTATAACTGCTACAGGTGGTTCAGTTCAGCACTTTCTTAGAGGTTGTTCAGCAGCTTTTTAGAAAATGTTCATAATTTGTTCAGTCTTGGGCTTTGACAAGGTTAACTTTTGTTCTCCTTTTTATCCACCTTTTTTCCTCTTTGTATATGTCTTTCTTGCTCGTAGGCTTTGGTTTGGTTTTTTGGTTTTCTTTTTTTTGGGGTTTTTTTATTTACTTTTGAGAAAACTTAATAAAGTTCTCTATTATGCTCTTAAAAGCAATGGGTTTGTTTCCTTTTTGGAGGATAGCTTAAAAATATAACCTTTTCTTGAGAACAAAGATTATTTTTGTCTTTTTTTTCAGAATCAAAATATGCTCCCATCTCTGTGGAATGTGCACTTTTTGAAATGATTCTAAGAATACATGAAAGGACATAATATTTTTATTCTTGGCCTGTCTTATCCACCGTGAAAAACAGCACAGTACAGGGACACACAGGAGAGATCTATAATCAAATTGTTCTCACTGAACACAAATCAAGATATTTCAAGGAGAAAGTTTCTGCCGAAGCAACTTTCATGTGGGTGTTGGAGTGTGAAGAGAGTCATCGGGGGAACTAGACTTCTAACAGAGCAGCTGAGGAGATCAGATATCAAGGTGATACTGTAACGTGCAAAAGCCCATACTGAAAATCATACTGGCAGATTCTAGTAAATTGCTAAGTATTCCTGACTACAAGGAGGAGTTGAATATGCAGGTATGGGATTTAGAATGTGGTATATGTGGCATACAGGTGTTTTGGTTTTTTTTCATCTCTGATCTACTATGCTTGAAAGATGGTTGAAAGACCTTGCGTTCTAGTGCCCAAGTCCCTTCCTTCCTGACATATACAGGTTTAATCAGCCACTTTCCATTAACACAGGACTACTGAGATAAAGGAGTATGTCACCTGTCCTTATTTGCTGGGAGTGCAAATTTTTCAATCTAACTACGCTTGTAGAGTTGTGGAAAGCTGAGCTATTATAAGGTCTCCCCGGAGCCTTCTCTTCTCCGGGCTGAACAACCCCACCTCTCTCAGCCTGTCTTCACAGGAGAGGTGCTCCAGCCCTCTGATCATTTTTGTGGCCCTATGTTAGACCCATTCCAACAGGTCCATGTCCTTCCTGTGTTGAGGACTCCAAAGCTGGACACAGTACTCCAGGTGGGGTCTCACAAGAGTAGAGTAGAGAGGCAGAACCACCTCCCTTGACCTGCTGGCCATGCTTCTTTTGATGGAGCCCAGGATACGGTTAGCTTTCTGGGCTGCCAGTGTGCATTGGAGACTCATGTTGAGCCCCTCATTCACGAACACTCCCAAGTCCTTCTCCTCAGGGCTGCTCTCAAGCCATTCTCTGCCCAACCTGTATTTGTCCCTGGGATTGCGATGTCCTATATGCAGGATGTTGCACTTGGCCTTGTTGAACTTCATGAGCTTTGTAAAGGCCCACCTCTCAAGCCTGTCCAGATCCCTCTGGATGGCATCCCTTCCCTCCAGTGTGTCAACTGTGCCACACATCTTGGTGTCGTTGGCAAACTTGCTGAGGATGCACTCTATCCCACTGTCAATGTCTCCAACACAGATGTTAAATAGCACTGGTCCCACTACTGACCCCCAAGAAGCACCACTCATCACAGGCTTCCACTTGGACATTGGGCTGTTGACCACAACCCTTTGAGTGTGGCCATCGAGCCAGTTCCTTAACCACTGGATCGTTCATCCATCAAACCCATGACTTTCCAATTTTGAGACCAGGATGTCATGTGGGACAGTGTCAAATTTGAAAATCATCACGTCATGTGCACTCTACTTTTGTTAAGAAACATTACAGAAAACTGCGTATCTAGAAATAGCTTAGCACATGCTATCCCTGGTTTTCCATTCTGTGCCACCGTAAAACAAATGATGTTCATTCCACCATTGTTTCAGAAATAGCATTTCTTTCTATACATGCTCATAGAATCATAGAATTATAGAATCAAAGAATAGTTTGGGTTGGAAGCGACCATAAAGAAGATTGACTTCCAACACCCTGCCATAGTCAGAAACACTTTCCAATAGACTAGGTTGCTCAGTGCCATGTCCAACCTGACCTTGAACACCTCCAGGGATGAGATCTCCACAAATTCTCCAGGCAACCTCTTCCAGTGTCTCACCACCCTCACAGTAAAGAATTTCTCTTTCACATCTAATCTAAGTCTACCCTGTCTCAGTTTAAAACTGTCACCCCTCATCTTATCACTACACTCCCTGATAAAGAGTCCCTCCCCATCTCTCCTGAAGGCATATTTTAAGCACTGGAGGAACCTTCTCTTCTCCATCTGAACAGCCCTAACTCTCAGCCAGTCCTCACAGGAGATGTGCTGGTCATCTTCGTGGCCCTCTACTGGACTCGCTCCAACACATCCATGTCCTTTCTATGTTGGGTGCTCCAGAGCTGGATGCAGCACTCCAAGTGAGGTGTCACAAGAGCAGAGTAGAGGGACAGAATCATCTCCCTCAACCTGCTGGCCACACTTCTTCTGATGCAGCCCAGGATACGGTTGGCTTTCTGGGCTACAAGCACACATTGGCGTGTCATGTTGAGCTTCTCAGCTGCGAGCATTGCCAAGTCCTTCCCCTCAGGGCTGCTCTCAATGCTTTCTCTGCCCAGCCTGTATTTGTGCTTGGGATTGCCCCAACCCACATGCAGAACCTTGCACTTGTCCTTGTTGAACCTGATGAATTTGGTACAGGCCTGCCTCTGAAGCCCGCCCAAGTCTCTCTGGATGGCATCCCTCCCCTCCAGTGTGTCAACCGCACCTTGCAGCTTAGTGTCATTGGTAAACTTGCTGAACATGCACTCAATCCTACTGTCCATGTCACTGACAAAGACGTTAAACAGCACCAGTGGAAGTATTGGCCCCTGAGGAATGCCTTCCATCACTGGTCTCCACTTGGATGTCGCATTGTTGATTGCCAATTCTTTATCCGCTGAGTGATCTAGCCATCAAATCCATGTCTCACCAATTTAGAGACAATATATCATGTGGGGCAGTGTGAAATGCTTTGCACAGCTCCAGGTAGATGATGTCAGTTGCTCTTCCCTTATACAGCAGTGCTGTAACCCTGTCATAGAAGGGCACCAAATTTGTCAGACACAATTTGCCCTCAGTGATGCCATGTTGGTTGTCATTGAGCACCTCCTTATTTTCTAAGTGCTTTAATACAGTTTCCAGGAGGATCTGCTCCATGATTTTACCAGGCACAGAGGTGAGACTGCCTGGCTTGTAGTTCCCCAGGTCTTCCTATTTTCCCTTTTTAAAAATGGGAGTTATGTTTCCGTTTTCCAGGAGATGCTCATCTCTTTTCACAGCAGGTTCATGTTTTCCCCTTTTTATGACACTCCCTTCATAGAGGAATTGAGGAGAGTGGATAAGAGTTGTTTGGTTTTTTTTTCCTGGTAGCACAGAGAAACAACTATCATTGACTGTAGGTTAGGTATCAATGTAGTTCAGATTAGAGAGACGTTGATGTGTGATGGCCTTTCAATACATTATTGGTGGTCATAAGAAAGTCAGAAAAATGCTTTTTACCAAAGCCTATAGTGACAGGACAAGGGGCAACAATTTTAAACTCAAAGAGGGTAGATTTAGATTGGACATAAGGAAGAATTTTTTTATAAGGAGGGTGATGAGACACCAGGACAGGTTGGCCAGAGAAATTGTGTATGCCTCACCATTGGGAGTCTTCAATGTCAGGCTGCATGGTGCAACCTGATCTGGTGAAAGATGTCCCTGTCTGTGGCAGAGGGGTTGGTCTAGGTAATCCATCATCTTCAAAGGTCTCTTCCAGCCCAAACAATTCTATGATTCTATGATTATATGAATGTTGCACCATCAGAACCCTTTAGAAAATAGGATTCTAAATGTTTTCAATGTTTTCAATGTTTTATGATGTGAGTTCCATAAATATGCAGAAAAAAAAATGAATTTTTGCTTGTAATATGTGACTAGAATTCTCAGATACTGCATTGTTCATTTTCTGTGCATCTTTTAAAAATGTAGCTGTAGGGTTCTCTACCTAGTAGATAAATATTTCTAAGGGCAGAGAAGGGTTGGCCACATTTCCATCTCTGTTTCGTTATGTTTGCTGTTTACAATTCCTTTACAAACCTTTTGCCCTCTTTCTCTGTCCTCCTTAGTTTTAGTACCTTGTGCAAATATATTTAATGTTCATTGTCATTCCACGAATCTGTTTATCATGCTTTCCAGGCAATTAATATAGCAAATAAACTTGGAGCAAAGAATGGCCTTGGTATCATTAGATATTCACAGACATTCAGCTGTTCTGAATGCATTGTCTGCCGTCTTAAACACATTCTGGTTGATTCAGATGTGTCTTCAGACACAAAGGAGTGAAGAATGCTGTACACTGGAAGTGGTGTTTGAACATTCTCTGTATTCCCTGTCTGCTATTATTTAAAAGTTTTAAAAGGAAACACATCTGAGAATGATTTAACAGTAGTATTTGAAATCCTGGTGCCACTGAAGTCACTGCTGAGTCTTTCCCATGTACAGCCAAGAGATCAACAGAAGGACACTGTCACAAAACCACCTTTCTAATATTTGGGAGATCTAACTTCTATGTTTTTATCTTACAAGCCAATGTATAAGTGGAAAAGAGAATAATGGAACTTGTTTGTCTCTAAAAAGCTTTGAGAAATGCTGCACTACTATCTGTATGAAGTTTTAGAGTTATAACACAGCTTAACAATCCAGCAGGTAGATTTCTTCTGTGAAGCTTATTGCCTGTTTAATTTAAGCTGACAGGGTTATTAAAATTCAAGTTGCTAGAGATACTTTTTTCATTGAAAACCTAAACTTTATGTCATTAAGTTGTCTCTTATGCCTTGTAACTGAAGGTAAAGCATGAATATCTTAATTTGTCTGATTAAGATTTGCATTTACAGTGAAACTTTAGATGTCTGTAATGAGTTATGGCATGATATAAAGACTCTGAAGTCAGCTGGATTCCATCTGTTGATTTCATTGACATTGGATTAGATCTTTTGTGTACTTATACTGTTCTCTTAAAACAGAGATATAATATGTAAGGGCCCCGACAGACAGACAAATAACAAATATATTTGAATAAATCAGTGTGTGAGAACATAAGCCAATATGTTTCAAGATGGTTTGCTAAGATTGTATCATTTCATAGAACAAGTCTAATGTTTCAGAGAATAAAGGAAGAAATTATGCACTAAGAGTGCAAAAAGTAATTTGTGAGGAGTATTAAGTATCCATGTTACGTACTTTGTGCTGTTTTCTTTCAAAAAAAAAAATCTAATTAAAAGATGAATGCTATATTAATACCAAGTGGGGGAAAACATCATTGTTCAAAAAGCCATAGCAATTTCAAAGACAAATGTATTTGCTAATGACAATATTGTCCAGAAGTACCTGAAATAGTATCCAGAAATAAGACATTTAAAATACCTGTCCCCAGTTTCAGAATATTTATTTCTTACCATCAAGTGAGATCTGTCAGAAGTCAGAAGCTTTGAAAATTACACCAGACTTTAGGAGAGAAACATTAGACTTAATTTAAAACACCTCTCTCCTTTTCCAGGACATATAATCCAGTAAATTCAGTTCTCATGTCATTGCATTAATTAAAAAAAATATATATTAAAAAAATCTCTCTTATTTGTAAGTTTCTATTCATCTTAATGAAATCAGAAGCCAATATTCTATCACAATAAGACAAAATTATCTAATTGCAGATTGCATATTTCAAAGAGGATGATGCCTATGTAAAATGTCAGAGATAGGACGGACAGCGAAACTAAGAAAAATTTGGATTAGGGACCAAAGAAAGAAAATGGAAGGAGGTGGGAAGTGAGCTGAGATAGTCCTTGGATACAAGACAGACACTGGATTACACAAAGAACACATGCATATTCAGTAAGACTCTGTGAAAAGAAAAGAAAATATTAAGATTTTAGGAACAATCTCCTATTCTCTACTTAGACCAAGACTAGAAATGTGCAACATTATTGCCCGGTAATTAATTAAGTTTACTTATTATGTGAAAGGATTTAGGATTTTGATTTTCTATGCTTCTATTCCTTTTACCATTTGCTTTTTGCCCACATGTGTGTGACTCAGATATAGTTATGTACGGCTCTGTGAAACACATTTCATGTCTTTACCCAAAGTTTTTTACTGAGTAAAAAATTAACTGTTTTTTAAGTGGAAAGAATGTTTTCAGCCCATTGAAGAAGAAATGGCTGAGTTTAAGCCGCTAGCTTACGAATCTGTGTTCAATTCTCCATTAAAACCCAATGCTTTCTATGACTTTCATCAAATCTCTTAATTTTTCTGTGTTTCATCCCCATCTGCAATTGAAGGATAATAGCATTTCCTATTTCTTACCATTTCTCAACTGCAAGTTTTTTAGGCAGTTTGACTTCTTTATTAGGAATTAACGATAAAGTAGTTTCATAGATTTGTTAGATATGATGACATTGTAAATGATTACATATTTGTCACCTTGCACATTACTTCTAGAATACAGAGCTGATGTAGGTAGCTTAAAATTCTAACACAGGGATAGCTTTTTTTCCCTCTTCTTTTCCTTTTCAGACTTTATGAAAAATTTGAATTTCATATCTCAGTATTTGAGTGAAGTCCTAGCTTAGCGTATTACACTGTTTTGTATTTCAGTACTATTATTTAGTATTTCAAAGCACAGAATATCAACTATTTTTTTTATAACCTACATTTTTGGTTTGCTTATATTTAAAATTTGTGTCCTGATTCTGACAAAAGACGTAATTTATTCCAAACTTTTAACAATATAAAGGGTCCTACCAGGAAAATTGTTTTCTACTTTATTCTTTTCACATCTGCTTGTAATTCTAAACACCATTGTTTTTGTCAGATTATGGTTTGTACTTAAACCTCATGGAGATTCTAACAATAAATTTTTCATATATTTGCATATCTAAAATGGCTTTTAAAAATATGGTCATTAAATTAAAATGACAGATGACAGATAAGAATGGGTAAGAACTAAGCATTTTAAGTTGCTTTTCTTATACTGTGACCTCAGGTACCTGAAGTATATTAGTAATTTCAGGAATTATTGTTGTGTCAATGACTTCCTCTGTAATTCAAATTGGGAAAGAATACCAAAAGCAGTAATATTGCTAACAATAGAGAGAAGAAGGGATTTGGTAATCCCTCTACCCTCTCTTGTCTCTCTCATCAGCAAGCTGTTCATTTACAGACAATTAGTTTCAGTAAAAGTATTTTTAGCAACTAAGCTGCAAGTTCCTGGGGAAGGAAACATGTATAGCAAAGTCATGAAGTGAGAGTTTCTGAATGTAAGACAAGTACTATCTCCTAGAGAGATAGTGAGCAATAGATAGTGGACACTGGAAGATTTAACACAATCCTTGTAACTTGAACACTAGAGAGAGCTTTTAAATTACTTGTTCATCTGGTAATATCTTCCGAAAAGAAATCACCTAACTGCATTACAAAAACACATTATTTGTAATCAAAAGTTTAATTGTGTGTGGTACTCAGGACCAAGAGGAATGTTTCAGTAAGTGAGTAGGGTTTAAAGCAATTTAGACTAACATTAGGAAAAATGTGATTTGACTGTGATAAGGATTAATTTGGGAACTGGGACTAGAAGACTTAGGGAACTAAGCCTTTTTTATAACTGTCTCATTATTCGCAGTATGAACTAGGTCTGGAGTTACAGCTGTTATTTTTTAAACTTTTTCAGGATAGTCAGGAAACCAGATGCTTCATTTTCTGGAGGCTTGAAGTGATAGCCTTTTGAATTCTTACTTCTAGAAGATGTTTGAAAGGATATATAATGGAAATTATGATTAAATATATCAATTAAAGACTTTGGAAAACTGGTCTTAGATACTTAATGGTAGCAACCCAAAATTAAAGTTTATTTGCATTTTATGATTTTGTATCTAAATTCCCTCCGTGTAAACACTCACATATCATATCATACCATATCATGATATCATATCATTATTTCACCAGGATTTGTGTGAATATACTGCAGTAATCACCAAGAACCAAAGGCTTACACCAAAATGAAATATCTCTTTTCATAGAATGGTTTGAATAACAGTACATAACAGTGAATAACATTAAATGGGGCCTGGACAGTCTTGAACAGTTATGGTATAACAAATTATTTTAATAACCTCTTATGAACTAGGTGCTCTAAATTCTGTGCTTAAGTTCAAAATGAAACATTGTATTTAGAAACATTTCATAGTGCAATTGCACAAATTTATTCCAGCAATGGATACAGCAGTCCTGGTCACTAAAGAAAAGAAATGTTGGGAGCTGAGTAGCACCAGTTTCAGGTAGACAGAGAACATGCACCCAAAATATGTAAACATTCTGTATTTCATGAAAACACAGACATCTAAATGGCAGACTTCATCTCTGTAAGAAGAGAAACCAAGGGAAAGCAGAGACAGCAACTGCTGCAGCAATGTCTCCTCTGGTTAAGGATGCTGTGCTGATCAAGCTGCTGCTTTTCCTCAACAAAGCCTGCCTTACTTTTTGATAGAGAAGGGAGTACTGCTTTTTCATTTAGTATTTACTATGTTTTACTACTGCAGCTCACCAATGATAGTAAAGAATTTCTCTTTACTACATCTTTGGTTTAAGCAAAATTAAATTTTAGGGAACACTGTCTGTGTATGTGTACTTTTTCTGTTCCACTCTTCCCACACAAGAAGTTGACTGGTAGTACAGCACTGAGAGACAATAAACCCACACACCACAGCAACACCTGTTTATGGATAAAAAGAAATGGCAATGTGATCCTGGTCTGGTTTCAGCAACAGATGGTGTGAAGAAATTTTGGAGGTCCTCATGAATCTGAACAGAGTGGCGAGAGTGGTGAGGCACTGAAACAGGTTGCCCCGTCCCTGGAAGTGTTCAAGGCCAGGCTGGATGGGGCTTTGAGCAACTTGGTCTAGTGGGAGGTGTCTCTGCCAATGGCAGGGGGTTGGAACTAGATGATCTTTAAGGTACCTTCCAAACTAAAAAATTCTATGATTTTATGATTCTATGATTCTAAGTAGACGCCTTACTGAAACATCCAAGAAACTCCAATGTTTTAGAAATTGCATGCCCATAAAACGAATAGATGTATTTTCCAGTACAGTCCTCAAATATAAGATTAATAAGGGTATGGATAGATTTAAGAAGTTCCTGTTGTCGTCTCTTGCTATCACTTCTGTGTGGATCCTGCCTAACACCGAAAAGTGCCAACTCAGTGATTTGGTTATTTCCATTATCAGCTAAGGTTTCCAGAAAGCTCTTGTATTGAAGGGATTACAACAGTGTCTTGCCCACAGAGTGTCTGGCTGATGCTGACTCGAGAGATCACAGAGACATCAACAGGGCGCAAAGATGTCATAACACCAAATTATTACTATCAGTTCTTAAATAGCACAGATAGTCACAAAATTCAGAAAGTAGGAGGAGAAAATAAAATCAATCCATAAATCTCTGGTTTTAAAAGACAAATCAGATATTCTTAATTCCTAGATAAAATTTCTTTAAAAATATGGTAAAATCTCTACTATTGGATTCTTTTGTATTAGAGTTGGGCAAAAATGGAATCTGAAATGAGAGGATTTTTAGTTTTTGTCATTCTGTAAACCAAATCAGCCACAGAATAATCATTGTAGAGTTTACATAATAGTAATTATTAAATAACGCCGGTGTTTCAACAGCTATTTAAGCAATTGAGATGGAATTCTGCTAAGCAAGTTTTTTATATATAAAAGTGTATTTTCTGCAAGAATTTGCAAGGAAGTTGTCTGAGTGAAAGGGCATTAGTGACAGACTTGGATTCTGGATTTTAAGCATTTCTGCAGTACTTAGCATTTCTGGTGCAGTTGTAAGATGCCTTATAAATATTGAAGACAGATCTTTCTAGACAAGTTTTAAATATTAACCACTTTATTAATATTTTTCCCAGCTTCAGAGCACTTCTTAAGCTTACTGACTTGGTGTTTATTTTGATCTTTCTGTGTTCTGAAAAAAGGATTTATATACTAGGTGTATCAGTTGCCCTATTTTTTGTTAAGAATTGCAGATAAATTGATATTGGGTAGTCATGCCTCTGATATCAAGACAAGAAGGTATCTTTTTCTCCTATTTGGCTGTGCTGAATGTCAGGTTACAGAGTAGTGTGTGTGCATGCAGACTTTCACAATCCCTTGAAATGGAAAGTGCTGTGCCAGTAAAAAATATGTAGCATTAAATATTACTTTCATGATAAAACTATGGTTTTCTTGTCCTGCAGCTATTTTGAGTTACAAAGCACCATTCTTTCTGCCCCCAAGCATTTTACAGTCAACAAAGTTTAAGTAAAAACCTAGGTTTTGAGGTGCTTCAGCTGCCTGAACCATTGTTATTATCCTGCCCTCAAGCTATCTTAGACCTCATTTTGGATATTTATTCCATTGATATGTGAACATTTTCAGATATATGACAATGTGCAACAATCTCTTGAATGTGTATAGCTCTAAACAAACACTCTGTACTGTAACCTCCCCCCAGAAATACATAGCTAGGAAATATTACTCAGGCTAATGGTAAAGAGTTTGATCCAAGGAGTACAGTTTTATCAGGTTTTATGAAATGCCTAATGTACCTCTTCAGCTCATTGGGATTTCAGAGCACCCAGGAATCATCATAAAAAAAAGGAAAGTTGGAGTCTGAAGAAAGAATAGCTTGAAGATCGGCTATCAGAATGCAGTATGGTTAAGCACCCCTGTCCACCCTTCACAAACTCTGCTTCTGTAGACGCCTAACAGGCCAAACAGTCATTCAGTTGAAATCCTTTGACAATCTACTATGCGTTATTGTAAATCTCTGATCCTGCAGAGGTCTTCTACAGCAATCAGTGGTTAAATTTATTCCAAGTTTGGGATCAGTGCAAAGCTCTAAAAATATTCAGCTTGCCACAGTTTTCCGTATTTCTGGTAGGTGTTGATTGGCTATATTTCAGTGTTCCTGTGGAATTTTTACGAGTCCAAAGATCTTCCAAAGAGATTAGCAATTGCTAATCTCTTCCTTAGTCCTTCACGTGTGTTGTGTTCAAGTGAAATAATAGAAAAATTAAAAATCTGGAAATAAATTAAACTTTTTGGGTTTATTTTCAGAGTTATTCAGAACACAGTATTCATGCCTATGAGTACAGGATGCAGAGCTTCTCTGCAGAAAATTACACTCTAAAATGAAGCAGTATTTTCAGTCCAGAATTTTTTATGCTAGTCCAGCTAGATTCAATGTCTACTTCTATGTGATAAATTAATATTCAGACTATTCTTAAGTCTATGTAGCACTGGAAACTGATGTCTTAAGAAATATCAATCTATTATTAGGAAAAACATTTCTGTGTCTAATAGTTCATATTTACTTATATCCAAGGTATACTTGACCAATCTCTTAGACCTAAAGCCTATTTGATAAAAAAAAAGAAGCCATTCACAGAGTTAGGAAGTTAGGAATCCTGGCAGCAACAGTTTTAAAGTGCCGCTAATGCTTTTTCTCTTCTTTAGTTGGCACACTTCATAAAAGTATGACACTTCGTCTTCTCCTGAATATTTTTTACTGCACTCTGAAACTGCCTTTTCCAAAGAAGACTGCATTAGAGCACAAGTCGAAAGTTCATCTCTAGGTTGCTCTTCTGAAGTCTATTCTGCAAACTTCCTTAAAAAAGGCTTAGAATGAGGGCATATTAAGTGTCAATCCTTTTGAAGGCATAATCCAATTAATTAACTAGAGCATGAGAACTGCCTTTTTTTATAAACTGTATACAAGTCAACTTACAACATCTAACAAAGTTGTTCATCTGTGCTACTTCAGAAAGTCTTATGAATAAGATTATCCTAAGCTGCATAGCTGGGACAGCAATTACAGTAGAACATTTACTTTCTTTCCTTTAGTCATCTGCAAATTAAAACTGGACTAAGTTATGTTTACTTTAATTGATAGCAATGGCTATATCATAGTCACCTATGATAGTGAGATGACTAGCAATTAGCAGAGAGAATAAAAATTGAAACCCAGCTTTCCTGCCCCCCCCCCCCCCCCG
>VXAK01020986.1:65479-78024 GCA_013399435.1 Arenaria interpres
CCCCGGCTCCTGGCCCCCAGTCCCTGGGTTTTGTGCTCCATTTCAGAGTGCAACTCACTCTGGACAACTGCCAACAGTGCAAACTTGCTAGGGGGAGGGACTTTATTCTACTTTTTGTCCTCAAGAGATAAAAAGAAAGATGAAACTGGAGAGCCCTCACTGCAAACTTTTGACTTATAGTTTTTGGAAAAAACACTTTTCTTCTTCGGGAAAGCAAACTCCTCTTGAAACACTGGTGTCATAGGTGAAAAGAAAGATTTCTTTAGAAGTTGTGATGTCAGAAATACTAAAGCAAGGTAGAATAGATGGTGTTTAGGACCTTTAAGGAAGAATTTGAAAAATGTTTCTTTTGATTGAGCCAAAAATATACCTTTTGATATAAGGCCAAAAAAAGTTCTTGTTTTTCTTCATAAATAAAAGCTTTTTCTCACTTAAAAATAACATAGTTAAAACATTGAAAATATATCAAAAGCAATAGAAAATTGTTATTATAAACCATCAAAATAAAGCATTCTATATTTTACAAATGTAGTTAATTTATAATACATAGTAATTTTAGTTGCAATATAAAATACTGTTCATCTTTCTCTGACAGTTCATATTTTTTTCTTGCTATTATTACCACATTAGAATGCAACTTCATCCATAAATACAAGCATCTCTGATTAGAAACCATAACAAGAACTAAACCCAAATCTGAGAGAACCAAGAGAAAATATTCTGTGCTAGTGTGCTGCATGATTTTGAGTTACATGTGTGTCATCCAGAGGGCTGGATTACCTCTCCTATGAAGACAGGGTGAGGGAGTTGGGGGTTGTTCAGCCTGGAGAAGAGAAGGCTTGGGGGACACCTTATTGCTGCCTTTCAGTACTTAAAGGGGGATTATAAGAAAGATGGGGATGGACTTTTTAGCAGGACCTGTTGCAACAGGACAAGGAGTAATGGTTTTAAACTGAAAGAGTATAGATTGAGTATAGATATGAGGAATAAATGTTTTGCAATGAGGGTGGTGAAACACTGAAAGAGGTTTCCCAGAGAAGTGGCAGATGTGCCATCCCTGGAAACATTCAAGGCCAGGTTGGATGGGACCTTGAGAAACTTGATCTAGTTGAAGGTGTCCCTGCTGATTGCAGGGAGGTTGGACTAGGTGACCTTTAAAGGTCCCTTCCAACCCAAACTATTCTATGATTCTATGATTCTATGATTCTATGATTTAAGAACCCCTTCAGAAGTTTTTTTCAGGTTTCAATTGACTTATTTTCATAACTGTTTTAAAATTTCTTTTTTGATAGCTCTGTATATTTTTCTTTCTCAGGTGCACAGTACAGACAGAGGAGTAAAGATGAGTGATGTTAAGTAACATCAGCTGATGTTGGTTTGCTTTGTAGCCCTATAGGCATCATTTATCTGCTGTAACCCACAGGAAAAATTAACATTACACAAACATGAATACTTTAGTTTGATACCAGTACTGTTAGAATTATTTGGGATGCTTTATTTTGCATATGCATTGGACTTTGGCAAAGGTTCACCCGTACCTTTATATTTCAAATTAGTACAGAAGCCTAAAATCTCTACCCAGAAAGGCATGATTTCTAAAGTAAAATGCTGCTCATTACAATTTTGACCTTGATGAAAGAAATTGCAATTAAGGAAGCAAATTATTCTCTGGTAACAATACTGACTTCTCTATATTTTTATATTATACTGGTTTAGAACATTTCTGAATCAGTAGCCTCATTGCTTTGGAGTGTCAGTGGTATATTCCTCCATAAAATAATGGAATCATAAATTAGTCATAGAAATAACACAACTGTCCTCTCTAAAAAGTCAGGATATTATTTCCTCTAGTAATGAGTATTGTCTGCTTTTGATCCAGTGGAAAAGAAAGGTTGTCCTTGTTTGAGATTGATTCAATTATAGTCTGTTGATAGAGTTCTCTCAGGGTACAGAGGGACCGTGTGCCATAGAGTTCACTATACTTCATGTTTTATTTTTATTTTTGTTATTTACTGTACTCTGACAGCTAGATCACTTCTGTAAGAGTATGTTAGCATTTTTTATAATGTATATTTATACTGCAATAATGTGCAGAGATAGAAGTGGAATTTGGGACACCACTTAATAATTTCCTTAGAAATATAGTCAAAGACATAACCTACAGGATGTAGACCTGGCAGAAGTTTGCAAATTACTGGGCCAACACAGGAATATATGAATGAAATTTAATGAACTGTGATAGAGATATGAGGACAGATCAGACGATTAAATAGTCCTTCTGTCTTTAAACCTTCTGAATTTCTGAAGTTACATAGTGGGAAGGATTTCCAGTACTACTTCTGTTTTGCAAATACTTCCAATAACTTTGTTATCCATGGCCTAACCTTCATTATTAGGTGGCTGATGTCTTATAATCATCATTATTATAATCATCACAACTCACCATGTATGTTTTGTTATAAGTGATAAAACACTTCTATCAAAGTAATCCATATCTGAATATTAATTAGAATGTCTGTTGAGGTTTTGTTTCTTATCAAAGAATTAGTTAATGATTTTTATGACCATTTCATTTAAAGAAACAGATCTGCATTAGCATACTAATACCATATACCAATAGACATTTGGAAGCACTCAGACAGAAATGTGGACAGAAATTAGGGAGTAAAATTTAAAATGTATATTTACTATAGCATGTCTTGTTTTGCTCATAAAGACCCAGTATTATCTTAAAGTGAAAGAAAAGGCAAGCCTTGTTTTCTAAACCAATGATATATATATATAATTTATAGTATGTAATGCAGTAGAAAGAGGAAAATAAAACATAGCCCAAAATCTAAGTTTAAGTCTGACATTTTCTTTAGTTCAAGTCACGGTATCCTGGGCCCCATGATGTTGCTCTGTCCCTAACTGCCCTCTGTACAAATGCAAGAATAAATCTGTTTAGTGTGATTTTCCACCATTTTGTACAGAGGTGACCTATTTTCTATCTGAGACTGAAAAACTTAGTTTCTGTTTTGAACAGGAACATATGTGACATGGCTGTGGGAAAACTTCTAGGCCTAGATGAAAAAGGAGTTATTAGAATGACAAGGTATTGCACTTGTGCAACCTAAATTGCAAAAATATTTTCCATATATTTTCATGTTTTCAATGTTAAAAACACAAACCAACGTATGCGGCAGCTTCTGAGAAATGAGGTAGAAGCAAGGATAAAGCCAGGCACCAAATAATTTGTTAAATTTCAGTTAAGGAGAAGACGCATAATCAGTAAAAAATATAAAATATTAACTCTAGAATTGCACACTATTGGTCTTTTTCCAGGTAAAAGGAATAAGCAATGTAAAATTGCTGTCCGTGGAAATGGTCCTAAGAATTAGATTAAAATGAAAAGGAAGATTTAGTCTGTATTTTCTGTGTCAGATTAATCTGAATGTATTTTGGTTTTGGAAAAACAAATACTTGCAAAAGAATTCCTGTGATATTATTTGTTACCAAATCATAATGTAATTTTTCTGTGTGTATATATACATATATCTGAAGAAGATTTCTATTACTGTTTAAATCAAATCTAAGTTAAATCAAATTAACCTGGGATGTACACTTGCTAATTTAGGCATAATCCAGACAGAATCTGGACTGTTGCTTGTAAATAAAAAACAGTGGAAGATCCTTTGGGGACTTTGGGAAGTCATTCTCTTCAGATAAATTGGATATTTAGTATTTTAAAGTGGAATGTCAATATATCAGTACTTCTTTCAGAAAAAATATATTTTGGACAGAAATAGGATACAAAATGTATTATTGTTTACCCCATGATGTCCATTTTGCATTTTTCTTCTGTACATCTCCTTCTATAGAACGTGCTTTCTTTATCTGTCATCTCACATAGGAAATATCATCAAATTTACTGCATATGTAAAATCTTTCTCATTGGGTGCATTTGATAGCAAACAAAATATTTTCTGTCAGGATACAATAAATCTATCAATGTCACATAAGTTACAAGGAACTCTATAAGCTAGCTAATCTAATACTTATCCAAATATCCTAAGCTAAACTCAGAATGCAAATTCATTTTAGTAGATCAGTATATTCCACTTAAAGACCTGTGTTGTATCTAAGTAACAGATAATTCTGAGTGACTGAACAGAAGCAACAAGATCTGAAGATCACAAGGTGAGAACCAGCTTCTACTAAGACACAATTCATTGACCTACTCATATGGTGACAAAAAAAAATACTATAGCAGTCCTTATTGGTTGATTTCTCCTTCGTCAGTGTTTGTCCATCAGTAAGTCTTACCCAAATGTTGTCCAAATGTAATCCAGAGAACACTTTTATTGATTTCAATAAATTTTGGATTGGACCCCAAAATACATAAAATCACTCTATCAGATGCACTGCTCAATAACCGCTGCTTCTCATTCCCTCTTTCATTATAACAATATTCTTCAGAGTTGGTAATTACAACAGCTAGTACAGCAAAACATGTCTAAGATCTAACAAAAGTGCTGTGGCCTTTTTCAACAGTTTTTTTGTAGTAATTTGTTACACCTTTTCTGTCATTTGTTATGACTAATTATGAGGTTTGTAGGGGAAGAAGGGTAAAGGTTAGTGACGTCCCAGATCCTTTATTTGTTGCTACTGAGGAGAATGTAGCTTCTGAAGGAGCCAGATTCTCTTTTAATGACTACTGGATCATTACTGAGCTAATTAATTTTGAAGCAAAAGGAAGAAGTCTGAGAACAAGTATCAGAAAGAGGAAAAGATGCAACTTCTCACAATAGATCTTACAAGTCTGTATTTCGCAACTAGAAGATCTTTGTAAAAGACATTAATTTCCAGTAAAGTAATGTAAACTGGTACATAATTTACAACTTTAATGTCTCATTATTAAAACCATGACAGCATAATTTTGGCACACTTTATCCACAGGGAAGTAATTAGGGCATTCTGGGAGCATCAGGGCAGTTCTGTCCTTTCTTGGGCTCATATTTAACCATTTATCAATAGCTCTAAGAAGCAATGAAAGAGGAAAAACACCAGAACAATGTTACTGAACATTATTTCTTCTTCCACGCATGCAAGCTCCTGAAAGAAGTAACTTTTCCTGCCTTTAATCTTTCTGTACTGCACTAAGACCCATCAGGATTAGGCAAATGAGTAAATTAAGACACATCTAAACTCTAACCAGTAAAGAAAGTTTTCAAGTAGGTGTATTTTGATATAAAATGATGCAGTAACTGAATATAGGAACAAAGTTGTCTGATTTCAGAGCATACCAGTCACATATATTACCTTAGTGTACTTTGGAGGGACAGATTCACAGAGTAATTGTGGACTAAAGCACTTAAAATCAGTAAATATGTCCCAAATGGGTTATTTTTGATTGCAATGTAATAGAATGTAACATTTTGACAATGACTGACAACTTCAGTATTTATTGGTGACACCCATTCCAGAAAGAACAGCACAGAATTCCATATCAGAAATGTATTGATTCCCCAGCTTTGAGTTATTTCCTTTTTCTCAGTCATGTCCATAGATACTTAAACAGGCAGATTACTTTTCAAATATACAGCCAAGTTCAGCAAGGAAGGAAAAAAACCCACCACCTCAGTTGGTTTGTAATGACAAAGCAGAAAATGTCATGCAGTACCACTGTTACCATCAAACAACAATATCTTAATATGACCAGAAAAACATGAATGTATAGGCTTCCAATTTTTAATAGGAAATAGACCTATTTTTAACACAAAATCACAAATTCAATCTTAGACTCCATATGCTTAAAAATGCTATAATTTTGCAATGTACAATATGTTGATATTTTGGAATAGAATTGGGGCACTGTTCAGGGAGACATATGAGCAGCAGCATATTAGCACAGTATCTACAAAATAATTCTTGTCTCATTTTTGAAAACTGAAATTATTATAATCCCTTGCTCATTAGCAATTTATAAAGATTCAATTGGACCTCACCACTACCAAAATACTGCTTAGCTGGCTTGCTTGTTCCTACAGTAATTCCATGCAGTACAGTTACAAGTGATGAATTTACTATACAGTACCAGCGGTAGGCGGTTGTATTTTTATAAGGTGCTGGCCTACTTCTCTATTATGTCCCAAGGGTTTATTTAGAATCAGCATATTTTGGGTTGGAAGGGACCTTTAAAGGTCACCTAGTCCAACCTCCCTGCAATCAGCAGGGACACCTTCAACTAGATCAAGTTTCTCAGGGTCCCATCCAACCTGGCCTTGAATGTTTCCAGGGATGGCACATCTGCCACCTCTCTGGGAAACCTCTTTCAGTGTTTCACCACCCTCATTGCAAAACATTTATTCCTCATATCTATACTCAATCTATACTCTTTCAGTTTAAAACCATTACCCCTTATCACAACAGGCCCTGCTAAAATGTTCATTCGCATCTTTCCTATAGGCCCCTTTTTAAATACTGAAAGGCTGCAATAAGGTCTCCCCCAAGCCTTCTCTTCTCCAGGCTGAGCAACCCCAACTCCCTCATCTTGTCTTCATTGGAGATGTGATCCAGCCCTCTGATCATCTTCATGGCCATCCTCTGGACCTGTTGGTGGAGCATGTTATTCATGACAGGAATAATAACTCTTGACCTCGCTTGCTACTCACTCCATTACTAGTTTTTCTAAAAGATCGCAAGTGTTCTTTCAAATGGCATAGCTATTTCTGAAAATACACAGCATTTTACAGAGTAGAATTCAGTTAATGGTGAGCAAAATTAATAGACTATAAAAATCAAGGTAATATTAACTACAGACAGTGCAACAAGAAGTTGCATGGTTTGCCAAATTCCTAAGAATGAAATAGATTTCCCTGTTCATTCTAGAAAAAAAAAAAAGAAAAAAAAGAATGAACTTATACTATATAGTGACATATTTTCACATTTCAGGGAATCTCAGTGGTATTTCAGAGTTAATATATTCTTTGCCAGAGAAAACACCTTCCAGGCATACATCACACTATAAACACAGTATGTCACTAATAAAGAATACTAATGTATATTTAAAGGGAGTAAGTCCTTAAGGCCGAGTTACAGGATTATTTTGTTTATAAGGAACAATACACACTTTCTCATGTGAGGGTTACATCCTATTGCAGGCTTAAAGTCTCCATGTTGTTCTTCATCACAAGCCAGTGCACAAGTCAATAACCTGTTACTGAAACGTGCAGCATTGTTGCAATCAATTCCAACTTGTATCTTATAGCATTTTCTTGACAATCCAAGGCTCTTTTCTTGATATTGTCACAGTAATTATAGCTTTATTTTTAAAATATGCCAATAATTTGCCAATAATTAGTCAACAGCCAATAATGAAAACAAATTGGCCAGTACTTAGCCAATAGCAGATAATTAAATTGAATGCAACTGCCTTTTCATCTTCCCTGCCCCTGAAATTTTGGTTTCAGACTTCAGTGTAATTAAACACACAATGAGAATGTTTGACAATGTTCTGTTACCTATAGACAACTGTGAGTAATTTCCTCTTGAGAACAAGGAAGTGATGGGTTTATTGGTATAAAGTCTTCTCTTACCTCAAGGAAATTGATACATTGGAAAGACTTTCTCTTAAATATTTCTCATCTAAATATTCTATACAAGCAATTAAGATGTCATGGAAGTTATCATGGTAGAAACACTTTAGACAAAGAACAGTTTTCATCAGTCCCAAATTACTAAGCTGAATATGGGCTAGCTTAGGGGTCTGTAATGATTTTTGACATGCAGAAGGTCAGAGTAGATGATCCTTAATCATTACTTACAGTCTTGAACCCTATAATGAATAATATTGCACAAAGGTCTGATATTGTCAGACTGATGGGGAGCCAGTTTAGGCAGGGGTAATGAGCTTTGTGCCATTTTACAGTCTATGCATACCCTAGTTCTTTGCCCAACAGTAGTAAACCCTTACTATTTATTACAGACATATAAAGAGTAATGAGAAACAGTAAATGTATAAACGAAAGCTGCACATGAGCTATTTTTCTGTTGGGTTGTGCTGACATTTTCCCACTACAATTCAGACATATGTGCATTTCAAATTCCCAGCTTAGTTCTGAGCATACTTTCACTCATAACATTGTTTCCTGCTATTTCCCAGCTTTACTGTGAGAGTCTTTACCGTGATCAATTAAAGGATCTAGGATGAGTATGAAGAAAATGAGACAAAACAACAGAAAGAGATTTTTTTCATGTTTGTTCTACAATATGTCAGTTATTCCTTAGAACAGCCCGCTTATTGTAACATTTGAATAAAATATATAAGTCTTGAATCCAGCTAAGTCTTGTTGTCAGACACGACTGAGGTTAGATTTTCAAAGATACCTGGATTCCTAAGTGCACAGCAGAAGTTATAAAAAGTTAACAACTGACATCCAAGAAGCGACAAGTGGAATAAGTGTGATAGAAAGATGAAAAAAGAATTATAACATAAAAAGAATAGTGCAATGACATGTATTTTAGAGATATGATTAGATATAGTAGCTCTAATAGAACTCTGAGAATAAAGGTCATATAGCACATCAAAAGCCTTAAATTGCTAAAAAGAAACAAAGCAAAAGAGAAGAAAATAAAAACAAAGGGCATATTCAATGAAAAAAACCTAACTATAACAAAATAGAAAGTCGCTCTGGATAAAATTATAATGCTGAATATGTTGTACATCATGAAAAATGCCCAAAGAGCATAAGTCTATGCTACTGTTAGAGGAAGTAAATTCTTTCTGTCTGCTTACAATGAAGTCTCTCCAGAGAGTTATAAAGTTTTGACAGCAAGTGTCTGAGTAATGGACTGACAAAAAGAAATACAGTTGTCATTTTGGACACCAACAATAGGAAACTAAGCTTTTTTTTCATGAACTACTGCTCTTGCAGTCAAATTATGCTGTCAGATACAAATATGACCTTTCATGTGATGGTAGCATTCAGCCCAAAAAGAAAGTGAAAGGAAATTTTACCATAAAATAAAATTAAATATATGAAAACTCAGCACAATAAATATCATAAAAGGATGCAGCAGAAGAATTGTTGATTTTCTTGCTACTCTTGGAAGCACACTTCCACCAGCATTGCATCATATTTTGGTATAAGAGAGGAATAAATATACTTGAACTTATGTACTTTAAGTATTATGTTAGAAGAAATGTCAGTAGTAAAATTTGGTGAGGATACTGCATATACTGTTAGATAAGCTAGTATCTCCATTCACAAAGTCTGTGAGGTTTTTTAATATATTTTCTAATATCTTGTATTAGATCATTATCTGAACAAAACCGCCCTTTTTATGAACATGATGAGAATTTCTTATAGTCAGAAAAAGGAAATCAGTAAAAATACACTGAGATTATTATAACAATGATTTTCCATTACTTGGAATACTATATTCAGTTCTTGTCATCCTCCTTAACTAAATATAGTAGGAAAGACCAGATTTCAAGGCTGTTGATAAAAAATATTAAAAGTGTGGAAAGATTTCACTATGAAAGTCTGGAAAAAAAGGTTAATTTAAAACTCATAAAGAGAAAGACTATAACAAAAATATTGAAAAAATGTTCAATAGCTCAATCAAATATCTAAAGATATTTAGCCTAAACTTTAGAACTAGTTGTTTCAAGATATATCTGAGATCAAGAACTTAAGCTGGCTTTAAAAAGCACAATTTAAATACATATAAATATTTTTATAGTAGCAGTACAGATAGAAGGGGCTAAATAGAACTTTTTTCAAATATACTATAATGATTATATGTTACTGAATGCATTGTGTTATGGAATAATTCAGCCCAAAAGTAGAGTGGAGGGGAAATTTTAGTCCTTATTTTTTAAATATTGCTGCACTCTAACCAGGCAAAAGTTGTAAATACTTTCTTTTAAAAACTGATTGAAGTGGTTTGGGGTTTTTTTGTTTGTTTTGCTTTAGAGGCAAGTGACAGATGAATTAGAGACAATCATCAGCACACTCAGTAGCTGAGGTACTCTTTCAATGTGGGAGATGGATCCAGATTGTATTTCCCTGAAAGAAGTGGAACAGATTAGGTCAGAGACACACAGAAAGGCAGACCTTAGCAGCTTTCAGCATGGTGGCACAGGTAAATGGCATTAAGATGAGTTCTAGTCACTGAGTTCCTCCCTTGTTTTGGCTTTGCCATAAGCAGCCGCCTAAGGAACACTTCAGAAACATTTCACTAGGCTTATGTAATTTTGCAATAGTTCAAATTTTGCCTTAAAAATCAACTTCATAAAAATAATTATGAAGTAGTTTTAACTGAGTCCAGAGAAGCCATGCACATTTTCATAGTCTGTTCAGGCACAAAACATACAGTTCAGATAACCAGATTATTTCTTTATATCTTCAAATAAAGAACTCTTTATTTTTTTCCTTTGTTATAAAGAAGCTTGTTTCAATAGAAAATTATTCGACTTGCTGTCTGTGGTTGTGTAACTTCTTTCTTCAAAGTAAATCTTGTTCATGATCAGAGCCAAGATACTGGGATATACGTAGCATTCCTTTGCCTTTCTATAGTAACCTTGTGGTGCTACCTCACTTACATTCTAAGTTAGACACTACTGGAAGTTATACAAGATGCAAAAGTTGGGTTTTAGAAATGCCATCAGCAGCAAAAAACAGGACAGTGTTGTGTACAAATATAAACTATGTTGAGTTCAATTCCAACAAGAGAACCAAAACATCACAACTCAATACTGTGCTTCTGAGTTTTTCCTTTTAAATACCTGTCTTGTGGGAGTGAGTAACTATCATTTCTGCGTTAGTCCTCTTCAAGACACAAAGAAAGGTAAGCTTTATCCACTTATTATTTAGTTACAAGGGAATTAATTTTGTTTCAAAACTTTTGACATGCCTCTAAAAATCAATCTAAATAAATGCCAGGGAACATGGAGATAGAGGTTATTTTTCTGTGATCCATTTTTATGTGACAAAACAGTGAAATGGTGAGAAATGAATTTCTTTAGAAACACAAGTAATTCTGAGGGAGAGACAGATGCTCTATATGAAATTGCATTATCTTTTTAGTGAAAAACAGACAGTAGTGGCAATTATTACCTTTCTATGGTAGTCTTAGAATATATGTGCCAGGTTTTACATTGTTTTCTTTTACACACAGTCTTTTCCCAAAGGTGTGTCCAATTTTTGAGCTGATTTGCAGTGCTCAAAACAACAGTGTGTGTCTAAATTACTTTAATATGTAAAATGGAAAGATTGAAAAGATAGTATTATTTTTCCCTTAGTGTTATTTTTCTTTCTGTATACTTCTCCATATTTAACAATTTGCCAGTTTTGGATCAGAACTGATATAAGCTTATAAACCATAGAGCAAGAGGTATATTCACAATTTAATCTATTTATATTCAGTAAGTATTATGAAAAAGAAGAAAAGTAAATAAAATTAGTTGATAAATTTATTTGATAAATTGTGTGATCTTATTTTGGTTCCCAGAATCATGGAGTTTTTAACATGAAATATCTGTTAGACATCCCTATTCATCTGTATTTTCCCTGAAATGGAAGCTTCAATATTTTTCTCCTTGAATTGCAAGGTTTTTTTATTATCGTTGATGAGGTTTATATTATTGCCATTATTTGTTATTTCTGTAATTAATTTGCCATAAGTTTCGAATGACAAAAGGCTTCTCATTTTTTTCATACATGGTGTTCTGCAACGAGGAAAGCTTTGGGTTGTCTGGTATTTTTCATCTTGTTGAAACTGTGTAGTCTAGAGAATAACAAATGGTAGGCCTTATCCTAACAAGATGTCTAATAAAAGTCAAATGAATGCTTTCTTGGAATGCAATCTGCTTTTCTTCATTAAGTAACTCAGACCTAGTTAATTTAAAGTCAGGCTATCTGAATCCCACCTTTCTGAAGTGGGTAGAGGTAAACATTTTTAGCCAAGTTCTGTGAAAAAGAAAAAGATATTGGAATCAGCTACTGGAAGCATTTTTTCAAGGATTAATCATTTCAAATAGCATTTTTCCTTTATGAATCCACTGGTTTTCCCTCTTAAAGAGAAGTCTTGAGAAACATTAATGCCAATTGTGGGCTATAATTTTGGATTAAATTCTGGGTACTTGTTTTTCATTAACAAAAGCCTTTACCCTAGAGACACAGTAAGGTTAAATGGAGAAAAACCTAGTAGTTTACAGCAACATGTCTCTAACATCTTTTAATCACTTCAGGAACATATTAAATGTAGAGCCTTATCAGTTTTCCGTCTTATGCTGGATGTGGAAATTCCAATTATGTAGTCACATGGCAGATTCAATACCAGACTGTGAATAGCTGCTTTTTGCAGGCTATTATACACTCTTACTGTTTTATGATAGAACTGGTGATTCTGGGAGCGGCATCTTCCTCCAGAAAGATTTATACTTCACCATTTCTCTTGCAGGGAGTGGAATATGTACATCCGTACAGATGTTCCCCAGATCCAGATATTAATCTCAATGTATTTTCATTGGCTCTGTAGTTAGAATCATAGAATCATAG
>VXAK01020989.1:7330-12330 GCA_013399435.1 Arenaria interpres
TTTGTAGGGACGCTCAGGATGAGGTGCCCCCTCTTTGCAGGGATGTTTGGGATGAGGTGCCCCTGTTTGCAGGGATGCTTAGGATGAGGTGCCCCCATTTGTAGGGACGCTGGGGATGAGGTGTCCCCTCTTTGCAGGGATGTTTGGGATGAGGTGCCCCCCGTTTGTGGGGATGCTGGGGATCAGGTGTCCCCCGTTTGCAGGGATGCTCGGGATGAGGTACCCCCCTCTTTTCAGGAATGCTGGGGATGAGGTGCCCCCCATTTGTGGGGATGCTCGGGATGAGGTGCCCCCCTCTTTGCAGGGATGCTGGGGATGAGGTGCCTGGAGCACACTGCCCACTGCCACCATGCTCGAGCCCTTCCCTCCTTTGCCCCCTTTCTGCCCGCTGTATTTTGCAGCTGCCTTACCCCAGGAGGCTCCAGCTCTCCTCCCTGTTGTGCAAACCAGTTTTACCAGCGTGGTTCCCACCTACCAGGGGAGCTTTTCCCATGTCCACGCGGCCCATGGCAGCGCTTTGTGGCACGGCTTTACGGAAGAAGTACGGTACATACGACTGCGTCCTGCTACGTTCATCTAACCCCTGTGAAGGATCTCTTTTTTTATTATTTTTTTACTTAAAGCCAGAGCGAGGGTACACACATGACTAGCACGTGCAGGGAGGATTAATTTTGCTCTTAACTAAGTCCAAGTGGGTGCTTCAAGCTGGGGTTTGGTTCGCAGTGACCAGCGTTTGAGAGCTCCTTTGGGTGAGAACCGGCATGGGGATGCTGGAGGTGGGGACCACGGCAGCACAGGGCAGGAGGGGAGACATGGATGCTCTGCCCAGGCCTGTCGCTGAGGTTTTGGGGCGAGATGATTAGTTGCTCGTGAGCTGAGATTTTTCTACTTCACCCTTATGGGCAGGTAGGGTTCGATGCCTGAATTTATACGTCACATAGTCAGAGCAAGGTATGGGAGGTGACTAAGAAGCGAGATGTTAAAGTAATTCATTATTTCACTCTGTGGATGGTTTAGAAAAGATGGCGCAAAGAAAGCAGAACGTTTCTGTTTGGTGTCACGGGGAAGCGCTCTGCTGAATCGAAAGGCTGATGGTGAAAGTTGGTTTTGGTGGCTTTGTGCTTTGGTTTTAGCCACTTCTGCTATCTTCCGCGTAATTGCCACTCTTAAAATGTATTTAAAGGAGGGAGGGGATGAACTTAAGTGCTGGAAGGAGTAAGTAGCAGTGCTGCCCAGTAAGTTCTGCGGAAGGAGCAGAGCTGTGGGGCTGACTGGAAGCATTGGTAGGGTGGTGGACGCTCTGCCTGTTCCAAGGCACGGGTCCACCCGGGGGCCGTGCCACCAGCCCTATGCTGCCACGAGCCCCATGGGGGTTCTCCAAAAATGTCCCTGGGAGGCGCAGCGAGGCCACAGGGACCTCTCAGCCCAGCTTTTTCGGGTGACTCTGGCGGCCAGCTGGGCTTCCAAGCCATCCCTCAATGAGCGGGTGGAGGCGGCTGGGGAGCCACAGCCACCTCAGCCTGGCAAACCACCCCTGGAGCTCGCCCTCCTCCGGCTCCCGTGGCCCAGGCTCGGTGGGTTTGGTGGCCACCGGGCTCGCTGGCGTGCAGCTGGCAGAGCCGGGCCGAATCTCCTGCCTCGGTGGCAGAATGGGGCTTGTTGGGAAACGGTAGAAAGCGGAGGAGCCGCTCTGCGGAAGGGTTTGGCCATGAGCGTTGGAAAATGTGAATCACGGGGATTCCAGTTTTAAGCCTTCTGGAGATAACGGGCAGCACGTACCCGAGTGCGTGACTTGCAGAGAGCCTTGAAAAACAGGGCGGCGCCCTCCAGATTAAGCAAACGCCTTATAATCAGGAACACATTTTATACCCAGCGCAGCCCTCGCAGGTATCGCATCCATTCAGACGGAAAGGTGTAGCTGGAGCGAAGCTAATTATCCCGCAGTTTAATTTCGGTGTTGAACAACACGGCGAGGCGAGTGGGCTCTTGAATCCCGGCGAACAATGCGCCGTAATCAAAATGGGCTGACTCCAAATGGCGTCTGTTGTCAGTTAGCTGCTAAAAGGCCCATTTTGATAGTCCTGACGTAACGCTCGGCGTTCTCGCTTGCGGTGGAGCCGTGGTGGCTGTTGCAGAGCAAGGGACGCCCGTCCTTGTGCCTTCCCTCCCCGAGAAGCCCCGGGTTGGGCTGGTGGGATGCTGGAAGTTGGAGGGCATGGAAAAAAATAACAAAATAATTTACAGCTAGTGCCCTGTTGCGTTAATTTTGTCTTCCCAAAGGATACCGCCTCCAAAAACGTGCAAGGGGACCACGGAGAGATGCAGGTGTTGCTGTAAGTGAAACCCCAGTGTTTGCCTGAGCCCAGATGTTCGGGGTGAAGTGCGGATCCTTCGAAACACCGGCCGCCGCTGTGGATCCCTGCTGGGCAGAGGGGTGGGAAAGGCTTGAGGGGCTCCTTCTTCACCCCGAATCTGGCCGGGCAGGTTGGGGTGGGGACCTCACAGCCTGGGCCATCCCAGTCAGACCCCAGGCAGCTGGCAGATCCCCTTCTAAATGACTTTTGACACGTACACGCAATAAAAGGAAGGGACGGCAGACGCTCATTTTCTGGCTAATTGGCAAGGCGTTTTTCCTGTTTACACCTTTGGAGGAATCATTACATGAAATATTGAACAGGAAACTCTTATTGGTCTCGGAAGGCTTTTTTCCCAGTCTAGAAAGACTCGGAAAATACTCTAGCCCTATTAAATTCAGTAGGAGCCAAGGAGGACTAGCACACCTCCAGCCTCCGGGACATAGCGGTGTCGTTTGGAGCCGACCGTGCATGTTTCTGCACGATATTAGACTTTAAAAAAGAAAGAAAAAAAAAAAATCTACGTGGAGCAGCGATTTTTATCTCCCCTAACCGCGAAGCTGTGTTTTCCTTGTGTCGGGAAAGGGACGGGGATTAATGCTTATCTAGCGATAGGGCTCTTATCAAAGGGAGGAGACGGGTTTACAACGCGGGGTTGCTCTAAATAGAAAGTACTAGTCAGTGTTTGCTGTGTGGGAGACAAAAACCCTGCATCACCACCAGCTGGCTCCGTTAACCTGGCTGGGCAGGCGGTGTTTACTGTTGAGCTGAGATTAAAAAAAAAAATATAAAAAGAAAAAAAAAGAGGAACGGAATAAGGTCCATCTGATGGAAGGCACGCTGTGATCGAGACCGTCGCTGCCCAGGCGTCTTGGGTGTCCGTCACGGCTACCACGTGTGGCAACCACCAATGCAAGAAGCAAAAACCGAGGTCTAACTGCCCCAAAAGATGTTTGGTTTTGTTATTGCCAGAGGTGGTTTTTGGGTGGCTCTGGAGAGAGAAAGTCCAGCTGCCCGTGCTGCCTCCCTTCCTCCCCGAGAGGGACTTTGGAGATGGTTCCGCAAGTGCAGAAGGTTTGATTTCAGCATGTGCAGAAGGTGGTGGGACGGTGCTTCTGGCAGGTTGCAGCCTGGGCTGGGGGGGACCTGGGGGGGGTCTCTATTTACCTGTGACCATGTAAATCCCCCTGCGCACACAAAGACGTGCGAGAGGTTTTTCCAAAAGCCTCGCCTTTGCAGAACTGATGGGGCTTTGGTGCCTCCTGGAAGAGAAGAGCTGTGGTTTTCCCCCTTCCTTTTTGTCTTTATGTTCCACCCAGCCTGATGATCTCCGTTTCATTCTCCTCTTATTTTTTTTGTGGTTTATGCTTGCTGCTTCTAATTATTCTTTTTCCTTTGGAAAGCGCTATCACCCTGTCCTTTTGCACTCTTGTTTTCTTTTCCATTCGGCCCATTTGGGGCTCTCAGGCCTGTTCCTCTCCTCTCCCTGCCATCATTCCCTCTTCTCCTCCGAGTTCTGAGGGTACAGGGAGGAGTGAGAAGCTCTGGAGATACCTCCATGGGTACAGAGCCGCTGCGGTGCTGCATGAAGATGTCAGCTCCTTCTCTGAAGCCGGGTGTGTTCAGCAACGGATGGGGATAGCTGGGCGAAGGGAGGGAGCTCGTCTCGCTTGGTGGGTGTTGGTTTGGTGATCCTTGCGCTGTGCAACGTTAGTTGGTGCCTCAAGTCCCTTGGGGTGAAACCCTGGCCTTGTGAAAATCAGTGGCAGAAGTCCTGTTTACTTCCAATTTTCCATCCTCTGTGGGATTCACGTCGATCCCTGCTCTCAGCTCTTTTTATCCGTTGGTCTCAGAGAGCGTCCTGTGTTACATGCGTGAAGACAGCTTCCATCTTATTTCTCCCGTGCGGCTGCGAAGAGTCAGAGGAGAGTTTTACCCTCACTGGAAATAAGGGGAACCTAAAGATAGAAAGCTCACCGCTTTTCTGGGGCTAGGAAGGGAATCCAGGTCAGAGCTAAGACTTGTACGCAGAATTTCTTCGGCTTTTTAGCTCGACAGGCCCTGCCACCTCGTATTGCTGCAAAGGTTTCCATCTGTGCAAGAGTCGCCCTCGCTGTGCTGCTTGGTCACAGGCGGAGTTATCGCCCGTCTGTCGTTCCGATGACCTTATTTCTGTCGGCTCGGTGCACCTCTTTTCCACCCAAATCCGGGTTATTATGCCTTTGTTGTTGTTCTAGTCAAAATAATTTGCCCCTGAATCCGGGTTGCGTATGAAGCAGTTTATGGCAGCGCTACCGGCACTAAAAAGCGTCTATTTTGCAGCATTTTGAGGTTCCTACATGTATTATTTCTTCTGACCCTCTTGGTTTTGGTTGCACGTGATGTCCCCGCGTGGGTTTGGCAGGCTGGGAGGTAGGGTTGCTGGCTGGCAGCCTCGGCTGGCCCCACAAGGAGATGTTCGGATGGCAAAGCCATGAGCGGGTCCTCTTTGGAAAATCAAGGCAGTCATAGAATCACAGAACGGTTAGAGTTGGAAGGGATCTTAAAGGTCATCCAACCCATGGGCAGGGACACCTTCTGCTAGACCAGGCCGTGACCATGGATTCCATGGTCCCCGATAGTCTGTACTCGACAGAGATTGGAATA
>VXAK01020989.1:21589-52461 GCA_013399435.1 Arenaria interpres
TTTTTGCGCGTGTTTTCTTCCCCCCCCCCCCCCCTTTTTTTTTTTTTTTCTATTTTTTTTTTTTTCATCCAAGCCTTGGCCAGGGTTCCAAACCATTTTTTTTAACCTCCAAATAATTGTTGCTCTTTCAAGCCGGGAGCCGAAAGCGGCGATATTTCTTTATAAAACTGTATCAACGGCCGCAACGGTTGGTTGTTTTTATTTCAGCCTTCTTGTAGGAGCTCGGGCAACCTATAGGCAAAAAGGCAATCGCGTTTATTATCGCCGGGAATCTCCAGGCGGTTGTTTGGAGGCTGCGGAGCCCGGGCGGATGGAGGAGAGAAGGGCCACATTATGTTCCAGATGACTGAGCAAGGATTTATATACCAGCTCGGCCTTTTTTTTTTCTTTTTTTTTTTTTTTTTTTTTCTTTTTTTTTTTTTTTGGTGACATGGGAGAAGAAAAGTAATAAGAGCGGGGTAGGCAAGGCATTTGAAGCGGTCAGATGGCCGGTGACTAATGGGATAGGTGGGCAGGAGCCCGCGGATTGGGTGTCTTAATGAGCACATTTCGCACCGAGTTTGGGCTGCAGTTCCCCTTCACCTTTGCCCTTTATTGACCGAACTGACACTTCATTTTTCACATACTTCCAATTATGGCTGAGCTTAAGTGTTGCCCTGCCTCCTTTCTTCCTTGCCTATGGACGGCTCGAAGAGCGGTTGAGGCCGCAGAAGATATTTTAATTTGAAAAACTACCATAGCGAGGCAGGTTTAGGGTGTAACCTGAAACTGCTGTCACTTTGCAGTTTCTCCCGTGAAAACAAAAGTTTTAATGTTTCTTGTTTAGTGTTTCCCCCCCCCCTCCCCATCCCTCCCCCTTCCCCGTTCTCCGGGTACGAGGGGTGTTTTCCTTGGGACGAAGCCTTTTTGGCAGTACAGGTGCTGTGGGTGGGAGTTTGGGAGTTAGCCCAGTATGAGAGGTAAACCCAAGTAAAAAAAAAAATCAAAAAAAAAAAGCCTGGGCCATGCTCAAACGGTGGCTCCTTGTCCCTTCTCAACGTGGCCTCTTCTCAGGAGGCTTCCTGTGGTGCGATGCTCTGTGCCGTGCGTCACCCAACGCCCTCCTTGCGGAAAAGCAAAGCGTAGTTTCGCCTGCGCTTCTCAGACCCTCAGACCAGCGTGGATTTGGGGTTTTTTGGTAATATTTAACATGTTGAATGCGGCCTCGAGCATGGCCTGGCTGTGCCGTAAGTGGCCGAAGATGATGGTGGGAGAGGCGGGTATGGTAGAAGGGATGGAGAAATCTCTGGTTGGCAGCCACCCCTTTGCTACACGGGGAGGATGGTGATCTGTGTCCTACAGCCCAAGCCTGGGTGCCTTTGCATGGGGAGAACAGTTGATCTGGGTCCTAGAGCCCAAGCCTGGTGGGTTTTCCATAGGGAGAACGTTTGATCTGAGTCCTACAGCCCGAGCTTGGGTGTGTTCCCACGGGGAGAACGGTTGATCTGTGTCCTACAGCCCAAGCCTGGGTGCATTTCCATGGGTAGAACAGTTCATTTGGGTCCTAGATCCCAAGCCTGGGTGTGTTTCCATAGGGAGAACGGTTGATCTGGGTCCTAGAGCCCAAGCTTGGGTGGGTTTCCATAGGGAAGAACGGTGATGTGTGTCCTACAGCCCAAGCCTGGGTGCATTTCCATGGGGAGAATGGTTGATCTAGGTCCTATAGCCCAAGCCTTGGTGCATTTCCATGGGGAGAACAGTGATCTGTGTCCTACAGCCCAAGCCTGGGTGTGTTTCCATAGGGAGAACGGTTGATCTGGGTCCTAGAGCCCAAGCTTGGGTGGGTTTCCATAGGGAAGAACGGTGATGTGTGTCCTACAGCCCAAGCCTGGGTGCATTTCCATGGGGAGAATGGTTGATCTAGGTCCTACAGCCCAAGCCTTGATGCGTTTCCATGGGGAGAACAGTGATCTGGGTCCTATAGCCCAAGCCTGGGTGCGTTTCCATAGGAAAGAACGGTGATGTGTGTCCTACAGCCCAAGCCTGGGTGCATTTCCACGGGGAGAACAGTGATCTGTGTCCTACAGCCCAAGCCTGGGTGCGTTTCCACGATGCCTTTTACACCCAGAATCCTTCCAGGGCGGAAACGTCTGTTTGCTTTTGGAGGGCTTTGGGGCTTTCAGAGCGTGCGGTTTTCCTACCCAAGGTAAATTCTGTCGGAAATAGTCGGCGTAAGTCGCACTTGCGTGGGGTGGGTGGCTTTAAGAACAAAATAGCTGCTGTTAGCCCTCGAGTTCCCGGCAGCGCCGCTGGATTTTGCAGCGTGGCTTTCTCTCCGGGCTCTTGTCACGTGAAGTTTGGGTGAGTAATGAGCGGGCACGTCACCTGCGTGCCGGCGGTGATGGCTTCGCCTTTAAACACGCGGAGCGTATATCGACAATTATTTACATCCAAACAGAGGCCCCTAAACCACAGAAGTATTTATCTCAAATAAAAAAAAAAAAAAGAAAAAAAAAGTAAAAAGAAAGAAGTATGAAGTATTACCTACTTTATTATGTAGCCCTCTGGCATAGTAATGGCATGGCATATTTTTACTATAATATGGTAATAAAAGAATATGTAAAAGGCAGACAAAGGTTCTGTCTTTTCACTAAGGTGACCCCTGTTACCAAGTAACTGCTTTACTTATGAGCTTATTAAAAACTCAAAAAAAAATGAGCTTTTCATACTTCACAGGCATTGATGTGAAAATGAGCTGTCCTGCGAGTAGTTTTCTTGATCATTTTTAGAACAATTGATTAGCCAAAGAGCCGCTGTCATTAGTTGACATTGACTGATAGCAATTTGTCACAAGCTCCGAAGGTCAGCCAGGCAGTGGAAGCTTCGGCTTGTCTTTGATTGACCTTTTCTGATGCCATTATCGTGCGATCGGTTAGACTGGATGTGACCCTCGATTGGAAAAGACAGGGCATTAGTCAACAGGGGCTGCTCCCGGGATTTTTTTTTTTCTTTTTCTTTTTTTTTGCTGGCGCTTTATGTATTGTGAATCCCCAATTTAAGCGTATTAGGCTTGTTCGGAAACGGAGCGGTGGCACTTTTCTTGCCGAGGCTCTGCCATCCCCTTTTCTTCTGGGGCTTTTCCATCAAGCGGGCAGCGCTCGGTTTGCTTTAAATCGGCGTCAGCACCTGTGCCCTCTCCCTCGGACGCCAGAGACAGAGGTTGAAAACCACCCCCTATTTATTTGAAACTCTTCGTGTAGGTGCATATTCTTCAGCGGCACCGGCATTAATTATTTTTATCTCCCCAGAATCATGTTTTATTTTTTAACAGTGATTGAGTGGTTGAGGATTATGCTCATAACAACACGATGTCAATTTATCATTCTGCTCTGAAGCCGGAGGGCGTGAAACTGTTTTTTTCCTCCTTCTGGTTGTTGGTTTTTTTTTTTTTTTCAATTTGATCTCATCAGCCTGATTCAGCTGTTAAAGTTAGATTTCGGCAGCATTAAGCCTCCGTGCCTCAGCTAGGCAGGGTTACGCTTCCAGTTTGAGACAGCCCTTGCTTGGAAGCGGGGGTCTGTCGTGATTTGAGCATCAATCCCTTCCCGGTGCCAGGATTTATTTTAATTGTTCGCATTAGCTCCGAACGTCTGTTATTACCAGGCGGTTTTTCTTTTCGATTTGGCAAAGCTAACTTAAATACTTATAAATGTTGCTTGTTTCGCCTAAATTGTGGGTAACGCAGTCGTAAACGAATTCTTTTCCTTGTAAAAAAAAAAAAAAGAAAACCAACAAAAAAAAAACCACCCTTCCTTCCTTCCTCCCATTTGCCTTTCAGGGAAAACCTGAATTTCTCCGTCTAAGTACCAACTTGTTTTTTCGGGTCAGCCCCCCGAGATAATAAAGGAGCTCAAAACCAGCACGACCATTTCAGTGGGGCTTAATGTGACTTTCAGCCTTTGCTTAGGAAAAGCTTACAGGCGGGAGAGGAGCAGGGAGGCGATCACGTCAGATCCCTCGGGCTGAAGCCGCTGCCATCGTTGGCAGAGGGAAAGGAGGAGGGGGGTGAAAAAAGGACTTTGGGAACTGTTTACCTTTAAAGTGGCTGTGGAAATACAAATATTCCTGACTTCTTGGCCCGTCTGTAATCAAGCGGCAAAATTCGTGTGCTGGAATCCTTTTCTTTTTTTTTTCTTTTTCTTTTTCTTGGCAAGTTTTTCTAAACTTAGAAACGTCTAGCCCATTAAACATCTGTGTGGCCGTGCGCAAATCTACGTATACATAGCCCCTGTATGTACGAAGATGGCCCTGACCCCGAACCCAGCATGCCGTCAGCCATCCATTTGAGGGCCCAAAAGGGTGTCTGCACAGCCCCGAGAACCTTACAGAGGGCGAGATCTCCAACATGCTGAGCAGCAGTGGAAAAGACCGCGTTGCTAAATCGCATCTTGGGCTGTTACCTAAAAACTCAGGTGGAGGACTGCAGGGCATCTTGCTTTCCTCCTCGGATGGGGCAGAGAGGATCTTAGTTGCGAGTAGTTGCAAGAATAGGTTTGAAGGGTTTGGTGTCCAAGATACCCCTTGGTAGCAGTACTTGAGCCTTGTGTTTTGAAGGTCACTGATAGGATCTGATTTAGAAAAATTGTTGCTTTATTCTGGTGGGGTTTTTGGCTTTTGGCAGTTTCCTCCTCCACCAGCTACATATCCTGGGCATGCGCCGTTAGGTTGCAGTGGCTCTTTTAAGCCAATGAGCTTCCCATATGGCTCATATTAGGAAGAAATTCTTTCCTTTGAGGGTGGTGAGATGCTGCTGTGACACCCACAGAAGCTGCGGCTACCCCATCGCTGGAGAGGTTCAAGGCCAGGTTGGATGGGGCTTGGAGCCACCTGGTCTGGTGGGAGGTGTCCCTGCCCAGGGCAGGGGGTTGGAACTGGATGATCTTCAAGGTCTCTTCCAACCCAAACCTTTCCATGATTCTGTATGCTTTCCACCGTGAAGGCATCAGCCCAATCCCCCTTTGCCTCTTCAGATCTTGGTGGCTTCAGCCAAGTCTTTTGCCATGTGAAGTGTGACTTTCCCAGGTGCATCGTTGACGTCTTTAAATCGGAGGTTAAAGAAGCAAAGGCTCGTTCCCAAGATGGCCTCTGCTTTTGAGAAAGATTTTCTCGTAATGAGTCTAAGCCCATAAACGGGAAGGGTTTCTGGATTAGTGATGCAACAGGGTGTGCCATCGAGCTGCTTGGCCTAAAGCATTTTTCTACCTCTCACGTGAAATGCTGGGGGGGGGAAAGGGGGGAGGGAAGAAAAAAAAAAAAGATGACTAAGGTTGAAAGAGGAGTCTTTAAAATAATGAGTTGTGTATGGAGAAAGCAGGTGCTCGTCCCGTACTGCAAGAACTAAGGGTGGGTGTTCACCAGGCTCACGGCACGGGAGCTTTCCCCAGCGTTAGCAGGTTTAAAACAAATACAAATGTTTTACGCGTCGGGTTAAAATTTATTGCTACAGCGTGCTGCGGAGGTCAGTGGGGGACAAAAAGAGATTAGAGCAATTCGTGGAAAAATAGGTCCTTCTGTAGCTATTAAAAACCCTGGTCCAGATGCACCCACTGGCTCAGGAAGCTGCCCCAAGTGCTGATTGTCAGGGCTGGGGCGCAGCGGCTTCTGCGTAACCCCCCCTTTCTGTGAGGGTTTCCAAAACATCCAGTTTTGGGATGATCCTGGGAGAGACCGACATGAAATCGAGCTCCTTGGACTGATCTCCCCTGTTGTTTTTTTTATGTTAAAATATATTTTTTTTTTTTTGAAATTAAATTCAGGAACTACGATGCTGGATTTTTTTTTTTACATACGCTATTTCTGGCGACTCTTGCTAATGCTTTTCTTTTTTTTTTGGCGGGAAGAAAGTCGCCATAGTTTGTGTTTTCTCGCCCTTACTACCCCGGCGGTGGGAATGGGTTGACGCTATTCAATTCAAATTTGACAGGTGATTGCTTCTGTAAAATGAATGCGCTGGAATCATAATTGTCGCAACAGAATTGTTTGATTACCTGGCGGTAGCCTCTTTCTCTCTGATAGCTTTTGGATCACCTGTTTGCTGAGAGCATTTGACAGTCCTCATGTTTATTACCCAATTGAATGTCAGTAGCAATTGCAGCTAAAGATAAACGAAAATGCAAGTACTTGTTGACCTTGACTTTTTTCCACAAGATATTGGACTTGATGGCTCTATTGCTGTTGAACTGATAAGAGTTATAAAAAGTAGTTGAAGGAAAATGTTTTATTCCCAGAGGAAAATACCACACTGCTGTGGGAAATGGCATCTGACTCGCGCTCCTTGCCAAATTTGCTCGGTTCACCTTCATTTAGGCTGTGGGAAAATAAAATACAAATTTCCCCTTTTATGACTTTAATATCTCTGCAAACATGAATTCCTGCGCTCTTTGTAAAGTTTTGTTGGCAGACTGCGCCGACAACATACGGCGAGCGCGAGACCTCGCCGTGTTTTATGACGTGCTATAATGAGGATTCTCAATTCTTCCTCATTTTCGGGCTGATTTGATAATTACAGGGAGGGAGCGGAGCTTTCTTCTCCTGTTCCGTGGGAAGCTTTAATATGTCTATAACCCGTGAAGACTGGGAAAACGCGTGGCTGCGGGTGCGCGTCTGCCGGAGCGGGGCCGTGCCGGTGGGAGGGCGGGCAGGGGACGAAGGCGAAGTTATCGCAGGGATGGAGGGACCGTAACTTTGGCAGGTCGTGCTTGCACCCGCTTTTTTGGGCAGGATCCCAGGTGGGTTCCCTCGCAGCTTTTTTGGGAGGAGTGGGTGGGTTTGCTGTCACCCGTCCCAGCTGCAGTGAGCCTCCTCGCTCATATTCCCCCCTTATAGTTATAGCTAGTTATCTATATTTACATTTCTGCTTTTATTTACATCGCTGCTTATATTTCTCTATTTCTTCTTAATTTCTAATCCTGCCCCCATGTGAAACCTGAAAGGAAGACTTCAGTGGGAGCAGGAACAGGCAATAGGCTTTGAGATCTTCCGGGATGAAAGTCATTGTATAAACATAACGCGTAAAGAGCACAAAAGACCGTGGAATTATATTGTTTAAAACATAAGTCCTTCTCGTCTTGGCAACCGCTCTGATAAACTCCGTACAGTATTGTAGGAGCTTGTTAAAGCACCGAAATACAGGATTAAGCAGTGCTGTAACAGCTAGCAGAGTCAGACTAGTAATCTTATTGCATTGTATTTTTTTTTTAGGTAAGATTAAGCTGGCATTACATGATATGTTTGTGGGCGAGGGGGCATTCTTCAAGGGATTAATTAATAGGATGAACGCTGTAAGATGCTGACATCATTTTTTATTAGCACATTGGTGCACGCGGGCTTTTATTTTTTTATTTTTTTATTTATTTTTTTAAATTCATGAATGAGATGGGGACCTTCTCTGGGCAATCGGGCTGGCTCCTGCGGCTTTCGGGGCCACCTGTCACCGAGTAATTCATCGGGGACCACTTTCTCGCTGGCCTGGTGACCCAGTAGTCGGTGCCATGCGAAATTCCGGAGGGAGAGGCCCCGTGTCTCTTCTCCCTGTGCTGGTGGGGAATCGCAGGGATGTGACTGAGCTGCTGTGGTGGGTCTTTGAATGAGGGTGTCGTTGGTAAAACCTTCTGCCTCTCTGGCTTGTCTCTTCAGCCGTGAGGCCTCCTCCAGGGAGCCTTGGCATCTTGGGTTTGGCACACTTGAACTTTGGGTTCTGGAGGTGGGCAAGGAGGTGAGAGAGCCTGGCCAGGCCCAGGATGTGCCGAGGGAGCAGCATTACCTCAAGGCAAGCGCTGTCTCCCCAGGGCCCTCTGCCACTTGCTTGGGACCTTCCTCAGCGCCAGGTGGTATCTCTGGCATCTAATAGCCGCGGATGATTGATTGATTTATTCTGGTTTTTATTTTCTTCCTCATGAGCTCTGGGTATCTCACACAGAGTTTGTGGTTGCTCTTTGCAGAACCATAATGTGGAGGTGTTGGAAAGAAGAAATATAGAAATAAATCATGGAATCACAGAATGGTTTAGGTTGGAAGGGACCTTAAAGATCATCTTGTTCCAACCCTCCCTGCCCTGGGCATGGACACCTCCCACCAAACCAGGTTGCTCGAAGCCGCATCCAGCCTGGGCTTGAACGGGGACGGGGCAGCCACAGCTTCTGTGGGCAACCTGGGCCAGTGTCTCGCCACCCTCACAGCAAAGAATTTCTTCCTAGTATCTAACCTAGGTCTCCCCTCTTTCAGCTTAAAACCGTTGCCCCTTGTCATAGAATCATCGAATGGTTAGAGTTGGAAGGGGCCTTAAAGGTCATCAAGTTCCAACGCCCCTGCCATGGGCAGGGACACCTCCCACTAGAAGGTGTCTTATCGCTACTCTCCCTGATCAAGAGCACCTCCCCATTTAGTCCCCTCCTAAATAAAAATATAGTAAGGGCAGCCTTTTCAACTTTGTTTTTCTGTGGCTGATCCTGTGCCACAGGAGAGCGGTGGCTCTTGCAACCTTGGGACCGTGTGTCATCTCAGGGCTGTAAATTCATTTTTTGCGGAAGAAGGGGGAAGACCTACTGGGAGGCACCAGTTATGTCCTCAGAAAAGAGCTAAAGGTGGTAGACATAACCTAACTGATTCTTAAATCTTCCCCCCCAGCTCTCTGAATAGCAGTTTGTGTCACATGGATGCGTGCTAAAAATAATCTGGAGTCTGTAGCGTCCCAATGGACTTCAGAAGAAGGCATATCTTAGCTCTGTCTGGTCAGCAAGTGAAGGTCATGGAAGCAAGGCTTGGAGAACCTCTTATTGCTCTCCTTGCTGTGCCAGTAGGATCTCCTCCCTCCTTCCCTTCCCCGCACGTCACCGGGGGACAAACCCCACCGTGGTACTCCAGCTTGGGGACCCGGGTTATGGCACATGCACTTCTGCATCCACTGCCATCCTAAAGCAGGGCAAAGAGATAAAGCGGCCAGCATTAGCTAAACTGCTTGAAGTAAAGTGCCATCCTTTAAAATTGGGTTTACATTTCTTTCGGGGCGCTGTAAGGTCAGAGCGTGGCAGCCTCTTGCTAACGATAAGATGCAGGCAAATGGCAGGGGGTGGAAAAGAGGCAGAAGAGTGGGATTGAAACGTTCTTTTTGTGCTGTACTCCTTCCTTCCCTGTGAACCTGTTTTAGCAAGAACTGTATTTTACCTTGAACACCTAAGTTGCACCATTTAAATTGTGCTTAAAGCACACCCTGCTGAGCATCTCCTATTTATCCTCCCCTGGCCGTGGCAGCGAGGATGCCCTAGGAGAGGCTTTGGTGCAGGATTCTGCCAGTTTTCTTTTTTTTTTCTCAGTATCTGTCTGGAATAACCCGGGCAAATTTGGTGTCAAGCTGGCTGCGTAAAAGCGAGATTGTTTCAGTATAATTATCGGACGGGCTTGGTCCTGTGTTGTAGTTTTGTGATGGGCTGTAGGTAACGCAGGGGGTTGTTTTGTCAGTTGGCGATCAGACGGAGCCACAAAGATCTTTGGATGTCAGTATATAAATATTTAGAGTTTGTGTGTGTGTGTTGGGTCCTATGCATGCTTGGGTGTGAGTGCCTCCCACTGTTATACATTTTTATTCTGTCAACCTGGCATGAAAAGTGGTAAAATAACCGCCTTTGTGAAGTGCAGTGGTTTTGGGGGGGATCTTATGCATTTCCTTTAGAAAGAGGGTTGTGCTCAGTTTCTTGGCGTTACAGCTATGAGAAAAAAAATATTAGCAAACGGTGCTAACATTAGTGTCTTTAATCCAGCTAAAAAGGCCATTGAGGTGGCCATAATTTACCAGGTTGAACAGCAGAGTGGCGAGCAGAGAGGGCTGGTGTAGCCACGTCGTCAGGCGGTGTGTAAAGTTGGCGACTTGGCTGAATTTAATCCAGATAAAGCTGGCGACTTGGTTGAATTTAATCCCGATAAAGTAAGCAGCTAACAATCTGCAGGAGCGCAGGCTGCAGCAGGAGGAGCGTGTTCCTCATAACATGGGTGTACCAACCCTTCCCCACCATTAATGGCATCACTGAAGAGCAGAGCATGCAGAGTTATGCAATTTTGCAGCATAGCTTTCCATAGAGAACGTTCTAATTCAGATTAGAATTGCCTCACCCAGATAAACTGAAATTCCGCGTGTCACTAATACACAAATTTTATTTACTGTTGCACTTGGTGTAGGTGAAACGACAGCATTAAACTTAAAAGTGCCTCTCGGGTTGATAAATGCCAACCTGATAGGAAACGTATTAATACTCAATTAAAATTAGCAATCGATTTACTTGAACATTGGAGATCAGCCAGGAATGGATCTGAAGTTGTATTAGGTATATCGTGCTGGTCTGAATGCATCATACGCTGTTGCAAAAGCATTGTGCTAATTTTAGCTTACAAAGAGGATGAAGATAAACTGCCTGCTGCTAGTTTGCCATATGCTATCCTGGTGATAATATTCAAGTACAAAATATTCCGCAACGAGCCTTATTGTTTCGGTAGGAGAAAAGTGGAGGAGAGTTAAGCAAATTTCTGCTCCGTAAATGTATACAAAATAATGAAATAAAACAAATCTCAAACGCTGGTAGATGAGATCTGTGAAATTTGT
This sequence comes from Arenaria interpres, assembly GCA_013399435.1. Taxonomy (NCBI): domain Eukaryota; kingdom Metazoa; phylum Chordata; class Aves; order Charadriiformes; family Scolopacidae; genus Arenaria; species Arenaria interpres. Next base: position 32,220 of record VXAK01020989.1, read on the forward strand.
TTTGGTTTTATTGGCTTTCATGGGAGTCAACAATTTGTTTTAGTACATATTTGATCCAATTGTATCCATTTCTCGCATGTAAATCTTAAAATCAATCTAAATAAAAATCGATCTTGGTTCTGGTAGGCAAAAATATAGTCCGAGTTGCTCCTGACTAGTTAAGCCTCCCATCCTTCAAGTTTAGTGAGGGAATAAAGTCTTTGCTGAGATGATGATTTTTTTTTTTCAGGAGCCTCTCCTTTGGCTTGCTTTATTTAAAAAAGCAAAACGTGTTCCAGTTTCCATAAGGGGAGGGTTTAGCTTCTGCACCCATGGCCAGGAGAAGGGTGTGTGGGGAAGGAGTGGCTCGGCCTCTGGGATGTCGGGTGAAGCTTTGGAGGGCTAGGGGGCAAGAAGCACCTTTGGAGGGCTGGGGGCAAGAAGCTTTGGAGGGCTAGGGGGCAAGAAGCACCTTTGGAGGGCTGGGGGCAAGAAGCTTTGGAGGGCTAGGGGGCAAGAAGCACCTTTGGAGGGCTGGAGGCAAGAAGCTTTGGAGGGGTAGGGGCAAAAAGCACCTTTGGAGGGCTGGGGGCAAGAAGCTTTGGAGGGGTAGGGGCAAAAAGCACCTTTGGAGGGCTGGGGGCAAGAAGCTCCCTGGGAGGGCTAGGGGGAAGAAGCAGCTTTGGAGGGCTGGGGGAAAGAAGCTTTGCATTAGCAAGTGGTGAAAAGCTTGACCTCCAAGTGACCCAGGTCAAGCAAAACCCCCCACCGAAGAGTCCCATTTGGACATGGATACCTGTGGGGTGAGAGAGGAGATAAAGGAAAGGGGGGGAGGAAGATAAAGTAATCCCATTGACCTGGGAACTTCTCAGATATTACAAGCGCGGGAAGGGCAGGAATAATAAAAGAGTGGCAATATTTGCCTGCCCCCCGTATCTGTGTAATGTCATTTCCAAAGGGCTGGAGTAGATAATAGCAAACGTGCTTTCAAGTATCAGATCAATCTCTTGAAGTGATGGGGAAGGCTGGGTGCTCTGATCTGGAGAGTGTAATACAATCCGCGTCGCAGCAGAGAGAATTGTATAAATGGACAAAGATCCGCTGATTACATCTTTTGCAAAGTGTTAAGTAAAAGATCTGGCTATAAGAGATGGAGGGTCTACTATTGTCCGGTCTTCCGACTTGTTTTTATAGGGGTTTTCACAGGAACAAATAGCAATTACCAAAATAAAAGCAAGCGGTGTGGCCGGTCCGTATCATGGTGGGACACATGCTCTTGAGTCAGTGTGGGCAGGAAGCTTTGGCGGGTCTGTCCCCTACCATTGCCATTGCATCTTTATCTCTCTGGCTCATTGTTTGCCACCGAGTGCTTGAAATTCCAGTTTCCGAGTAAAAGCTTCCTGTTTCTTGCCTTTGCATTCAGTTTGGTAAGACATAAATTTAGCTATCTATCAGGGAGGGTTTGGTTTTGTTTTGTTTTTCTCTCGAGTAAGGCAAAATAGGAAGGAGAAATTAATTCGACGATAAGAGGTAGAATTTTGCATTTTCCCAGATTCTCGGTGGCCGGAAACATGAGGTTGTATCCTCCTAAGGTGATGGATGAGATCTAAATTCAGCCTTTCCATCCTGGGTAATTTTAGGAGGGGCCCCGAAGTCCAGATCTTGCTTAGAAAGAGAGGTGGGCATAGTCAGCCTTCGTTTCCCTTGCGATAGCCTCCCTGGTTGGAAGTTTGCAGTGATGTGTGCGGTCGCCGAAGCTAATAGCACACATCTTCTTGTAATTGTCCCAATCCTGCATTTCCCTCCGGAGAGTTTCCATCTCTCTCCATTCACTGTGAGAGGACTCGGGGAGGACTGAGCACCTCGCTCGGACACTCGGCTTGGCAGTCTGACTTTAATCCTTGGAGTAAGGAGGGATGAATCTGTGCTGAAACTTGTAGTTTCGGAAGGAAATTGTTGCTCTGCTTGGAGAAGCAGAAGAAAGTTCATTGTTCTGCTGAAGATGAGGGGAGAGGGCTCGCTGAAGACGAGTGAGGCTGTGTCCACACTGGCCTGAGCGTCTCAGGAAAACCTGTTGTCTTTGCTAACCCATACGGGTGATCTAAAGTGTTCAAAAATCTTGACGTGCATGGATAAAGACGTGGACCTGTTGGAATGGGTGCAGAGGAGGCCACGAAGATGGTCCGAGGGATGGAGCCCCTCTGCTGTGAGGACAGGCTGAGAGAGTTGGGGGGGTTCAGCCTGGAGAAGAGAAGGCTCCGGGGAGACCTTCGAGCCCCTTCCAGTCCCTCAAGGGGCTCCAGGAGAGATGGAGACAAACTTTTTAGCAGGGTCTATTGTGATAGGACAAGGGGTAATGACTTTAAGCTAAAAGAGGGAAGATTTAGACTAGATAAAAGGAAGAAATTTTTCGCTGTGAGGGTGGTGAGACCCTGGCCCAGGTTGCCCAGAGAAGCTGTGGCTGCCCCATCCCTGGAGGGGTTTCAAGGCCAGGTTGGAGGGGGCTTGGAGCAACCTGGTCTGGTGGGAGGTGTCCCTGCCCAGAGCAGGGGGTTGGGACTTAATGATCTTTAAGGTCCCTTCCCACCCGAACCATTCTGTGGTTCTATGAGATAAAGAGATATTTGTATTTTAATATTACTCGAGGCGGGGAACGGGGGGCAGTGTCTGTATTCCCACCCCTCGCTTTCAGGAGGCCAGGTTCCAGTGTTTCTCTGCCATCAGGAGGTTGCTGGCTTCAGCAGCACGTGTGTGGTTTTGGTGGAGGATTTTCGCACGACTCTGGGAGCCGGGGACTTGAATATAAAACCTGCTAGAGGGGCTTTGGAAACTTGGTGGCAAGGGCTTGCTCAACTTTCCACTGAAGAGCATTGAGGTCTTTTGGGAGATGAAAGGTTCCGTGAGCGAAGCCTTGAAACAAAACCTGCTGCTGAGCTGATGTAGGAATGGCCACATCCAAACAACTGGAGGCTTCGCTTTGGGTCCTTTTGTCTGCCGGGGTGGCAGCTGCTGGGACTTCTCCCCACGCGCCTTCCTTCTCTGCTTTTAAATGTAAAACCAGACTTAAAGCTTACTTCCACTGCAGACTAACAAGATGCACATTCGGTCCATTTAAGCGCACTAATACGCATTCAAAAAGGCTCATTTGGCCGCCTCTTTTTGTAGTCTCACTTGCAGCGATCCTCACAAGCCAACCAGGTGGTGGTGTTCATGATTTTTGTGCGGGATATTGACCTATTAGATTCACGTTGAAGTCCTCTTTGGATGCTGTCCTGAAAAATCTCTCTGGATTGTGACCACGTCGTGCCCCAGAAATGTGGAATTCAGGACTTGGTGCCTTTGGGAAGCTGGGGTTGCAGAGCCTGGGGGTGGTGTTGGGTTTCAAGTGCTGGAGGTGTTTGCAGGCGCCAAGGGAGGGCAGGTCCCTGGCAGCAGCAGCGCGGGCTTTCATTCAGCATCTTGTCAGTGCGTCTTATCTGGGATCTTGAGGGATGGCTCTCCAGGGTAAACCCGGGGAAGGGAGCTGAGTGAGGTGCTTCCAGGGATGTCCCGGCGGAGGCTTCCTCGCAAGCTGTTCTCCTTGCCCTGCAGGAGTCTGAACCTGCACAGATCCCTGCAGCGCCTTGGAAAGTTGGGTTTTCCAGCATGTTTGTTGACTGCTTTGAGATCAGTACCTCCTTCTTTACAATTCGTGTTACAGAGTCACAGAATAGTTTGGGTGGGAAGGGACCTTAAAGATCATTAAGTCCCAACCCCCTGCTCTGGGCAGGGACACCTCCCACCAGACCAGGTTGCTCCAAGCCCCCTCCAACCTGGCCTTGAACCCCTCCAGGGATGGGGCAGCCACAGCTTCTCTGGGCAACCTGGGCCAGTGCCTCACCACGCTCAGAGTGAAAAATTTCTTCCTAATGTCTAATCTATATCTCCCTTCTTCCAGTTTGAAGCCATTAGCCCTCATCAGTACATGTCCTTGTGAAAAGTCCCTCCCCATCTCTCCTGTAGGCGCCCTTCAGATACTGGAAGGCTTCTATAAGGTCCTCCTGGAGCCTTCTCTTCTCCAGGCTGAACACCCCCAGTCTCTCAGCCTGTCCTCACAGCAGAGGGGCTCCAGCCCTTTGAGCATTCTCGTGGCCTCCTCTGCACCCGCTCCAACAGGTCCATGTCCTTCTGATGTTGGTGGCCCCAGAGCTGGATGCAGTACTCCGTGTGCAGTCTCATGAGAGCAGAGCAGAGGGGCACAATCAAAGAATGTCATCTTTGAGCTAACGTGTCCGGCACCCGCCGTCCTGAGCCTCTCCTTGGTGCTCTTTCATGAAGTTCATATGTGACCTCGGATGAGCAGAAAGCCTTCTGGGCTGGTGAGAAAGGAGCGTAAGGGAGAGCCTCCACGTGTTTTCCCTCTCTCTTTTCCCTTCTCGACCGCCTGAACCACGAATTGTAGGTGAAGCTGGTCAGGCAGTTACGATATATGACAAAGCTGAAAGTGGCTTTGCGCAGAAAGCGGCAGCGTGATGAGCAGTGGTTCAGAGGCTGGCGTTCTTGGCGACCGTTCAGATAGTTGGCAGATATTTGTGAAAGCGTTTTCCGGTCTCAAGAGAATCGCTAGTTTTGGCATCAGTGCTTATTGCTCCAGCATTGCGATGGGAAAGAGTGCAAGTGTGCGACCGGAGAAGTTCTTTTTCTGCCTGAAGAGCCTTGGTGACCCAGTCTGAAGGCTGATGAGACGCTTGCCTCCAGGTGGTTAAGTGGCCAGCCGTACCGTGATAGTTGTGTACGGATGAGGCAAGCAGTTCACAAACAGCCAGAAAATTGTGTTTCCATCCTACTCGACTTGCGATGAGTTTATTGGAAGAGACTCGTTCGGAGTGATGGTGAAAACTGGAAATAGTATATACTAGGATTTATTTGACTCTCAGAGGATAATTTGAATACAGGTTTGCAAGTATTTTCTTTTCTTTTGATGCTCGTCTGAGCGTGTCTAAATACATATTACAAAATATTTTGTAATATATGCAAAAGACCACTCCTGGTCTTCAACAAAATAGTCTGCTGATGTTTTGCCTGCCTTTGTCAAGCATGAAAGGATGACGCTGATTTGTTTTTTTAAGGAATGTTATTCTGACCTCAAAAACTGATACTTCCTTTGCCAGTGCCAGAAAGTCCTTTCTGTGGTTTCAGTCCCCATTTCTTTAGCAATTAAGAATCAGGTGGCATCAGCATAACAACAGATTTTAATAGCCACTTTAGTCACCTCCATCATGGGGAGAAGGCATGCAAGGCTTCTGCAGAGCCTTGGAGCTCTGCGATCTGACCTCAAGTGACCAGACACAAAAACCAGTGCAACTCGTGAACGGAAAGGTCTGCATCATCCAAAGGGTGCTGACTCTTGTCCAAGAACACACTGTTTACCTGTTCCTTCCAAATTGGTCAATTTTCTGCAAGACCGAGATGTGATTTTCTTTTTTCCTTTTTTTTTTTTTTCTTTTTTTTTTTCCTTTTGCCTATCTCGGTGCAGCTTGACTGGTTTTAGTGGAGCTGCTCTTCGCTTATGTGTAGATGTACGGTGAGGATCGTGTCGTCTGTTTTGGCGACTGAAGCTGAACGTTCCCACTATCGATCTGTGTATTCCCCCTCTTCTGTGTCTGAAGATATTTGTATATTCATCTGCAAATATGCAGGCTGACCACTGCAATCGAAAGCACCAAATCTTAGCAATGAACTCCAAAATGCATCTTGCTGATGGCAACGTCTGGAAGTACATTGCTATGAGCATGAAGTAGCCAAGCTTCTGTCTGGCCCTCTAGATGTGTACCCAGTCTTAATGAAGGGTGGGGTTTTCCTTATCCCAATAAATAGAATTTGTCTGGGGAGGCGAGAGGCAGAAAGAGAGAATGTATTTGCCCAGTGTTAAATAAGAGGCTGTTTATGCCTAATACATTGGCAGAATTATTCCAGAGTAATTCAGCCATGAGAAAATATGGTTCTTGTGTCACTGCCAAGGTCAGAGAGACCTATGGTGATCTGCAGAGTAAGTTCAGGTCACCCAAGTTAAATCTGCCTAGGGGCCGACTTAGCTCATGCACCACATTTTTTCCGAGATTTAAAAAAGCAAACATCTTCTATAGATGAAGGCTAAGAGTGTGGTCAACCCTCCCCTTTGAGCCAAAGTCTCCTGTTTTTCCCTTCTCCTTTCCAGGTTGCTCCTTCCATTTCCTTTCTATTCTTCTCTTTCACCAGCATTTACAGGATGCTCAGAAAAGTCAGTCTTTTCCTTTACGTGGCAACTGGCGCCTATAAAGCCCTTCTGGTTGACAATGCAGGCGTGGGAAGGTCGTGGAAACGTTGCTGGTGTTTGTCCAGGAGTAGCGTTGGCTGTGTGCGTCCTCCTTCTCAACCAACTGTCCTTCCAGTTGAGAAGCACATCTTGAAAGTTGGGACGAGAAAGATGGGTACACAGTCAGTAGAAATATATTCCTTGGTAACCTCAGCTGAGGGGGTACCGTCTGAGCGAGAGGACAGTTGGCAGAACTGTCTGGAAGGTGAAGCTGGTGACTTTGTAGGTACTGGGTGAGTTGGGCAGATGAGAGTTGTCATCTGTCACTGGTGGGTGGAAGGGGCGAGACAAGGTCCTCAGCCCTTTCAACAAGGATGAGGTTGCTTCAGCAGAAAAGCAAGATTTTTCTTCCATGTGGTCTTCACCTGCCCGGGGGAAGCTGAAGCCTGTGGTTTTCAGGCTGCCAGAACCTGAGGTTTTCTTTAACTTCCTTGGTTACTCATTCATGTCATTTAAAGTACATCAAATTACTAAAAGCGGGCAGTTTTGGCTTTCTATTCATTTCTACTACTGTTGCTATTAGGGATAATGACAAACGGTGTGAAATGAAAAAGAAACACCAGAAACCTTTTTCACTTGCTTTTTGAAGGGTGGTGGTTGGTGGTTGGTTTTGGGGTTTTTTTTTGGTAAGACAGTAGATGGCTTTTTGCTGTGATCCAGCTTTGCTTTGAGCTTTCTGTGGGGCTTTGGGTAAGCGCTCTTATTACAAAGAAATAAGATTGCAAAGGTGTCCCTGGCCATGGCAGGAGGGCTGGAACTCGATGATCTTTAAGGTCCTTTCCAACTCTAACCGTTCCATGATTCTATGAATGGAGTCAAAGAGAGAAATGGAAATAACTGAGTCACCTCCTTCCCATCCATTTTCCCTCTCACAGTGGTTTATCCAGCTTTGATGCCACTAGATGTAGTGATATAAATAATACTCAAATTCTGCAGTGCACCAGAAGTTTTTCCCTTTTCCTGTCAGTTTACCTAGTTAAGGTAATCCTGGGTAGCTGATGTCTCGGAATATGCCATGATGGAAGATGGAGGTGAAAATACAGCATGTGTGCACCTGTGGGTGATATTCAGGGGAAGTTCTTAAGTGTCCAGCATCGATGTGGCTTTGCTTTCACCTTCACGGCGTGTTTTGGACCCTCTGACATCTGTTTGTTCCTGGATGATTTGCATTTGGGTTTGTTGCTTGTTTGTTTTAATTTGGGGAAAAAAAGCCAACCTAACCTATAGGTTAGACAGCAAAACAGTAAAATAAACAGCAAAACCCCAGAAGCTGTGATAGAAAGTCTTAGGAAACCAAAACCGTAGCAGTGACATGAATACATTAAGCTGGAGCCAAAGGGGACACGATAACTTAGCAGGACTGAAGTGCCTGAAAGGCAAAGGTCCACTTCAAAGAGTGGACCGTGATGGGACCTCATCATTGGTGCTGAGCCTGGGTGGCCATGAGGAGGAGAGTCAAAACCTGCCTCCCCACCATTGTTATTTCTCCGAAGGGTTCTCCGAGCCCTCTTGAGTTTCTGGGCTCTGCTGTGGGGGCTGGAATCCCACCAGCCACCTGGATGTGTTCTTGCGCAAGCCCAACCTGCCCATGGTGCCAGCCCACCTCCTGCACCCCCAGTGGGTGTTAACAGGGGCTGAGAAAGTAGAGTCCACTTTTTTGGGGGGGAAGTGCTTGTAGCAGAAGGGGAATTAGCGGTCATTGCTCCCAGCCATGTAGAGCAAGGGAAATGTGGGCAGAGGGAGCAGCCCTCTTCTGCTCCCTACCCAAATCGGGCCTTTCTAACCCCAGTTTGTGTAGATGGGCCTGAGTGAAGTTGAGGCTGGCAACCGATAGCCTTGTGCTTCGGTTGGTGCAAAGTGACACCCCGTGGGTGCCCTCTGTCTCTGGTCTCACCGTCTACCATGTGCTGCCCGTGTTGAGCCACAGGAGAGGTGGTGGGAGATGATTTCTGAAGGCATCTCTGTCCTGCCCGCCCCCGTGCCAGGGGGAGGCCAGCGAGAGCCACATGAACTGCCCGCTGGCCACCAAACCCGACGCCACCGCTCCTTCGCTCTAAAGCCCAACTTCAGGTTTGTTTTTCCCATCGTGGCCTTGTTTTTTAAGCGCTGCCTCCTCCGAGCAGATTTGCCTTTTGTGTTGGAGAGGGACAGTCAAGTGGAAGAAAATTTTGTGTGAGCTTGGCTCTGTCAAATCTGCTTATCTCCTTTTTGGCTTCTGCACCTCCTTCCCGAGGAGCAGCCTCCCGCTATTGTCCCCAGCCCTCTGGAGCTCCCGGCTTTGGCTGGAAGAACAAGAGCAGTGGATTTAGGGCACCAGGCAACGAGGAGCAGTGGGGACAGCCAAAGAAAAACATTATTAATTCCGTCTACGCCCTCCCCTTAAAAGGTCCGACAGAGGGTTGCTTATTTTGTAATTAAGGTGGTTTTTTCTGAGCTGATTCCATGCGTGGTGACGTAAGGTTTTTGTCTTTGGAGGGTGAAGCAGGCTTCTTCTGAGCATCCCAGGCAGCACTAGGGCAGGGTGAAGGGAGGAAACTCACTGTGCAGTCCAAATGCCACCCATTCAGTCGTGTCTGCAAGCGTTTCTAACATTTCCTTAGAAAAGAGGAGAATAAGTGTTTTGGATCCAATTCCCACCCTGTTCATATGGAGCCCAGGTACTGGGCAGATGCTCCCAACAGGTCGAGGGAGGGGATTCTGCCCTTCCATTCTGCTCTGGGGAGACCACCCTGCAGAGCTGCCTCCAGCTCTGGGGCCCCTGACATAAGAAGGACACGGACCTGTTGGAGCGGGGCCAGAGGTGGCCACGGAGATGCTGGGAGGGCTGGAGCCCCTCTGCTGTGAGGACAGGCTGAGAGAGTTGGGGGGGGTTCAGCCTGGAGAAGAGAAGGCTCCAGGGAGACCTTAGAGTCCCTTCCAATACTTAAAAGGGGCCTAGAGGAAAGATGGGGACAAACTTTTTAGCAGGGTCTATTGTGATAGGACAAGGGGTAATGACTTTAAAAGAGGGAACATTTAGACTAGATATAAGAAATTTTTCGCTGTGAGGGTGGTGAGTTGTCCCAGGTTGCCCAGAGAAGCTGTGGATGCCCCATCCCTGGAGGTGTTCAAGGCCAGGTTGGACGGGGCTTGGAGCAACCGGAGCTAGTTGAAGATGTCCCTGCTTATTGCAGGATAACTTGGACTAGAAGACCTTTAAAGGTCCCTTCCAACCCTAAATATTCTATGAAACAGTTCTTGGCAGCATGGCCAGCTCTCTTCTCTACACTCCTTTCCATTGCTGTGAGGTACAGGGTACTCGGTTGGGAACCACCAGGCTGCCTCAGAAGGGTTTTTGGATTAACCCTTCATAACAAATGAAAATTGCCTTCCTCTTGTTTTAGGTATGAAGAAACAATTGATTTGCCCCTTAAGTACAAAGCCAGGTGTCTTTTTGCTGACTGCCTAATCAAGAGCTTCAGCAGCTATCATTTTCTGGAGTAATGGCTGCAGCAAGTGGATCTTTGTAAGGTCGTGTGAGATGATGGGTGGTTTTTTTTGAAGCATAGGCAATGCCAGCTGAGACGTTACTACTGTCAGAATAAGAAAGGTAGATGAGATGGGGATATTTTATTCTCATCCCTTTTAATTCTGCCTTTTGCAGTTGCAAAGTGACCACTGCCTGTGAGGAAATAGAGCATGTGGTGCCACCACGGCATGCAAAGTGAAGTTTGCTGTTAGTTTTCTTTTAATCATGTCTTGGTTTTCATTCTCAGCTGTTACAGATGGACTAGGGGCAGGGAAAATAATAACTTAATGGTTTTGATGCTACTTTTCAATGGGTGGCAGAAGTAGAGGAAAATGCATTGTGATTCAGGAAGGACATTTTTAACCTGACACAAACCATGTGGGAATTTCCAATTGCAAATATGTCATTAACCTGGTAGGTCATGAATCCTGACTTGCCTGAGCTCCAGCTAGACTAATTCTATCTCGTACATCACGGTGACCCATGATGTGGGATCCAGCCCTGCAAAAGAGGATTTTGGGCAAACAGTGCCTGAACTATAATCACCGCAGGGCACGCTGCAGCTTGGACCAGCACTGGTTGGTCTTGCATTGGCCCAAAAGAAAATGTTTTGGTTCAGGCATTCCAAGCGTTTTGGTTTATCTTGTCCAACAATTAATTTTTTTAAAACTTTTTTCAGTAAAAGAACCTAATTTTGAATGGTTTGGACAGTGTCAAGGTTCTGGCACGTGTTGTCTGTCGTCAAACATGAAACCTACAGCATCATTGCCACTGGAGCAGGCGTGCAGGCAATTTAGTTGTGTTTGGGGAAGGAAGCTTCCTTAAATGCATCACTGTGATTAAACTGTTTCTACAGATAATGCGTCCCTTAGTTTATACGTAATATGCTTCTGATCTTTGCTTTGAGCCTCTTATAGCTGCTTGTGTTCTGTCCAAGAGTCAAGTGTCTTAGAAGCGGGATAAACACAAAGATAGAGCCAGTTGTTAAGGAGCTATAGAGATTTACAGAAGTTGACCTCGTGGCCATTTTGGGGTATTAATTGGGCATATTTCCCCCATGGCAGAGCAGTCCTGGGCTCCTCCTGCTGCTGTTTGTTCTCCTGCTTTGCAAGGGAGTAAGACCAGCCAAGTCTGATGGTGGACTTGCCCGTGTCTCAGCCCTACAAGGTTGACTTCTCATGGAGAAGGCAACTGGTGGGACCCATAGCTGGGGGGGGTCAGCTCTCCAGCTGGGGTTGGAGAGAACAGGTTTCAAATAAAGACCTATATTTGAACAAAATGAGAGAATGACTGAAAAACGGCTTTTCCCAAGAAGTGGTAGGGTCATCACGCTGGCTTTTAGGTTAGGAAAAAACCCACAACCGTTTAAGCTTTTTACCATTCTTGGTTAAAGCAGGATGTTTTTCTGTTTAACCAGATACTTTTCTGTAGGGTATTTGCTTCCAACTGCTCAAAGTAAACTTCTGTTGCTGGCAGCAGAAAGATGTTTGCTTCCCATACAATGAATTGCTTTCTTTTTAATATTTCATTGGGCACATAGATGCACAGCTCCAGAAATATTGCACAACTTACCCATAATTAAGGGAGTTTTCTGAACCCGGTTAAGAAGTGCTACATTGTGCAGGAGAAGAGGTTTCCTTCGTTTCAGCTGTAAAAAAAACTGCCAAACAAACGAAAATGAGTAAAATCTGTGGGGTTTTCCCCCCTATTCATCAGTGTTGTTTTTACTCCTTGCCTACACAGCTAATTTGCTCGTTGCTTGCCTGAAGGGAATTCAAGTAAAAAATGAGGATCGAGTTACTAGAAAAAGGTGCTCCTGTCTCTAAAGAACAAAGTGCAATGATTCAAGAAAAAAAAAAAAAACCCTTTAAAACTTTGTCAAATGCCAGAGTGTAATTTATACTTGTCCACGTCACTCCATCTATGAATATTTGTGTAGGATTTTTTTTGCAACTGTTTCTTTAGTGTCTTGTAAATATGGATACTGTCTGTGACTGACAACCTCCTATGGCTTATGTCATGGTCTGAATCCTTGCGTGAAACATATTATTAAGAGATGCGTGCAAGAGATACGTGTCCTTAAGAGATGCGTGCAAACCCAAACACGTGGTATTTGTTCCTTGCTAATGCTCGTTTTCAACCTTGTTGTACCTCATTAACTTTTCATTGAGTATATTTGAGAAGGCTTTTTCCTTAAGGAATAAGGAACAGGTTTGGAACAGGTTGCCCAGAGAAGCTGCGGCTGCCCCATCCCTGGAGGGGTTCAAGGCCAGGCTGGATGGGGCTTGGAGCAACCTGGTCTGGTGGGAGGTGTCCCTGCCCATGGCACAGGGGTTGGACCTGGATGATCTTTAAGGTCCCTTCCAACTGTAACCATTCTATGATTCTATAAGGAAAAAAAACCGGCTCTTTCGTCAACATCACTTTTCAAATTCACCATCAGACCTCTATAATCATTGTAAATAATTTTTGGGGCCGTTCTGTAGGCCATTCAATGTGCTGAGATGATTGCCATTGACTTCAGGAACTCCTGGAGCGGGTGCTTCCATCACATCTGGCTAATCGTTGATTTTTTTTCCCAGTAAAGAAATTTCACAGTTACTTGGAGTTTTCTGAAGTATCTTTTTGCTGGTAGCCCCATCCTCAGCTCATGTGTCTGTCTTGGGCATTGAGAGCAGTAACCATGGATTAAGGTTACGTATGCAGTATCTACCTGCACGTGTGTGTGTGTAAATTTTAAAATAACGTGTTTGGGGGAAATCTTCTAAACTCATGGACCTTTTCATGTCAAAACTTCTAGTGCCCCTCAACAGAGAGGTACAAGTTGGATTACCCCCTGGGCATGCGTCCCCAGACTGTGCCAGTGTCTTCCAGCTCTCTTCTGGCATAGCTGAGCACTCAGCCCCCCCTGTGCTGCTCTGCTTCTCTCCTTCCCCACCTTGCTGTCAGGAGGAATGATCGTTTCTGAGTGGTGAACCTGTCCTCTCATGTCCTTTCAGTGTTTAAGAGGCGTTTGGACAGTGCCCTTAGTGACATGCTTTAACCTGGTCAGCCCTGAATTGGTCAGGCAGTTGGACTGGAGGATTGTTGTAGGTCCCTTCCAACCTTCTGTCCTGGTTGTGGACATGAATATTGGCCACCCTGACTCATGCCGGAGTCGTTTGGGTGTGATTTTCGCTCACCACATTCCTTTTCTGGGTTGGAGCCGGTTTTGTCAGAAACAAATTAAAAAAACTCCCCAAACCTTCATATTCTTCTTTGGTTGCCCAAGTCCATTCAGTGCTGGTGGTCTGAGACGACGATCCTTGTTTTAAGTCCTGTGTACAGTAGGTTGTGGCAAATTCCTTCTCTCTTGTTTTACAGAAAAACTTTTTGCATCCTTGGACCTGCTTTTTGAGAGTTCGTGGGTTTGTACCTTATAAGAAAATTACATTTCACGTGCTCTGCAAAAAGTCAGCGGTGGTAGATGTATATCCAGCAAATTGGAGAAGTGTTTCGGTAAGGGATAACATAGGTGAAGGCGTGGAAATTATAACAGTGACTCTAAATTAGCACAGAGCGCTGAAGACAGTTTAAGGAAAGTCATTTTGCCACTTAAAATCTAGAACATTATATCACTTAAAGTTACTAATGAATCCTGCTTTCCAGTTATCTGGAAAGGTTGCTGAAGAGATTTGGGTTCTTGGAGGGGTTAAAAGAGAAAGGAACCAACAGAGCTGTGGATGGACAGTCAACAGTTAAATATTTGGCTTAGATAATGTAGGATTTCTCATGCTGGCAGAAGGAGGAATTTAAGGAACTCATATCTAAATGCTTTAAAAAAAAAATTGTGATAGAATTTAAAAAAAAATCAATCACACTACCAAAAAGCCCACAAACTTTGGGGCACTAAAAGGTGTGTTGGTTCATAGCACTGACTGGTTCGGTTCATTGCAAGTCTAGTACAGAAGTCAACAGTTTTTGTCCAAGTACAACGGATGTTTAAATTACATGAGCTTATTAAATGCAAAAGTAAGTGCAAACTGTAACGTTCTTTCAGGAGGCAGAAGCTGCTTTTAACAGGAGAGATTTGGGAACATAAAAGATAAGTTCAATTTATAAGCGTTGAGTCTTTTGGAGGACACTGATTTAACAGAGCTGTCCAGTCCAGGGTGCATCTAAAAGTTGCTCTGGGTCTTTCCCAGGGCTTCTGGGTTACATTTCTTTTACTTTTTCTTCCATAAACCCCTTAAAGTGGTGGATTTAGATGCTTATCTGAAAGTGGACTGTAAAAGCTGTGGAAGGTGGTGTTCATCGTGTGGTTTGATGGACCTCAGCGAAGCTGGTGCCCTCTCCTCACCCCCTCCCAGCAAGCTGAACAGTGGACCCCCGAAACCTCTCTCAGCTCTCGTGACAGAGGCGTGGGAAGCAAGCTTTTTTAGGAACAGTATGTTTTGCTTCGATATAAAAATACTTGTGCTCCAGATACAGATTTGATCCTAAGCTCAGGGGCTGTGCGCAGTGAGAAAAGAAACTGTTGTGTCGGGTGAAAATCTTGTAGTAAAACTGTATTTGGCGCTTTGCTATTGAGGTTTCTGGTCACTTGAAGCCACTTGAGGGGGGGGGCGTTCGTCTAAAGAGCCACATGCAAAGGCACAGAGTTCCTAGTGGAGTAAAGGGCTGGGGTTTTTTAGGACTCTTGAATTTCCAACCTTTCTAAAATGGCCCCACCTTGGGATTGGGACTATTTATGGGGTTGGGACTATTGATCTGGGCAGCTTCTTATGGTAGAAGTCTGAGGGTGGTTTCAGGAGCTGGGGGTGGCTGGAAGTTGCCCGGCCATGGCTTCCCAAAGGTGTGAGGGCAACGAGGGGGCTTGGTTCGGTTTGGTGTGGAAGGGAGGGAGGAGGCTTCGAAGCCACCACCTCATCGCTGCCATGGTGGGTGCCAAGTGGATCTCCAGAAGGCACCCATTATGGCCAACAAAGGTTCGTGGCGGCTCACGTGGGACAAAGAGAGTGTTACCCACTGGAGGAGCCGCTGTGAACCCCTTTTGCTGCTTCTGCCTCCCGATTTTTTTGGGAGGGGAAGGGAAGTCGTAGGAGGCAACAGCGGAGGAGGGGGAAGGCAGGGAGAGGCCCGACCCATTCAGTGGGGCTGAATGCGATAAATGCCCGCTTTTATCCTTTCTTGAAAGGAACAAGATAGCGCCGGGCTAAATGCCTGGGTGTGCTTAAATAGGCAACTCTGGGACGCCGGGAGCGGAGGGCGTTTGAAATCAGAGCTGCCCGACAGCCGGGGGGAGCTGCCACAGGTCACCTGCCTCGCTCCATGGGGACCGGCCCAGGTCTGGCAAGAAATCGTCCATCCGCGGACGAATTGTAGTACAAATTCCTTTCTTTGTGGGTTGTGGCCTCTTTCGCTAGGCCGTGGCCTATAGATTAAAAAAAAAAAAAAAAAAAAAAAATTTAAAAAAATTGTGTAAAAACAATTCTTAAATATTATTGGAAAGGGCAAAGGGCCACGCGGAGAGGTTTGACAGGTCGACATATGGCGCCTGGTTTTGCTGGCCGGGGAAGCGGGTGTGCGAGGCCCGGGCTCTCCTCCTGCTCCTCGCAGGCTCTGTCTTCTTTTTTTTTTTTAATTTTATTTTATTTTATTTTTGTATGTCTTAAATAGCATCTTAGTTGCTGTGCAGAGTCGCTGCGCTCCCAGCGATTTGACAGGCAACGAGTCTGCTTCAGTGATCTTAAATCCTTTTAGACTCATTTGCGAGCGAGCAGAAAAACAGCTCGCACCTTTGGATCCAGCCCTCGAAACCAGGGGGATCAGGTATCGCCAATTAAAGCGCCGTTTCCCAGCCTCGTACCCGGACAGATTACTCCCCATTCCGCTGATCGTCCCACGCCGCCCCGAAAGAGAAAGCCCAGCCGGAGTTTCCCCCCGCACAAAGGCACCCGTGGGGACCGAAGTCCTTGGGATGCGGATGGTGATGGAGACGGTGCGTACGGGTGGCGTAAAGGCCAGCGGTGCGCCCGCTCTCCGGCCCCCAACCCTCCCCACATAGCCACGGGGCCATTTCGAAGAGCCTCTGGCCCCTCAGTCACTGGCCTCCTAGTTAATTGCCACACGGGCTTGGTGACACATGGGCAGATAATATGACATTTTCGCTTTCTGTCACTAGCAAACGCCACGGCGTTGCTTGCACTAGTTGCTAAGAAGCTGTCAGAAGCCATTAGCAGCTGGCTAAAGTTGCCCGATGGCATTTCCTCATGGCATCAGCAAAACAAGCATAAATCACCCAGCGGAGCCTCCCCGCTATACTAATGAGGCTGTAAGCTTGTTTATGGACTAGCATCATTTCTATGATTATTTCCACCTTTTCAGTTCGCCTTCATTTTGGCGGCGGGAGAAGTCAACTTCAGGAAGGGAGCCGCCGGCTGACGTTGGGCGAAAACGCGGTTCGTAGCTGCTACCGTGTGGCTGCTCGGCGGCGCTTCAAGTTTGTTTAGTCCTCTTTAAAAAGAGGGGAAGGAGGAAGAGTCGGGGGAGGAAAAAAAAACCATAAAAAATAAAAAAGGAGCAGGGGAGAAAGTGTGTGTGTGTGGGGGGTGAATCTCTGGAGACCCCACAGAGGTGAGCGGGTCGGGTTGCAAAGTAGATGGAAATGGTAAAATCCACAATTGAGCGTTTAGGCTTCTCTCTGTGGTTTTGGTCTTTACGGGATCAATTTTCCAGTTTAACAAAAAAAAATAATAATAAAAAAAATTAAAAAAAAAAAAAAAGCGCGGAAGAGGTTAAACAATTTATAAAAATCTAGCAAAGCGTTTGCTCTTAGGATAGACGGGCGCTTTCTTATCCTCTCCCTGCCTTCCACTTTCTCTAACTTGTGTCGGATGGGGCCAGGGTTTATTGTTTTAGGCTTTTCTGAACATGCACCAGTATTTACACTGGATTGAAAGCATTTGCTTCCAATGAAAATCTTGTCTTAGATTACAGCCCAGCAGTGTAATTTCCCTCCCAGATGGGAGTAAAGTAGCAGTATTTGCCTAAAAACAGTAGGAAGAACAAACTGTGCATTAAGCCAAGGCTGTTTTTGGCTTGAGCTAATGATGTAACAGAAACCTTTTATTTGGGATAGGTCACCGCCAGGGATTGAAGGAGGTGATCTGGCTCGCGCTTGAAAGGTTTCTCCATTGTATCTACATAAGTCTTCACTTAAAAAATCCTGTTCCTAATGCTTCTGCTTTCATAGAGCAGAAATAAACAGGAAAGGTTCTGGGGAGTGTTATAGGTGGAATGCAGAAAGCTTTTCCTCCCCTAATGGAGGATATAATTCAGGTGCCCCGGAGGCATGCTTTCAGGAATTCTCTTGCCCGAGGTAATGGGAAGCTAAGGCTGCTTGAAGGCCTTGATTATCTATTGATGCACAAAGCTGGAAAAAAAGTCATCTCCCTTGGATTATAGTAGATATTTCCATAAATTATCAATGAGTCCTCCTCCCGTCAGGCAGGAGGCGATGCCTGCTAAATTAATCTGAAGGGGGTTTGAAATGAGGAGAGAGTGTATTTTAAAAAAAAGAAAGGGGGGGGAGACGACGGAGAGGGCGGGTGGACGATGGCAGGGAGGTGGTGAAAGGCAGTGTCATTAGGTTAGAAGCTTTTCATTTTTAATCGATGAATGCGTAATACTTTTCTTTTCCTTGTTTGCCTCTCGCAGACAGAAAGTGGATTAGCCCGTGGAATTTTAAATGCTGTTGAGTTGTTTCCTTTGCTCATGTTTCTTTTATGAATTATTATTTTATATGGCGAATTGCTTCTCTGTATAAAAGCCCTTTTTTACATATTGGGCTTTCAAAGAATTTGTCGGATATCTGATTTCTTCAGAAAAATCTTGTTTGTTTCTGTAACCACCCAAGGTTACCGTTTCATTAAAGACACAGGCCGAGTCATAAGGACAATTATAAATTTGCCACGGTCAGTAGGGTACTAAAAATATAGCACTAATAATAACTTTTTTTTTTTTTTGGTGCCGAAAGCTGCTTAACAAATCATAATTTTGACAGTCCGCCTCCTTTTTTTTTTTTTTTACCAAAAAAATATTTTTTATTTTTATCCTAACAGAGGTAGTTTTGATTCAGCCCAATTCAGATGACTTTCTTGCTCATTCTTGCCCAGGGGGTGCAAAAAAACCGCTTGCCTAATAACGTCACAACTCCACGTTGCTACAAATGCCGTGTCCTCGGGAAGCCGGGATCTACTGTTCGGCCCCCGTGCAGAGAATGCAAAGGCTGATTTGCTGCGTGGACTTGTTTATAAACTGCTTTTGGGGCTTGAAACCGAAATTGCGTGCAAAACTTTTGTTTTTCCTTCGACCCAAGGTGGCTGCTACGCAGTGGCGTCCTCCCACAGATATGTTGTTAATGTGATGAGAACTGCCCGAGACCTTCTCTGCGTTAAGGAAATTCATTCTGGATCAGTTGTTGTTTAACGGGAGCAGACACCTATTACGGCGGTGGCACGCCAGCACAAAGCCGGGTGTTAATTCCTAGGGTGTATGTCAAATTGGTACCTACTTATCCCAGTATGAATTTCTTTCAGCTGGGGCTGGGAAGAGGGGAGGCCAGTTAGCTACCCACCTCCCATCCAAAAGTCAGGGCAAGTCAGACATCTATAAAAGACTTAATATAAGCGATGCCCCAATCCTCGGGGTGTTTGGGAGCCCCGGGGAGAGAATATGATGTCGCAAGAGAGCTGCATTCACCCCGCTTTTTGCATCCCCGGGTGGGATGGGGCGCCCAGCTTCACACGCGTCGTAGGGATGGGACGCCATCGATACTTTCCTAATTGCCACCTCTGCCAAAGTAGCTGATGGGGATGAATTTTTTTTAGAAAGTGGCCTTGTGTGAAGAAAAGCCACCGTTTCCACCTTTGCAAGCTGGATGCTTGCCAAAAAAAAAAAATTCTTATTTTATTTATTTTTTTTACTTTTAAAGCCCTTTTTGTTTTGGGTTACAGTGCTGAGTCCAGTGGCAGAAATGGTCACGCTGTCCTTCAGGTTAAACCAGAACGGGGCCGACACAGTCCTGAGACCCTTCCTCTCTCCATGTCTCTCCCCCTCCCCATCCCCTCAACCCCTGATGAATTACGGTGTTAAAGAATTTATACCTCATTTAAATATTCATGCAGTTTATACCCAAAGCCAGGCTTCGGCTGAAGTATCTGAAGGTAGCATAAGTCAAAATTTGATTCACTATATTTACAGGTGACGGCTTGGACAACAGTGTAGCTTCCCCCAGCACAGGTGATGATGATGATCCAGATAAGGACAAAAAGCGACATAAAAAGCGTGGCATCTTTCCCAAAGTAGCCACAAATATCATGAGGGCATGGCTGTTCCAGCATCTAACAGTAAGTGAACTCTAGATCACATATGCAAAATAAAACATGGAAAAATGTCATAGTTGTAGTAGTCGTAGAAAGCAAAAGAAAAAAAAAAAAAGAAAAAAACAAAAAAAGTGTGATGTTACTGACAGGCAGCTCAGGGAACTTTTCTGAGCAGAGTTGTTGTTGTTGCCTCATTTTCTAGATGCCAGGGGAAGAGCGCGGAGTGTATGTTTTTATGGTTTTGGGGTGTTTTTTTGTGTGTTTGTTGGTTTTAGAGATATATATTTATTTTTTTCCTATTTTTTCCCCTTCGGTTCGAGTCCCAGTTGTTAACAGGACGTCACGGCAAAAGTGTGACTAAGCTTATCCTAATAACCCTGGAGAGCTGTCCTGCCCCGCTGCTTGCGCGGCTGCAGCTCCCCTTGGCCCACGTGGGAACCGCTGCTCCCGAGCGGAGAGCCCCGCTCGGCCCCCGGGGTTCTCGTGCTCCGGAGGACCGGGCGAAATAACCGGGGAGATTAAAAACAAAGCAAAAAGCAAACAAAGACCCCATTCAGATGTTTTGTCGGAGATCATCCGAAGCTTCGTGATGAAAGCTCTGGATGTATCTGGTTTAATAGCAAAGTATGATTTTTTTTTTTTTCTTCTTTGAGAAGTTCTCATTCCCAGAGTGTAAGTTACCCCTGTATTTAATGTTATAAAGGGGTGGGGGGATGCGCAGCTATTTCTGTTGCCACAGCTACCTGTATTTTTCTTTTGGGGATTAGAAATCAAAGTTCTGGACAGGTGTGGGGCGGGGGGGGGACACAAGCTGGATGCCGGAGCTTCTTTCAAGGCTTTACGTTGTGTACCCCACCTTCTGATGGAAAAAACCATTTCTGATGCCATTCTCCTTTTTCATCGAGTTGTGGCGACCTGTCACGGTGGGGAGGTGGGCCCTCA
Source organism: Arenaria interpres (assembly GCA_013399435.1). NCBI lineage: Eukaryota > Metazoa > Chordata > Aves > Charadriiformes > Scolopacidae > Arenaria > Arenaria interpres. The sequence goes on from VXAK01020989.1 coordinate 52,348, forward strand.
AGTTTTCTGGCTGAGCTTTTCTGGGCCAGGAGGACGGAGGGCCGGGCGAGGGATGCCGGGGGGGGGCGGGAGGGTTCTGCGGGAGGGTAGCGAAGAAGGGCTCTCTCCTCTAAT
>VXAK01020989.1:52654-65202 GCA_013399435.1 Arenaria interpres
CGCTGAGCCAAGAAACCAGATATCTGCCGTGACTCTTGTCAGCACGGGGATCAGGAGGGGAATCCTTCCCTGCTCGGGCCTGCGTGGCTGTGAATGAACCTTCCTGCTGGAGCACTCCTCCTCCTCCTCCTCCTCCTCCTCGGCCGGAGAGGATATATCCAAGTTAATCCCTCTCTCTCTGGCAGGCTCTAGGTCAGCCGTGCCCCAGCTTTGCCAGCTCCTGTTAAGAACCCTGTCCCCGGTGCGGTCAGTGCCTCGCTTCCCCGAGGTCTCTTTTGGTTTTGGTGGATCCCCGGTTCTATGTCCTCACCCAAGATGAGCTGAGAGCGGGTGTCCCTCTGCAGGTAGATGTGAGGTTAAGGACATCTGCTTCCCGAAGGGTCCAGGGATGCTGTGCCAGCAGTCACTTCGCACCGTTCTGACGCGGCTGGTTTAGGTTCTGGTTTGAGGAGGTGCCCTGGCAGCTCTGTAGGCAGGACAAGGCGCACCAGGGGACACTGAGCAACTGCTTGTCAGTCCCCACAGTTCCCAGCTGAGGAATATTTATTATTATTAATAGTACTTTTTTCCTGGAAGTGGCCTGTTGCTGTGTTTGTGCTAGTAAATTAAACATCACCCAGGCCTGGCACAGGAACGTGGTGGTCTACCCTGTTAAACTTCTTGAGCGGTCTCCAGATGCTCTTAGCTTGGGCCAGCTACCACCACCTTCCAAGCCCATTCCCGGGAGCACAGCAGAAGATAGCAGGGGTGACTCCCAAAAAAAAAAACCAAACGAAATGCATGGCAGGAGCCACCCTGTGTTGAACGTGTGGCTACGTGGGCTTGACCTGACCCTGCGGCTGGCTTCATGCATAGTCTCAGGACCAGAGAATGGACCCTGTCACCACTTTGTCTAGATTAGGTGTAGGGTGCAAGTGGCTTTTCACTCTTCTTCTGTGCAGTAATGGCGTGCAAAAGAGAAGATGAGAGTGCCTGTGGAGCTTGCTGCAGTGCTGGTAGCTGCCCCTGGGAAACAACATCTGGAAATCTGCTTGTAAGATGGAGTCTTCTACTGGAAGGCTCAAACACAGAAAGAACCCCGCCAGGACCTATGCGATGAAGCTGCTTTAAAAATCCACCATCCCTTGTGCAGATCCAGCCCAGCCAGGCGAGGCGTGCAGATTGATTGCAGGGCAGCTTTCTCTTCTTCTGGCAGCATTATGGTGGCTCCAGGCTTGTCTGATCCGTTGAGTAAAGCAGAATTGGTTTACCCAGTCCAACCTTCTCCAGCTAGGACCTTGAGACAGAACTTTCCCAACAAAACCCTAGGTGGGGGTCATGGACAGTTTCCCTAAATTAAAACATGGCGTGACAACACTGTAGGCTCTTCCAAGGATGTGTCTTAGCTAGGAGTGCTCTTGCTGGAGTGAGACAGCACTGGAGAACCTCTGCATCCAGAAGAGCAGTGAGTCTTGTGCGTGGAGGAAGATGTCCTCCAGGCAAGCACGTCAATAACATGGGGAAGAGTCAACGCTATAGTTATCCCTAGAGCGTTATGACACGTTGACAAGCTGCTTGAGGTGCTGTCCTCTCTGCAAGAAACCCCAGGCCCAAACCATGGCTGCCATCATAGCTGAGGGGTAGCGGGGTGAGAGACCGAAGGCATTAAGCCTCCCGTTCATTTTTTGAGAGTGTCTGGGCCTCATGATTACTCTTAGAACCCTACGCACGGGCAATGTCCCCATCAGAGCTCCTCGCTGAGGAGTGGTCCGCTGAGGAAACTAGAGAGCCCGTTTTATTTATTTTACTTATTTATTCATTATTAGTGAATTTGGTCTTCCCTAGGGTAGACGTGAGGTCCTCCCAAAGACGGGAGGTGAGGAGAGAGAAGGAGATGGTCCTGTTCAGGCAGGGAACCCGGTGAGACATACCTCCCTTTTGCCCCAAGCCCTTAACCTGCCTTCGCTTTCCTGTCTGGAAAACGGCAGGGAAGAAACCAGCAGTGGTTAAATGCAAAATCCAGCATCCCCTTGAGCAATGGTTTTTCCAAATTGGGGTGTTAGTTGGGAGCCCTCCTTTTCAAAGGCAAATTATGTTTTTTTTTCCTTACAATTGTAGTATTAATACACATCAGTGGCAGGGAATGAAGCAAAATAGACAGTAATTGCTGTGTCTGTCATACTAATGATTAATGGTTGGAAAGACTTAAAATGAATGTTGGACTAATATAATATTTTAAAAGTGTATAGGCTGGTTTAATTCCTTCTATGCAGTTCTTCCATCTCCAAGAGTATTAAGTCTTCCTCTGGTTACTGACTTAATTTCCTAAAGTTGGTCCCTTAGTTCTCGTTTCCCTCGTAGGAGGAAATCCTTTTTTTCTTTATTGAAGAAAAGAAAAGAAAAAAAAAAACCAAACGAAATGCAAGGCCATAGGCTCTCTCTGGTTGCTGAAGTGTTTGGGCAATAGTTCCCACTCAGTGTCACACTGCAGCCCCCCCCTGTTATTTTGACTGATGTGCAGAACCGAGTTGACGTATGCCCAAAGGGTAGGCAAGCGCTGTCCTCTGCGGAGGCAGGCAGTATGCTCTGAAACACTTCAGGGGATAAATTCATCCCAGTTGCCCTTTTTTTTTCCCTTTTTTTTCTTTCTCCTTAGAATAATAACGACAAAAATCAGCTAAAACAATAGGAAAAGCTGTGATCAGATTTACACTTGGGACTTTGCGGGATTTGTTTTTAACTCTTTGCTATTCTGACTTAATTTTGACTAAATGTCTAGGTTGGAAGAGCTTCCCAGGTTGGCTTTTAGTTGGGCAAAAGGTAGCTGTGGAGCTTGGTAAAATTTTTGATGGTAGATTATGACAGCAGCCTGTACATTTTGAGGTTTGTGAAATCTGTTTTCAGGCTTGTGCTATGAATTTGAGGTGGAAGGAATGGCCTGTTACTATTTGGAAAAAAAATGTAAAAAATCAAAAAAATAAGGCTGCTAATAGTTTGGCGAAGAGGTGAGGACATCCCCAAGCTGTAAAAACTGAGTCAAAAATGACGGGAGGCTTGTGGGGTGGCATCAGATGAACATCAAATGCCACGGCAGGGTCTCCAGGAGGGACTGGGGCGAACCAGTCCTGTGGTGGAGCTGGGCTCTAGAAAGTTGCCCTAAGGATGATTTCAGGGTGTGCTGCAGCACAGCAACGTTTTACAGGCCCTCTTATTTTATTTTATTTTTTCTTACTATTTCTTGGATCGCTTAACATTCAGGGATCAGACCTCACCACCATTTTTCAAGCAGATCTCCTTGCTGTACAGCCCCCAGCCGGGACTGAAAAATAAGGGAAAAGCTTGGAGGCAGGGAAGGGGAAAAAATATAATCTTGGCTACCAGCAGATCTCTGTAAATTTAATTGTGGCAACAGGATTAGTTTCTGCTTCAACCCGTACTATGTTTTTGTCCCAGCAATGGTACCTTTTGGTTCAAAACTAGATGAAGGGAGTTTGTGGGGGGTGGGGTGTCTTTGTTCGCTCATTGTGAATTCTCAGCGTCCTTTAAATCCAGCTTAATTTAAAATGTTGAGATTCAAACCTCATTTTGGGGATTATACGATGTAATTGGTTTGTTATATGATGAGTATTTGATGATCTTCACGTTCATCATCTAATCAGGCAAAAAAAAAGCCATAAAGTTATAATCCCAAAAGATGTTTAATAACAATTTAAACTATTGAAGGCTTTATTTAAGCACATTAGGGGATTATAAACTACTTATTTTTTTTTTAATGGTGCCAAGAGGTAGATTCAAGGACTTCAAACACCTTTTAAAAAACAAATTGCCATGATTTAAAAAAATGAATGGGCCAAGGATTTCTTTCATGTAAATCCCATAATTTAATCATTATTTTTAACTGCTTTTAAAACAAGTTCCTTAAGAGGTTAAATCTTACTGAAATGGGAGACTGAGCAGAAAATAAAAGCCGTGGCTGAAAGACGTTGACTTTACAGTAAAAGTGAAAGGCTTTTTTCTATTATGTGTCTGGATTTTGAATCTTTATTCGTTGCTTGATGAATTTGTTTGGATGCAGGGATTTGAAGGAGGGACTGATCTATATGAGAAAAGTAGTCCTCATTGCTTCCAGGATGTTATTCTGATAGAAAAATAGTATTACACCACTTAATTCTATGAGTTTTGTTTATGTATGAATATCTTAGAGACTAGCAACTTTTAAAGGTTAAAGCAAGTGGATTTCAGGTTTTCTTTCCGCCTGTCTGTCGTTATGAGATTGTTGCCTCGGGATGAGGAGCATGGGGTTAATTTTGCTCCCTGCCCCTACTCCAAGCGGGATGCTTGTCTGGTTTTGGAAAGGAGTACAGTGCGAGGGCAGATGGGTACAAGACTAGGCTGCTGAAACCATAAAAAAGGGGAAATAATTGACTAAAGCTGGTGAGGATTTTCTTTGCTGTGCTCTTGAGAGGGTTTGGAGGCATTAAAACAAACCAACCCCCCCCCAAAAAGTACAACTTCCAGTGAGTGTCCGTCCTGCACCAGCTGATACTCGCTCTGCAAAATGCCAGCGGGTTCCCGGAGCTCCTCTGCGTAACAGGGGTCATATTCCCATATATTGGACTCAGAATGTCCGCCCCTTCATCCCAAATACGCCAGTCTCCTCTTTCACTTGATTTTATTGTGGGCGAAGCTGTAAAAATCTTTCTTCCACATCTGCGAGGCTTCTTAGTGCCAGCTGTCCCAAATTCCTGGGAAAAGCCAGGTGTTTTTAGCTAGTTTTTTAGCTTCCCGTGCTCCTCCATCCCCTCGGGAAGGTGGGAGAGAGGGCTCCTCCTGCTCCCGGCAGCGGAAAGACTTGCCGGAGTGGCGAGTAAAAGCTTCCATCGCAGGTTGGTGGAGGTAAATACGGATGGGGATCTTCAGCTCTCTTCTGCTGGTGGAGGTGCTGTGGCAGTCGTCTTCAGCGGGAGAAAATGGGAAATGTTATTATGGGAGAAGATAATTATTCCGAGGCTCTGTCGGAATTGAATTGAGAGCTCCAGAAAGGAGGACAAACAGGATTTAGGTAACTTGGTTTGAATTAGCTTCTTAACCCTTCAGCCCTCCCAGAGTTTGGTGGAGGGCACTGACTGTCAAAACCTTCAGCATTTTCTTTAATCTTCCTCAAATTCATTGCTTTGACCTGCTGTCCAGCCTCCAAGGGTTGGTCCGTTTTCTGGCATGGGTGAATTTTGCCCTTTTTAAAGAAAATGGTTGGTTTTTTGTGGGGATGTCCTTGGCAATGCTGCTGTTGCTCCAGTTTCATGATTTCTTGGAAAGCGCATGTCTCGTGCACTGAGATCTCGTGCTGTCCTGTAGATTATTTAAGTTGCTAGCACCGAACTATGCTACAAACCTTTGGGTTTAGACCAGAAAGGAAAAATATAGGGTGCTTTAGTCAGTTGGTTCAAGGAAACCAGGTTCCTCACTTGGGCTCTGCTCACGTTCAGAAGTGTGGTGTCGTTACAACATCTGGTTTTTTCCATATCCATGATTCAGTCTGGTTTCTGATGAAGACCACCATCGTGTTGTCTTCAATTACACGGTGTGAGGCACCTCATCCCGGGCTCCTCACAGGTCTCGGCATCAGCAGTGGGGCAGGGAGGCATTTTGGTTGAAATCAGAAGGTTGCCAAAAGCCTGGGCTAGATTTTAGAGAGAGAGTGTCTATTTCCAAATGGCTATCTTAACGTTTTTCCCAGTTTCCCCCAGTTTCCACCTTGGAGGCACTGTTGTACCAACATGGAAGCCACCAGTACATTAAAGAATTTGGATTATTTGGAAGCTGCTGAAACACATTAGTATTTACACACCAGAAGAGTTTCACGTCTGAGCAGAAGCAAGGGAATACTGAAAAGTTGAAACACGATAAACATTAATTCAGATGTTAAATTACACTTGCTCTGGTTGTACTAAAACTCCTTTTGTTTGCATAAATATGCTGGGAAATGAGTTTACCAGCAAGAATGTTTGCAGTAATGAGGATTTTTAAGTCACCAGTAGGTGATTTGCTTTCTTCTCCACCCTCTCCTTTCTTTTTTGTATTTGATATTTGATATTTCGCGCGTACAACTTCGTTTTTGAAATTGGCCTCTTCCGGTCAAGGCGCAGGACCGCGTTACGTGACGCGCTGCCTTTCTGCAGTCGAAGCAGACGTACAAAATCCCAGCGTCCCGTTTTGAAGGGGAAAGAGGGGGAGGGAAAAAAAAGCCCGACCACCAATCTGGAAACCTGGAAGTATCCGCGGAAATATTTTGGCAATTAATTTGCGATACGAAGTACACCAAAGGCAACAACAGAATCTTGGCAAGCGGTGGGTGAGCAGGAAATGAGAATAAATTCATGGGCTCGGTTGTTCATTACTAGCTGTTTGTTTAGCTTGTCCTCTAACACAGTTGCTACAAAAGAGCCTATGTTGATTCTCAGATATGCTTATGTATATAAGTGCCAGTGTTAATTTTTTATTGGCAATCTCCTAACTCTTGAAGGAGTTTCACAGCGCACCCGGGTGAGTTAGCGAGTGACTTAATCAGATCAGGTAAAGTGCCAAAATATGAGGCACCGAACCAGTTGGGCGCATATCTGATGAGATGTGTTAATCTGTGGTGTAAGATAAGCTGCCTTTCAAATCGGGTCACATTTGGAAGTGGTACATGGAGTTGTGTAAGATGCATTCCCTTCCTCTGGCATGGAGTATCCTACATCTGTTTGCGTGAACTTAACCCTGAACGAACCACAGCAGCGATACTGCGGTGAATCTAGTCTGTTCGGTGTTCCGGGCCAGGCATGAGAAATGTGAGTTGGGTTTTTTACCCATTTTAAAAGTTTTATTTCCCTTTTCCTGCATTTGCCTTCAGTTACACAGAATCTGCACTGTCACAGCTTACACGTGTTTTTTTTCTCTCATTGCGTATACTCGAGAAGCCCGAATTCCTACTATTAACTGGTCAGATTTACTGTCTGCCCGTCAAAATTGCCCACAGTAAACTTTTCTTGTGGAAGGGAATTTTTTTTTCTTTCCTTGATGGAAAATTAAAATTTTCCGTGAGCGATGCCATCCTTTCCCCAAAATGCTCAGCTGAAAATCGCATTTTCAATAGATGAACGAAGGCATCAATCAGACTCATCTTTGCCCTTCCAGCCCCTCTCCCTGTAAGCTGCGGCAGCGCTATAGATATGTGTAGAGGGAAGGTAAGTGGGCAGAAAAGAGTTTAAGTTAATATGTAGTTATCTAATTTACCTCGCCTTTTGCATCATTGCCTGATTTAGACCCACAGTATGTAGCGGAGAACTCGTTTCACTTCAGTGGTGGGCCATCATTTTAGTAAGGCAAGGTCTAGGAGACTTACGGCTGCATCTTCTGCTTTATGAACCAGAAACGGAAGCCTGGAAAATACTTTTCAGATTTTAGGTGTAGCCTGAAGCCTACAGGAGAGCTGGGGAGGGACTCTTTGTCAGGAAGTGGAGTGACAGGACAAGGGGGAACGGGTTTAAATTGGAAGAGGGGAGATTGAGATTAGATACCAGAAAGAAATACTTTACAGTGAGGGTGGTGAGGCACTGGAACAGGTTGCCCAGAGAAGTTGTGGATGCCCCATTCCTAGAAGTCAGGCCAGGCTGGATGGGGCTTTGAGCAACATGCTCTACTGGGAGGTGTCCCTGCCCAGGGCAGGGGGGTTGGAACTTGATGATCTTTAAGGTCCCTTCCAACTTTATGATTCCATGAATTCTGTGGCTCTATGATTCTATGAATATTCCTTTCTTGGCTACTGGTTGACCTCTTTTAATCCAACCTGTAGAGCATAAAACATTTTGGAAATACGTTTTGAAAAATTGAAAAAACCCGTCTTATTCCCCCTGTGATGCTCTTTACCAGCGATAGAAAGAGGGAGGGAGTCACGTTAATGGCACTGAAGTGTCACTTGAGTCACACTAGTAGAACCATGGGTTTACTCCTGATAGAAGTATGTTTTCCAGGGACTTTTTTTTTAACTCAGAAGGGAGATGGTGGGACTCCGCCTCGGGTGGCTTGCTCTAAAGTCAGCTTGGACGTGAAACTCTTCTTCCTAGACGACCTGTCTTCATGTCAACCAGAGCTTTTGGGTTTATCTCTAGGTGACATTTTTGGGAAGGCAAACGCCAGATGAGATGAATCTGGCAAATCGGTAGCGTCGTTGGTGGAACTCTGCTTCTTTGCCAGGAACTTTGTGCCGATCCCGGAGTTGCGCGGTGCTGGCATGGGAACGGCAAAGGGGACAAACCCTTGATGTCGTCTTTGAGCCGGGAGCGTGGGTTCCTCGGTGCAGCAGGTTGTAAACCCTGGAGAGTCATAAGCTGCAGTTGGGGGGGCAGAATAATTTTGAAGCTGGTAATAACCCGAATCGTAGGATTCTTATGAATAAAATGCAATTTTAGTAATGTTTTCATAAACAGCAGTAATGGCGGCGTTTTAGTAAACAGTGGCGTTAGTGGCATCAAAATTGCACCACATTGGCTTTTAAATTACTCCACCTGTCTGTATGAATAGGATTTTCGATGTCGAGGCACACAGACAGCTGCTGCTAATGTGGGTTTTTTTCCCTCCCTACGCAGATAACGCTGGCAAATCCGCAGCCATCGAGGCCTGGTTTCTGATGTAAAACGGTACCTGACCTGCTGGCTCTGGTGCTACAAAAGGAACAGCTTTAATTACTAATGGCCGTGTTTTAGTTTTGTACTTGTTGATGTAAAAAATGTCATCTTAGAGCGGCATAACCCCTGGTTCACTTCCACCGGCGATGGTACGCTGGCTGCAATTATTTTCAAAATAATTTGTGTTCCTCGGTGGCGGCTTGTGAGCCGGCCTTGTTAGTGCTCAGATAATTAGCAGGGGTCTGGCCCTCCAGGTCCTTCTGCCCCCAGGTCCCCCTGCTGGCTCCCCCCCTCTCACCTCGGAGGGTCGCACCAGCATCAAACGGGAATTGAGCTTAAAAATCCCGCTCCACTTCTTTGTAGGACCCTCCCACCCTCGTATTAAGGCGGGTGTAATAGCCAGGAATTTACGGGCCAAATCCTGCCCCGGGCTCGTTCCCAGAGGGATTAGGTGGAGGCAAATCGGGGCACGCTCCCTCGTCTCGCCAGTTATTAACGAAAGGATGGCTAATGAGGCTGATGCGCTCGCTGCCTGATGCCGTTTCCCCGGGTTGAGTTTGGTTGGGATGATCCGGTTACCAGCCTCGCGCCGGGCTTTAAAAGGGTTAAAGGCGATAATGGTGCCATTAAAAATCCAGCTTGCCAATGAGCTATTTTGTGCGAATGGTATAAATATAAGATACACTTGTCTGGCTCATTTGCAAGCATTCTTTTTGACTTCTTTCGCACAACTGGTGTTTTTGTGTTTAATTTAACAAGAAATGAGTAGTAAATGAAAGCTGCTGCCTGAAATCCCACTGTGAGCGTGTTTTGCACTTGGCTCCCCAGTGAAAAGGCAATTTGTGAAATTATGTGATAGAGTAATTAGATGAAGCCAGGGCTTCTGATTGTTGCCATGCTTATGTGGTAAAGGTTTGCTGGGGGAAAAAAAAAAAAGGGAAAAAAAAAAAAAAGAAAAAAGAAAAACAACACGGATTATTACCCTGGCAAGTTGGCTCAAAGCTTCTTCATTTATTTGTAAACAGAATATTTAGTGACCGCATAGGAAGTAGCTGTAATCACCAGCTCGTAAAGAAACCACAGCAGAGCTTTTGGATTTTTACAGAGTGCTCATGTAAAATTTAAGCTGGGAGGCAGAATCCCTGTTAATGTAATTAGGATCTAATTTACCACCCTTTGCACACAGATGTAATAATGTCGAGATATTTATTCTATCTTTAAGCACATTACATATACCTCAGTGCAGCAGTTACTGAACAGAAACAGGTGTGAGCACTTTCTGGATTCATTTTTACACTGTAAACACACAGCGATTTGAGGGGAAATATTTACCAAAAAAATAAAAGAGGGGAAAGAATGTCTGCAAATGAGGCAGTAATGGACAGTTGCCCTTTATGTACTGATGGATTTCTCAATGGTTAAGTAAATTAAAGCAAATGCTAGAAAAATCAATAGGCTTGCAGAGTCTTGGTTGTGCCTCATAGACTTCAGGACAGAATGACAGATGTGGTGCATATGACCCATTTAAGTATTAATGCTTGGGAAATTGCCTCTGCGTGCGAGGTTATAGGCCTAGAAATATTGTTATATTAAATTACAGACGATAATATTTTTAAGCATATATGGAATTTATACGTTTCAGTTTCGTTGTTCTTCAGCGTTAACGTTTGTCCTGGAAGATTAGTTGCGTGGCTGTTTCTCTGGAACGGTAAATCAGGTTTGAAAACCTCCAAGCGGCGAATTGTCTTTCCAGGGCTGCCGCCGGCCCGGCGAGCGCCGTGCAGGCTACGGGGCTACGGCGAACGCCTTAACCAAGAGCCAGGCCCCCAATGCGTTCACTAGCAAATGTAGCATATGAGCCAGCCTAAATTAAATATCATTAAAAGGCGGCTTTCTAAACGGTGAGAGGGCTCGCGCGATACATAGGTTCGCCGTTAAATCGGGTTATTCTGTATGACTAAACACAAAGCCGGATACGAAGTGCGTGGGCGAGATGAGCTAAGGAAGGTAACAACCAAGTAAAAACCTTTTCTCGCCGTCTTCCGCACGCCCTACAGTTGGAAGGGGCGACTTGGCACGGGTGGGATGAGGAAAAACTGACCCCGCGCAGAAATGATCCCAAAATAGAGATGTTATGATTAATCCCACCGGGCAAGGCGAGCGCTAGATGAGATCGTGTTTGCCAACCTCTGATTTCTGTCGTTTCTCGCCGTACTTCCACCGAGGCAGCGGGGAAGTCAACCAAGTTAATTGTCTCTTCCTGGCACCCCTGACAGGAGGGGGCTGTGAAAATAGCTGGGGACCCCCCCGTTTTGGTGTCGGTGTGGAGCCAGGGCAGGGTGTTTGCTGTCGGTGGCAGCCCAGCGTACCTTGCCGGTTATCCCGACTTCACCCCAAAATGCCTCTTTCTGCGACGGGAGCGGCGGATGCATTTTATATACAACTTCTGTGTTTAATATTACAGGGAGCTCGAGACTTCCACAATAACATTCCCATTCCTCGCCGAAGCCCTTGCATGGGAAGTGTCACCGCATTTCCTTTCAAATATCGCTTCCCGTGGTTTTACTGCCATTTGTGTAACAGATATCTTTTCCTTTTTCCTTTTTTCTTTTTCTTGGTTTTCTCTGATATTTGAAGTTTGGGTGCCACTGCCTCCTTCCGTGTTGTGCCTTTTCCTTAAGGCGTGAAAACTCGCTGGGGGAGTAAACCAGAGCATCCCCGCGGCGGGTACGAGAGCTGCACCCTTCTCTTGGGAATGCCGGCAAAGCCGTGATATTGCAGAAGGGCAGATGATGGTGATGATGATTATTGTTATTATTATGCCCGTTTCAGCTGTATTTGTGTACAGAGGCTGGATGGGAGTGACTGGTGCTGAAGGCTGTCGGGCCGGAGCTGAGTGATGACAGACCCCTGTCGTTTGCCCGCATCCGGCTTCATTGCTATGGTGACAATATGTGGCGAGGAAAGTTGCCGCCGAAGGTCGGGCGGCATCCTCCGTGATTGCCGTAGCCGGCAGCGTCTTCACGACAGCGTGTTGGAGCTGCTGACGGCCCTCGGTTGTCAGAGCAGCACCGAATCTCTCCCGACAGAAACTCCGCGTGGGTTTTGGGAGGGAGTGGGGGGGGGCAGGATGTGGCGAAATCGCTCCCGGCGCCCTCGCCCGCCTCGGCGACTTCTTGCGCCGGCGACAAAAATTGTCTTTACCTGTTTTACTCGTTTTCATGTGCCTCGTGGTGGATTGCCTTGATTATATGTCTTGCGACACCCAAGCTGGGATATATTCCTGTTTTACAACCCGGTGCTGACCTGCGGGGGGGTGCGGGATGGCTGTGGTCCTCCTCCCGCCCCGTGTAAATCAGCATTGAGGGGATGCCCGGGGAATGGGCTGTTTTGTTCCCGGCCAAACCAGGAGGGATCAAAGGTCAGTGGGAGCCCCGAAGCCATCAGTTGGGGTGGGTTTTGTTGGATCCCAGGGTTGTCGGCTCCGTAGCCAGCCCTGTGAGCCTGGGCTGCCACCTGCTTGCCCTCCCCACCGCCTGGCACGGCAGCCGAGCATCCGCTCTCCCAGCCACCCTAAAAAAGACGCTGACATGAGGTCAGCGTGGGAAATACAGCACGAGCATCGCCGTGCGCCTCTTTGGTATCAAAATCATTTGAGAGCCAGCTTAGGGAGAGATAACGTTGGCTTTGTAGCCATCGTTTTGCAGTGTTTATCTTTAGGATGCATTTTAAGGCTGCAAATGCATTTTTTTATATTAACAGCAAGTGGCAGCTCGGAAGGCAGCAGCGACTTTTGAGTAGAAAAGTTCGCTTTTAAGAAAAACTTTTGGTATGGCATTTCTTTTGAGCAGATCGATTTATTCCCCCACCTCTCCCCGTCTCCCCTCCCTCCTTCCCACCCCC
>VXAK01020989.1:65266-76293 GCA_013399435.1 Arenaria interpres
TTATCCTTATTAGAAGCCGTGGTAAAAGGCATAGTTGCTGAGTCAATTCACTGCGTTTACTTCCCCTGTTGAGCCTTAATGTGTCCCAGTCCCCACCCCTTACAGTGAAAACATCATCAATTACAGGGCTGACAGGAGCCTGGGACTCGGTGGACGTTGCTCTTTGGGGTTATTCATCTTGCACCAAAAAAACTGGCTCTGGGCAACATTCATCGCTCCCCCCAACCTACAACAACTGAGTAAACGGTGGGGTGAATAATCAGAGGCGGGGGGGCAAAAAGGGGGAAAAAATGAGTCTGAATGCATTGGAGGCAACTTTGGGCTCATACGGCAGGGGAAACGGAGCCGTGGTGACATGCGAGCTTCCCATCATAGCTTAATATTGCTGCTGAAGCTGGGGGCAAGGCCGGGTTATCCTTCGGCCAGACACCTCACGGTGCTGCTCCTCGTGGCCTGACCTGCAACAAGAGCTTTTCTATTTTGGCACCCAGGCTGGAAAAAGCGGCTTCGGCATTGCTGCTGCTGCTGCGGAGATGTGCTGGGCACCCCAACCTCTTCGGGGTGAAATACGTTTAAAATGCTACTCGGGTTGCTCTGGGTTGATCCCACCATACATACGTTTGCTCCAGACACCCTCGGTCCCCTCTGGTGGGACCTGTTTCAAAGCAGGATCACATTCTTAAACGGCAAACCTTTGTTCCCCAAAACTCCCAGAAATAGAAAAGCACGGAATAAAATGTGCTTTGTTACCGTCGCCTCCCCTCCCAACGAAACAAAGCAAAAAAAGCCCGGCCAGCTGAGAGAATCCAAACATCAAAACCTCAAACTTTGAGATTATTTAAATTTTCGAAGTTATCTGGAGGGGGACAAAAAAAAAAAAAAAGAAAAGAAAAGGAAAAAAAAAAAAGGCTCTTCTTCCCTTTGCCCCAAAATATAATGCAGTCCCGATAAGGCAGGAGAAATTCCCTTAGCTGTACACCTGGCTTGTTTTTACGCCCGGCGCTGCGGTCAGATGGTTGTCTAAATAAACAGAGATTAGGTGGAGGGCTTTATCTCAAAGCTGGCACTGGTTATCACACCGCTTCCTCCCACTCCCTCCCTCCGATTGTGGGTTGTATAAGAAGACTTAGCAAGCATAACTTGGAGGCGATAACCTTTGAATGTTAGTTCAAGGAAGCTGTGCCATAGTAACAACAGCTGAAAAGAAAAAAAATCATGAAAACTCCCATTGTAGCCTGTTCGAACGAGGTGTAATTTGACTTTAGCACTGATTCAAAAGGAAGAAATACTTGGTTAGCTTTTTTGCTCCGAGAGCCCTATTTGAATTTGGCCTGATCGATATTTTTAATATTTGAACAGTAGTAAAAGATGCCAGGAATGAACCTGTGTTTGTTCTTCAAATCATCTGTCTGCGGGAGGTCTTATTTTTAACTTGCTCTAACAAAGGGGAGCTGTAATGTTTCATTTGGATAAATTGCTCTAGCCCTGCAGTTGGGGGTTGAATTGATCTTGATGGAGCCCTGGAAGAAACCACCATTGACACTTGTGTTTGATGGTAAATGATATAGATATAGATATATACATATATATACCCAAGCATAGGACATAAAAAGAGGCTGGGTGGCTTATGGCCCTCTGTAAAAGCAAAGAGACAAACTCCTCATGGTTCTGCGTGGGCATGAAATCAAAATACATCTTTTCCAAGCGTATCTCGGCGTGCTGATGGGTGACACACAACATGCACGGCTGAGGGAGCTGGGGGTGTTCAGCCTGGGGAAAAGGAGGCTGAAGGGAGACCTTCTCACTTTCTACAACTCCCTGAAAGGAGGGAATAGCCAGGGAGGGGGCCGGTCTCTTCTGCCAAGGAACAGGCGATGGGACAAGAGGAAATGGCCTCAAGTTGCGCCAGGGGAATTTTAGGTTGGATGTTAGGAAAAATTTCTTCACTGAAAGGTTTGTTAAGCATTGGAACAGGCTGCCTAGGGAAGTGGTGGAGTCGCCATCCCTGGAGGTATTCAAAAGACCTAAAAGTTGTAGACGTGGTGCTGAGGGACGTGGTTTAGTGGTGGACTTGGCAGTGCCAGGTTAACGGTTGGACTTGGTGACCTGAAAGGTCTTTTCCAACCTAAACGATTCTGTGATTCTACGTTTCTGTGCGAAGGGGAGGAGAAAGGTCTTTGTGGTCCTTGCGATACGCCTTCCAAAAAAAAACCACAAACACCCCCCGCCCCCCCGTAACCAGGGAGAGGAAGGTGGGGGAAGGCGTCCACGCCATGCTACCGCGAGGCAATGTCATCGCAATGTTGGGAAGCCAACTCACAGCGAGCGGGTGAGCGCGGGCATCTCTGCCCTTGTCGCTCGGATTACAGCAGCGCCACGCGCCCAGTTACACAATGCGTAAAGGCGAGGGTTATTTCTAGGACAGATAATTGAACATTAATACTCGTTGACATTGTCGTGGGAATGATATGTCAAGCTGACAGGGCCTGTGTGCTTACATCTGCTGATCGGCGGCGGACGGAGGGGGATGTTTGGCAGATCAGACCCGGGGCCTCGCTGCCGCCGAGCCGGGGATGATACAGGCATTAATCACGAGCTGCCATCTTGGGCTGCCTTCCCTCCAACGGTGGTTGGGTCTCTGCTTTTGGGGGTGGAAGGCCTAGTTTGCAAAACCCTGTTGACCCCCCGGCACGTCCACGGGCACCTCTGCCTGCGTAAAAATGTAAATATACGTCTATAAAGCGTACTAAGGAAGAGCATCCGTAATGCTGCGCCGTTGTCTGAAACGACTGTTTTCAATCTACTAATGTAAGAATAAAAGAAAGGGGAGTAGATGAGAAGTTCCTCCAAAGGACTGAGAGCATGACCAAGTTTGATGAGGTGTTTCTTATTATCTCTGTCTTAGGAATTAACTGACATTAAAACGGTAGCAGAATTAGCTTTTTGTTGTTGTTTTTAGCATCATTTTTATTTTTAGTATCTTTTCTGTGTCTCTCTTCCTCTGGGTGTCAACAGGCCCTTCAAGGCAGCCTGCTATAGATAAAGTAGCTACATTGCCATCACTCTTGTCTCCTCCCGGCCAAAATCCCACAAATGGTGCCATTCGGCATCATTTTATAACAAGCCTTCAGAGAGCTAATGCCTTTGTCATAGTATTTCTACAGCGCTGGACTTTGCTGCGCAAGGCCTTGTTCAGAGGAACAAGAAGCAGACGGAAAACAATTACAGGGGCCTCTGACACTGGAGTCAGTTCTACTTTCTTAAAATAGGGCTAAACATCATGTTTGTAACATCGCGCGTATACTTTGGCTCTGCATAAAATGCTATAAAATAGGGCCCTTGAGAACATCCATTATCACATTTTGGTTAACATCACAGATTTTAAAAATCCCAGTTGCACCGAAGCCATGAAATAAAGCTTTAATCTGTAAAGATCTAGTTTCTCTTTGTTATTAAAATAAATGAAGCCATTAAACAAAATATATGCATATAATAGCCAAGTTCATAATTTCGTATCATCAAAATGATAAATTCAACTTTTTTTTTAAATTTTAATTGGAGCAGTCATCTTAGAAAGGTTCACGTATAGAACAAGATCAAATGTGTCTGCTCTCTCTTTCTTACTTTATGACTTGTTAGTGGTGACATTTTTTTTGGTCTTCAGCTTCTTTCATATAGGTCTTTCTAAAAGAAATGCAGAATTTTGTTCAGAAAGGAGGGGGAAGTGGAAAGGGGGATTATAAACTTGATGTTGAGAAAATTAGTTGATTATATGTTATTATCCTCACAAACTATTAATGGCCATCACATCATAAATGTGCTGAAAGTGACGTGCCATCTCAACGCTTTTGCTTCCAAATTGCCTCCCCAGGGGAGGTTTAGGACGGATATTAGGAAAAATTTCTTCGCCGAAAGGATCATCAAACATTGGAGCAAGGAAGTGGTGGGGTTGCCATCCCTGGAGGTATTTAAAAGACGGGCAGACGTGGTGTTGAGGGACATGGTCTAGTGGTGGACTTGGCAGTGTTATGTTGATGGTTGGACTCGATGATCTTATAGGTCCCCTCCAACCGAGACGATTCTATGATTCTATGTTGATAGGCTGTTTTAT
Organism: Arenaria interpres; assembly: GCA_013399435.1. Classification (NCBI taxonomy): domain Eukaryota; kingdom Metazoa; phylum Chordata; class Aves; order Charadriiformes; family Scolopacidae; genus Arenaria; species Arenaria interpres. The sequence goes on from VXAK01020989.1 coordinate 69,378, forward strand.
GGGAGTATCTGTAGAGGCATCCACATATGCGTGGTGCTTGATGTCCTCAGACCTCAAAGGAGACGTGGCAGAGGAGACACTCAGGTTAGGGTTGGGGTGTGCACTGCCTTCTTGTAGCTGACTCGTTTTGGGTTTTTGAAGAGCCCCTTCCAAAAATCCCTGTCCTGACCTCATCTATCCATCCATCATCCTGTAGAAGACACCCACCGAGGGTCTTGTCTTAGAAAGATGAGGACGTACCCTTTAGGCACTCCAGGTTTTGGCTGGTTTGCTGTGCCTTTGCCATTTCTGGCCTTGTCCCCCCCAGTATGGGCCAATGCCAAGCCCTGGCAAGCATCTTGCTCCATGAATATTCCCACTGAAATGCAAAATTTGGTCCCCCTGAGGAAGGATACAGTGGTCTTTGAAGATTTTTTCGAAAGCCAGGCAAAATTGGTGGAGATCTGCATCGACTTTGGTGAGGGAAAAGGTTATTTTTCAGGGGGGGACCCTTCTTGGTCCAAGCAAGGTTGCCAAAAGGGAAGAGTGGCATCCTGGAGACCGTCCAAGAGTTTTTAATGAGGTCTTCATAAGGACGGGAATCAATATACAGTGACCGGTGGGCAAATGCTTGTAAATTTAGGGTTAAATCTGGAGAATTGGGATGTGCATTTTCCCAGCTCTCAGGAGATCTAAATGACACTTTTTTTGGTGCGTGTCCTTGTGCATATAAATATCATCCTGGGAATGCATGTCTGTTTTATTCTTAAATTCATCGGCAGCAGCATCCAGGTTTCTTTGCTACGTAGGGTAAATAATTAATTAGAGCACTGGTTTTCTTCTGGAGACTTCTTAATTCATCCCTCACAGTTAAATTTTAGCCCAGGCTGGTCAGAAAGTCCGTATTTCTGCACAGGTCCGTACCCTGAAGCCAGTCGAAGGGATTTCACACGCTAAATGGGTGTAGATAAATGAATTCTCTAGTCAGAAAGCAGAATTGCTTAGTCAAGTTTACCGAGTTAAAACTTGGCCGTATCATTCATATGTGCGACCCTACTGAAAGTTGGCTATTTTGGGAGAAGGGAACTCATTAGAGGTGAGGTATGGAGGCTGTAATTTATGAGGTAATTTTGAAGGTAAAAATAATGGAGAGGGAACTTCCAGGGGTGTAAAAGCTGGGACAGATAAAACGGGGGTGCCTGGAATAGCTTGCTGGGGTGTTGGGGAAACGAAGCCCAGCTCCAGCCCAGGTAAATTGCATTTGAATTTCAACCTCAGATCCGTATGCGCTCCTATTTGGCAGATGTTGAATTGATAATGCCTGTGTGTTAAAGAATTCTGATTGTTTCTTTTGCCACCTTTGCAGCTTATGAAAATGCAAGTAGACCCGCCTAATGAATATTAATAAGAGTGATGGCTGGATAACATATAAGCCCGTGGCTCTTTGGAGCTCGCACGGGGTTAGTTGGAGGATTGTTGTGGCTGGGAATTTACATGCTTTTTAAGAATAAACTTCCCGGATGCTTTTATATTCTCCTTTAAAAGCTGATGTTTGTTGTGGCATGCTCATACATGCATGGGTTTGGTTTTTTTTCCTCCTTTCGCTCTCTAGATGCATAGTGAGATTAATACTACAGGCAAGATACCTCTGGTTTTTAAAACAAGGCAATTTATTAGATGAGGAGAGAAAAAGGCCTCATCTCTTAAATTTCCCTTCAGTCCAGGGTTAATTGTATGGATAGCAATAGTTTATTTTATTTTTCTAGTTTATTTTCGCTTTTCTCCCCGCTCCTAGCAGTTGTTAGTGGGGCAAGGAAATGCCACCGACGAGTTCTGGATCTCCAAATGTCCCGTGAGGCTTTAAAGGACGTTTCATGCAGTTAGTTAATAGGGCGGCTCGTTAGGGCCATCCCCGCAGACCCCACACGTGGCGGTGTAATAGCAGGGAGACGGTGGCATGGAGTGGCTCTGAGGACCCCACCACCTCCTCGGAGCTCCCGGTGATGCCAACGCCGGTTCTTCTCCACATTTCGGTTTACTCACTTGTGAAAATTCCCATTACCACCCTTTCTGCCCATTTCAATTGCTCATCTCCCCCCAGACCCAGCTCCAAAAGGCTCCCAATTATCTCTCGTCTCGATAAGTAGGGACCCGTGCCTGGCTGTTGTGTCACTGTGGCGGGTGGAGTTGTGTTGCGGAGCGGTGATTTGGGGCACTTCTTCGTTCTTGCAAGTGATGCGGCGGGGAGAAGGGGGATTAGTACATGGTCCAGGTCTGGAGATACTCTTGGAGGGTTTCGTGAAGCCTCGGTGAGGAGGCTTTAATCAAGATTCAGTGATCACGGTGCCTCTGCATCAACGTTGCTGCCTAATACGGCGTCCGACTTACTCTGTATTCACTTTGCAAGTCAACTTATTCTTCCTGAAACTTCCAAGCATGAGGAAAGCCCCTGACTTTCGAGAAACGCTTGCAGCGACGCAGCGTGTTTCCCCATCTTGTGCAAAAGGCCTTTTCTTTCCCTTCCCTTCTCGTGACAGAAAGGCTTAAGTTTTTTATTTTTTTTTTTTTAATATTTTTTTTTAGCCAATATAAGGGGCGAGGGAAGAGGGGGGAGGGGGGGGAAAGGGTCGTTAAAATGCAGTTCTTTCAATTATGCCCCGTTCTTTGTCATCTTTATTGCTTTTTCTATAGTTTTGATGGCACCTTTAATAGCGCGGCTGGTCAGAGAAGGTGAGCCGGAATGTGAGCACACTTGGCCGCCGCCGGTGCCTACGAGCTGCGCTCCAATCCCCGTCCCCGCAGATTTTAATGTCCCCGCAGACTGCTGGCAGCCTGCTTCCAGCTGTGGCAGGCATGATGCAGTGAATTGCTTTTGAATGTTCTTTACTCAAATAGGCAGTAATTACAAGCTTAAAGAGGTTTAGTGGTCCAGTAAACTACATAATCACCCCTGAATTAGCCTGGGCTCATCAGTTGCAGTCCAGCAACCTCAAGACTGCTGTTTGTATGCAGGCTTTATCACGTAGCAACCTGAGCAGCAGGTGTGGAACAGCAAGAATCCCCCATAAACACAACTGTCTACTGGGGACAATGATCTCTAATGAGATGAGGCTACAGCATCACTGTAATTTAAGTGGGAAAATTAGCACCAGAGAATGCGCACTACTTCCAAGAGTCTCTGCTTCTTCCGAGAGTGGCGGTGTTTCGCTGGCTTGGGGTTTTTTTTTTTTCTCTTTTCCTTCCTCATTTACTGAATCTTTAAATGCCTTTTTTTTTTTTATGAAGAACGCATTGTGGTTTTGCTTATAAGTTGAATTCTTCTACAAGGATACGTTGTGAATATTTAATGGTGGACGGGGCATCTGTTCAAGGACTTCCCATGCCAACAAAAGCGGTGTTGCAAAACAGCAGCTTTATCTTTTCATTTCCTTCCTCGATGGTGGTTTGTTGTGTTTGGGGTGGGTTTGTTTTTTTTCAAATAGAAGATGTTCGAATGTAAACCACCCCCTCACCCCCCCCACCCCGGGTCTTGGCGTTGGAGGTTGGCACCTCGACGCGGCGGTTGCCTCGGTCTCTCTTTGCGTGATGGTTTGGTCCCTCCAGGAGAAAAGGCAGGAGGCTTCCCAAATTGCCTGGTGGCTCTTTCCAAGGGTGCTGTCACCCCAGGAAACCCACCTAAAGCTCCTCCTCCCTCCTCAAGCCCACGGTTGGTATTAGGGACCTTGCTGAATACAGCAGCCCTCCATCGCCCCGGTCACTCCAGGGGAGGTGGGTTTGGGGAGGGGATGTCTTTACCTAGGGGACCTCCTGGCGTTTTGAAGGCAGACTGAGAAAGCGAGTAGAAAGCACAAATAAAAGCTTTTGGCTTAGCTCCTGTGGGATTACAACCACCGGCACCGGCGATTCCCAGCGGTCGCGGAGTTATTTCCCAGCCCACCTGTTTGGAAAGTCATTGGAGGTAGATAAGGGCAGTGACTTATTGCTGAGAAAAGGCTTCTGGTTCGGAGATGTTTACCTGTGCTAATCTGGCTCTAAAAACAACAGCAGGGCTTTTGTGGAGTTATCAGGTAGCTGGGATATCCTTTAGCGGGCTGGGGATGGGGGGTATTTTTCATCCTTCCCCAAAGGGAAGGAAGCTTTTCCACCTAGGAAAGGCTGGGGTTCGCCTTCCTGCCTTGCCACCGCCGCTGCCTGGTAAAGACGCCGGCTTAACCGAAAAGCTGGGTTTCAAGGATGTGGATTTTTAGCTCCGGCGGGGTTGGAAGTTGGTGGATGCATTTCCTCGGTTCCTTCGGTGTCGCTTGAATGGGATACCTCATTGTTTTCGGCCGTGTGCTGCGATGAAGAGAATTATCCTGATTTTTTCGGATGCGATTTTTCATTTAATTACCCGGTCCTTGGTTATTTTTCGGCTGGGCTGGAGAAAAAAAGATAATATAAAAAACTAGAAAAACGGGGCAGGGGATGGGAAAGCGCATCGCCCGTGTCACATTAGCGCCAATAATCTTGATGCTAGAGCAAAAAACCCACTTCTTAAGTGTATTAAGAGAAATTAACGTGCGCGTGCGAGCGCTGTGTGTGTGTTTCTGTGCGCACATACACTAAAGGAATGTTTAACATGGGAAAAGCTCCGCTCCATTACCCGGGTATGGTGTGGGAGTGTCTGCATAGACTCAGCTTAAACTGGGAGCTGGTGGGAGCCAGGGTAAGCTCCAAACACTGAGGTCTATCAGAGTGTCTCCAAGAGGAAATAGCAGGAGCACCATGGCTTGGACTAGCTCAAGCTCAACTGGAAAAGGCAGTGGGTAATAATATATGGTATGGAAGGAATAATATTGTCGCAGCCAGGGGATGGATTAGATGAGTTAAAAGGTTTTTCCATTTTCTGACTTCTGTAATATCCTGTGCAAGGGATGATCTGAACTTTTTTCCCTTAATGAGTGCTTGCATTATGAATAATTTGATGGGGCCACCAGAGAAGTATTGGCAGCGCATCCCAAGCCATACCATGTCTCTCCATCAGCCTTGGAAAGGATATTTATGTTAGCGAGTGCCAAAACTTGTTCACAGACAACTCTTGCAAGAAAATTATTTACAAAAGGGCAAGCGGGGGAAAAAAAAAAAAAGAGAAGCACAGAGCGTTTTTTTCACCCCGGCACAACTCCTTCATTAAAAAGCGTCGCTGTTGCCAGTACCTCTTCCCTCCCCCCCCCCATAAATCCCTGCAAATAAAAACTCTCTTCCACTCCCCCTTCCCTGCAAAACCAACCCAAGCCCTGTTTAATCCAGTTGCGCTGTTCAGATGGTGATACTCCTGGGCTCTTGGCTCTGTGTTTTACGCCCTGTGTTTGCCTGAGGAGAGGTCAGATTCTGCCTCCTTTCCTCACCTTCTATTTTCTGGCCGGGTTGCCAAAAGCAGCCTGCAAAACCTTTTGGGAGGGAGGTCACGGGCAGCCTCCCAGAGCCCCATCTCCGAGGATTTGGTTGATGCCAGAGGCGGAGTGGCCTCCCCGTAGGGATACAGGGAGGCAGCATCTCGTCACCTTAAATATTTCGGGGCGTTTTTAACTCGACGGGACCCCGCACGCCTGTTGATACCGCGTCCCTAGTTTGCAGTTCAATAACTCGGGCGGCACCAGGATTTATTAACAGTAACGCCACGAGAAAAAAAGCCTTACTGCGGGGGATATTAAACTATTAGAATAAGTTGAGGAAATATTTTCTTTTTGAAAGAGGAAAAGGCTGGCTTTGTCTGCGGCGGGACCCTGTCATATGGAGCGCGTTTTCTTGCTGTGCTGAAAAAGCACCGAGGAGTTTTAAATGCCAAAGCCAGCTCACACTTCAACAGCATTATCAGGCTGACTCACTGCTCTCAGCCAAGGAAAAGACTGTGCAAACTTTGCACAGGCCTTTTTTTTTTTTTCCCTTTCTTCTCCCCCCTCCCAGCCGCGTAGATGCATTTCTAATAAAACAACTTCCTTCCCGGTGTTGAGTATTTCCTCCGACGTGCAAGCCGGTCCCGTGGGATAAAGGGGATGGAGTTTGCAGCTTCCGAGTTGATTTTCTTTTCTTCTCCCCCCGTTTCCCCCCTCCTCCCCGCCCCAGCGGCTCACCTCAACTCAGGCAACTTTTTACAGCCTGAATATAAAGCAGGATGCGGGGATGGTCTAGAGAACTGGTCCACGCAGCCCCCCGGGGTGGGGGGGACTCGGCGCCTTTCCTTTATCACTCCCCCTAAAGATGCTGGCGGCTGAGGAGGGAAGCAGGTTGACAATCTTGTGACTTTGGGGGAAAGCGATCCAACTGGTTTTTGGCTACTTTGCAAATGTGGGACCCCCCCTGCCCCCCCGGTTTATTCTTTGGGAGGCCGACATGTGTGAGGATCTGGGACTCGGCTGCTATAAATTCAGGCTCTGTTCTTCGGCTACACCGTGCACTGCTTTTGTCATGCAAATGGCAGGCACAAAGTGTCCCTTTGATAATGTGCACTCGGGGGACAAAAAAAAGCATTCACCGCGACAGTAAAAAACTAATTCATAAAGCTGAGGGACAATAGGAAAGCATTATGGATATTAAAAAAGATAATAATAAAAAATAAATAAAAATAAGTGATGGTAGATCAACTCGATCGCTGATGTAAACAGTTCAAATGCAAACCCGGAGGAGGAGGTAGGGGAAGGGGAGAGACCCAAAGAGCTGCCATCACCGCCTTAGCTAACCCTGGGCAAGCCTGGGGAAAGCAAGGATTTAGAGTTTGGCATAAAACCCATGTGCAGCGCGGCACGGGAGGGCCGGACCTTGGGCGTCAGCCTGGTTGCCAAGTTAGGCATAGGCTATGTTGCTCTTCAGAAACATGAAAATGATAGCGTTGGGTGTTTAATTTTTATTTTGAAGCTAGAAAACAGTTAATAGACTGAGGGCATAATTTCTTGGGGGG
>VXAK01020989.1:76347-86553 GCA_013399435.1 Arenaria interpres
ACCAGGGCAGCGGGAGGTGGTTTCTCTCCATCACCTCCCGGAGTTTAGCTCAAGGTCATCTCGTCTTGACGCAACACGCGGAGGGTTGGAGGAAGGGGGGGATAAAAGGGCTTCTGAGTTGGTTCTCCCAGCGTGGCCAGCGATAAGTTGGATGGTTGCCACCACGTCCTTACAACCTAACGTGCAGCCTTTTCCTTGGGCATCACTAGGATGTGCCCAAGGTGTTAGGGTGACAGGAGAAACTGGAAATCTTGGTGGGGTGGGAGGGGGTGGTGTGGAGCAGTGAGAAGGGGTGGTGGGCTCCGGTCGGGATTATTTTCATATATTTTTTTGCCACCGCTACGGCGGGCAAGGCAGAGAGGGGAGGGAGCGTTACTGATAGAGGGTTGCAGATAAGATAAAGCCTGTCGCTGCCCTGGCACCCAGCGTTCGCGGGCCCGGGGTGGAAAATGTGAGGAAAGAAGTCCATTTGGACAAGGGGTATCGTATCACTAGGAGACAAACTTGGACGCTTTCCATCTGTATCTGCTGGAGACTTTACCCACCGGCTGTAGTCAAAGGTGGTTAAAAAAAAAAGTCTTATTGTTTGTTTTGCTAAAAATTATCTCAGCCGCATTAAAAAAGGGCTTTTATTAAGACTGCTGCTCTCTAAATACCATTCATAAAACAGTGACGAGAGAATATGATGGAAAGTTACATTTTTCTCTCTGTCACTTTGATTTCTTTGTTACTGCTAAAACGGCTGCTCTGACTCATATTTTGCATAGTTATTTTTACCTTTTCAAATGTTCCTTAACTGTTCGTATTACCCTGGGCAAATCCCCCAGGGATAATTTTCATTTGCATGCAGACTTTGATGGTGTTATTAAGCAATCACTTTCTGTACTAAGTCATTATTAAAAGTAATACCACAGAGCCTCAAAAACACATTAATGGTGCCAAACAATCCCCATTTCAGCTCGAGATTTATGGGAAGGGAAAAAGCACTCGGTCTCATACCGTTTGGTGGATGCTGCTCTGTGGTGCTGTGGCGGCAGCCGACGTGATGAGAAAATACCGGAGCCAGATTCAGAGTCCTTTATCTGTTCTCCACCTTATTCTTTCCAACAGTGATTATTCCTTTTTTTTTTTTTAACCTGCCTGCTTCCTACTTCCCCCCCCTCTCCTTTCCCCCCTTGGTTTTTGCACCTTTTCCTCTGGCCTTGGCAAGAAAGCCAGTCTGCAGCCTTCCAGTATACGCGAGCGGGGCTGGTTCTGGGAAGGAGGGTCAGCCTTCCCATCTGTAATCACCGTTTTATGGCTTTCACTCGAGGTGTTAATGCAGATCAAATGGAAAACACTCCAGCCGGAGCGTTACAGCTTCTCGCGCTGCCCCGCGTACGGTCCCAATCGTTAATTCTGATTATAAGACCTAAAGGTAATTCTGTTTGCTCTCCTAATGCATTGCAGCTCTCCCGGTGGTCCCCACGTTCTCTTTTTCTCCAGTTCCCATCTTGATCAATTGTTTGCAAATAATTAAGCTTTTAAGAGATAATGGTAGGAGCTAATGTACACAACAAAGTAAAGGTCTCAAGTCACTGTTTATTGAACGGTGGTACAATTTGCTTTGATATCCCAAAGTGATCCAGAGTGATAGGTGGACTTACCAACTGGAGTCAGTGCGGGGTTTTCAGACACACACTTCCATATATATTTATATATCTAGATATCTCTATATATTTCATAGACTCATAGAATATCTCAAGTTAGAAGGGACCCATAAGGATCATCAAGTCCAACTCCCTGCTCCTCACGGGACTAAACCATTTGACTAAGAGATATATATATTTTTATATATATTTTTAGATATTTTATACGTATACACACAAATACAATATACATATATCTGCAAATATATATAAACATGTCTCTGTGCATGTGTCTTTATCCCTTTAAACAACCATTAGAAAGCTTTCGGAAGGCACCTGTCGTTCTCGCGCGGGTGAAATAAGGACCACCAGCACCCGTTTTCGACTGAATTTCTTCATAAAATGGCAGTTCTCGGGGTTTTCCCCCCCTTTTTCTCCCTCTCTCTCTTGCAATGCGATGTCTGCCTTTGCCCATAGCCCGAGCCTTCCCAGCCCTGTGGGTGGGAATGCAACAAGGCTTTGAATGTTTTTATAGCAACCTAGCCTGTGGCATGCTGATTCTTTGTCAAGTGGGTTTTTTTCTATTATTATTTTTATTTTTTTTTTAAGCCTACAAAGGAACAAGTTGTACGAGCCACGGAAAGCTTATATAATAAGGATGCCCAACATTTAACATGATTTTAAACCGCACCGAGTCATAGTGAGAAAAGCTTGCCACATTGTGAACCTTTAGCTAAGAGGGATTAGCTACGTGAAGTCCTGGCTGTCATGTGATTATGGCAATTATAGATTTATCATGAAATTAAAAGTTTATGCTGTTCTAGGCTACGAAAAAAAATAATCAGATGACTTTAAACATACCACAGTTTGAGGAGTTTGGGGCTTGGGACTTTTAAAGCACTTATTTTTACAGTGACTGTATTATTCTGATGGCTAATTTTATCCAGTCTTGTCTATTTGGAAAAAAAAATCCAGAACAATTGAAAATTGCTTAATGGAGACAGAGTTCTCAATTCCAATAGCTAGAGGCCGTCTAGTAATTATTGCTTGCTGCATGAAATTAGACACAGTTTGTTCAATTACTTAAAACTAGATCACATGTAAGGTGGCAAAGTGAAATAAGGCAAAAAAAAAAAAAAAGACTAATTTTGTCCTTGCTTGCTGGCAAAGTAATGAAATGGGAAGTAAGTTATAAAGATGAAAATGTTACAAATCATCTCGGTAGGGTTTTTTTGTTCCGAAGAGAAGCAAAACGTGTTGAGATAGATGGACGTAAGTCAAGTACGAGTGTTTGTTGTGGATGAACGTGTGTAAAAGATATATAAAAGTTGTGCTACGTTTCTGCATGTGTTAAATTACCCTTAAAAAAATAAAAAAATAAGTAAAATCCCCTTCCCTCTGTCTTCCACTTTGGAGCAGTTTGACGTACGTGCAGAAAATACGGGGGGTAGTTTAGAGGTGTGCGGGTTCTCTGTGGGTTCACCTTCAAGCAACAGGATTTTTAAAAGAATGGGAAGTTCCCTCGTTTTGAGGGGGAAAATGTATCTTCTGGGGCTGTTGGCCACAGCGGTGGGCTTTGAAATGGGCACATTGGGCAAAGCGAAGTTGCCAGGGTTAGAACAAAACCTCCTATTTTTGGTAAGGTGAGGTGAGGCAGGCATGTAACATAGCCATTCGATGTCAGATTATGCTGTTTACAAGAATATATAAAATGCGCTAAATAGTTACGATCCCAATAAGATTGCCGAATTTTATGAGGTTTTAAATTCTTACGCTTTACAAGGTTTCACTTTACATCTTGTGTAATATTACACCGAATGCATCCACAGAACATGGGAATGTTTCGGGGCGGGGGGGGGGAAAGAAATGAAATGGATGCGTGTATAACAGCAAATAGTTTGTGACAACTGGCTGCTAAGTGGGATGTGGGGATAGGTCTCACCAGGTATATCAAATTATCTTTATTGAAATGTTATTAAATACTTCGCAGCAGCCCAGGTCTGAATCCGATGTGTACTGAGGCTTGGGTATCCAGGTTAGGAGCCAAGCTGGATCCTCAAAACAGGGTTTTTCCTAGGAATTGTGACAATCGCAATGTTTGGCCGTTTCCTTTTGGGACGACAGTGACGTTTTTTACACGGAGGGAAAGACAGAAATGATATTTCTAAATTTCAACCTTGGATGTGGTCTTTGCTGTTGATTTATTAAGCAATCTCTATTCGTGCAGAAGCGAATTTTCTGAGAAAGCAATCAAGTTCTCACAAGAAGCCGAACTTAGGATTGAATTTTAACATTATCTTCAATTAAAGCAGCATTTATTCTCTGTCTCTTAGGATTAGTGCAGCACAGCTATGTTAATGTCAGGCAAAAATGTGCTGATCGTTGACCTTGCGTTGGCCTGTGTTCAAAACCCAGGCGTTTGTTTACGTTCAGGATGCTGATCTTATTTGCAAATTATTTTGGGGCACGGGCAAGATTTGTCTTCACCAGCTCAGAAAACATCGTCCTGTTTTAGTTTCACAGAGAAGCGCTTTATCGCATTCAGGAATTGTTCTGTGAAATACAGAAGAAGAAAAAAAAACAACCCAAAAACCAAAAAAAAACCCCAAACCAGCTGTGATTTGACTCTAATCGGTCATTTGAGACAAGTGCAAAAACTTTCAGCTAATGCAACAAATATCCTTCTTGAGTATCAAGGTACTGCCAGTATCCTAAGCAGTTATTTCTCCACTTCACTAATCTTTATAATTGGCTTGTCTTTTACTGCCATTAATTAAGTGATGTAGTAGCCCATTAATAATTATAAAAGAGTGACACACCTCAGCATTTTCACCTTTCAATAATAGATGTCACGCTCCTGGTTTTGGGTTGTTTTTTTGTGGGGTTTTTTTTGCCATGTTTTTCATTTGTTTGGGTATTTTTTAATTTAAACTAAGAAGTAGGCCAAGAAAAAAAAGCATTGTGTTAAATCTATGTATTTATTTTGGTGTCTTATAGCACCCTTACCCTTCAGAAGAACAGAAAAAGCAGTTGGCACAAGACACAGGGCTCACTATACTTCAGGTGAACAATTGGTAAGTAATTTTCCTCGGTGTTTCTATACGGCCGCTGGTACCCTCCGGCGAACGCTTTGCATTTTTGAGGACACACCTTTGCCTTTGTCTGCTTCCCCCTCCAGCAGTTTATCGATGCAAAAAGCATCGAGTGGTTTCAGTTCTGGGAACCGGGAGGTTTGCTGCTGCAGAAAACGAGCCGTATCTATTTCCCCATCGCTTGGGCAGATTTCGGTACGGTTCGCCTTTGGGTACCGGTCCTCCTTCTGGCTGAGAAGGTGTCTTCTTCAGTAGGAAGCCAACCTCCATTTGGAGAACTTCAGTCGGGGAAGAGGTTGAGTCGTGGGGTGAAAAAAGGGGGCAGTTGGCCCAGTTTCTGCAGAGTGTAATGTTATTTTGGGCTGCTGTCATGCTTTTTTTAATGTTGTTAGCGGGGTTTTCCTTGTTGACTGACATCCTTCTCTCTCTTCACCGGTTCGTTTTAAAAGTCCAGATTTTGAAAGCTTGAATACGCTTTGAGGACAATCTGGGGTTTTTTTGCTGCTGAAGTACGGTGTGGAGCAATTTTATCTATTTATTCCAGCCAAGGGTGGCTGGAGCCCCTGATCTGTTGCGGTGGTGATTTGTTTCAAGGAAATCAGGGTCCGTGCTGTTTCTGCAGTGGATTTCAGGTTGCTAACTGTCCGGAACGTGGCGAAGGCAACCAGTGAAAATTACTCATGATTTAAGTATAAAAACACAACAGCGAACCCTTAAAAAAAAAAAAAAAAAAAGAAAGTTTGATTTATTGCCCAAGATTACTGCATCGAAATGCAGGTTTCTCCCCCTATCCCAGAATAAGTGTCGCATTTGAAGTGTATTGCAATCTAATACCTTGTAAAACTAAGTGTATCTAATTAATTGTCCTAATATTTTTCGATTAGTGTTTATGATGGGAAACCTTATCCTCTTTGAAGTAATACCCAGAAAATGGCCAAGGCAAACAGCGAGCCTGCTGGGGAAAAGGGAGGGAGGAATGCCAGTTTGCAGACAAAAGTATTTTTTTCCCGTTCAATAAGTGTCAGAGATTAATATTACTGAAGCTCTGATTACATGGCCTAATCCATTTTAGTGAATAAATTTGGTCTTGATGTCCATTGCACCTACATTAACAAACCCTCCTCTCTTAGAGAGAGTAGGAGCCTATGGGAGAGATTTCAGATATATTAAACCCCATTACAGAAAATGTAATTTCTGTCAATATAATCCCATGTATTCTTCAATTTAGTACTTTAGAGATAACAAGCTACTTACAATATATTTGCCTTTGGAGGATTAATTTACAAAGTGCACTATCTGGGAGACGCAGGCGGGCTCACATAAGCATAGCTTGTAAGGGTTATCAATTTCTGTGACCCCACAGCAGCCCTGGGAGATCAATTTTTTGAAGCCCTTTAAGACACTGAATAAAGGAAAATGCCAAATACTTAGTGTATGTAAAGTATGCTTCCAAGATACTCTACTTTAAAACGGAGGAATAAAAGGCACTAAACGTAAAATAGATCTTCTAAGGAAACGTAACCTCGGGTATTTTGGCTCAGCCTGGAAAAATTAGTGTTGGCTTCAGCTTTAGGTCCTCCAACCTTCATCCAGGCGATAACCTAATTGATATGGTTGTCCTTCAGTTTAACGATGGGCGCTTTGGCCGGTTGAGAAACTGTGTGATGTTCATCAGGGGTCTTATTTAATGATGGGTGGAGCAAGCCTGTGCTGCTTTGGAGGGATCTGGGGGCTGAGGATTCGGCGTGGACAAATTCCATGGATGATGGTCCATCAGGGGACTTCTTCGAGATGATGAACGTGGGATGCTTTGAACTAAAGCTGGTGGGATTTCTCCTGAATGGCTTGGCAGGGTGTTTTTCAGTACCCACCTCGCCTCAGATTCGTGGAGTTTTAACTTTGGCTTGGTGTCGGATGTGTTTTTATAAGTTCCTTATGTGCAAGGGGAAGAAGAAAAAAAAAGAAGAAAAGAAAAAGTAGGTCAAAATACATTATAACTGAAGTCTTGTGGATGTAGGGCAGGCTTCCTCTGCTTGAGCTAGTTTGGTAATTCTGCTGTAGTGTTACAATTGTATAAATTATTGAGATAATTCCCCTTCCCTCCCCAGCCCCGTGGAGATTTAACGCTGTAGAGGCAGCCGGGGCTTTCTTAAATCACAGGTGGTGGGCAGAGATGCCAAAATATTGGGAGTTCAGCCCCTGGTTTTTGTAATGGATGCTGAGCGTGCGGGTTGCATCCCATGTATCCTTGGGAAACATCCAGCCATGGGGTGACCAACAGGCTGCTCATCCCCTCCTGAATCCTGGGGGTTACAGGGCAACCTTCTTCCGACCTTTTGCCGAATCCACTATTTTTCCTAAGGCTTGGGAAGAAACTCTTTCTTGCCTAAATTGTTCACTGCGGGGGAGAGCTAACGTATCATTTCTGGTTAGCTTTGCCTTTCTTCAGCGGGCTCATAAGTCATTCAGCCACGACTTGCAAAAAAATTTTGCCTTCTTCCTTAGATTCTTCCAAACTTGTTAACACACATGTACATTTTTGTATTAATGATGAGTCATTGTAAATCACTGTTGCAGAGATTAAATGAAATGCTGAAGGGCAGGCTGGGTGCAGATCAGTCATAAATTATTGGCAGCAACACAGCATGTGGGAATACATGAAATGTGCATGAAAAACATAAACTCATGTCTGGTAGCATGGTCGTTAGCCCAGACTGGGAATGCTGGATTTTCTGGATGGAATTAGAAGTTTGCCACAGAGCAGCCAGTGAAGAGAGCATTTGTTTTCTGCAGATTGAAAGCATTTGAACAATTTTTTTTGTCATATTTTGAATGCCTTTACAGTATGTGCTGGTTGCATACTTCAGTTCTCTGCCGTAACGGAAAAAATGGTGCTTTTCACAGCGGGTCTGCCCGGTGTTCGGGCTCCCCGGGTTGATGCACACAACTCCTATTGATGGTGGAGGAGTCACAGGAATGGGGTGATGAAGTGAGACGTGCCAGGAAATGTATCAGTGGTAGGGCACATGTCTTTAAAAATACCACAGTTTGAACTTGACCCTTTTCCTTGGGCTGTTTAATTTTTTTAAAGTAATGAAATAATCCACGTGGAGGGTTCCCCCCCCTCCCCCCTTGTTTTTTTTTTTCCCCACACGCAACAATTTTGCATTGCTTTTCAGGACCATCTTTTTGCCACAGTTGGATGCTTCTGTCGTGCGAAGAGGGAACCTTGTGGCAAAAAAAAAATAATCAAAAGTCTGTGGCAGGTAGGAAGGTAGCAGAGTTCAAGATGTCCTTAGTCTAGATGGACTCTTCAGGTCTCCCTCTTTGTTAGTCATTTAACCCCGCAGAAGTTTAGGGTTTGAAGGAGGGTTAACGTGAGCAAGGAGGGCCCCTTGTGTGATCTTGACAGCGTTGCGTATATGGACGTGGAAGGGACCTGACCGAGTACAGGTTAATAAGGTGCTTTTCCCCAGTGATTGAAATATCCAGGAGGTGTGATCCAATTCCTTCTTAACCTCAGCTGAGAGTCAGCCAGGCTGTATCGAACCGTCTATACCGTTTGCTCGTTTGCTACATCCCAGCTGAATCTCTTCCCGTTAAGAACTAATGGTAAATAATTACTGGTGGGACTCTACGGAGAAGAGAGAACAATTCTCATCAAGGGCTGCATTAGGTGTCAGATGCTTGTTTATGTTTTAGGCAAGTCTAGGTACACACAGATAAATGTCTGTGTATTTGTAGAATAATCTGACTACGTGACCTCCCTGTATGTACATGGCTATCTAAATAGTGCTGTGTACAACCGCATTAAAATGCTCTTAAAATAAAAATAATAATAATAATAAAAAAGATGAAGTATGAAAATTCAACTCCTCAAATCTCCAGCCTTTTATTAGGTGTTTCCATGCGGCTTTTTTTCCAAAATACCCTCATGCTATCTAGGCCACAGACCAGACAATGATGGAGCAGCTAGTCAATATTTTATCTTACCCTCATTCTTCAGTGCTTCGTTTGTTGAGCTGTATTCAAACCGTGCTTGAAAATGGAATTAATAATTACTGCTGGGCTTTCCTGTGATGCTTACTGCTGCGATACCCAAGTCCTCCCCTGACCCTGTATATGCATATGAAGATGTGGGTCTGTACGATGTTTTTACAGTTTCCCTGCAAAGAGAGAGAATAGCGTTGTCCCGGTTCCCAGGTGAAGAAGTGAGAGGCAGGTCCAGCACAGCCACTGGTCTTGGGTCGGTCCGGCACTGGTAGATGACTCAAAAGGACAGCAAGTTATCCATGTTTAAGGTCCAGCCACCACCGAAACTCCCAAGTTTCAGTGGAAACTCTGAGTTTTGAGTGCCACCCACCAGTGCTGGGTACGGAGGAGAGGTGAGAAATCGGTAACTGCTGGGGAAAAGTTTGGGTTTGATTCACTCAGTGGTTCCCGAGCCATCCAAGGCAGCAGCAGAGCTGAATCCTCTTCTCCAGCACATCGTCCAGCTGCTTCAGCCACGACTGCTTTGCTTTTCTTGCCGTTTTCTGCCTTGCTTGTTCAACTTTGACAAAGTTTATTTCCTGTAGAAATCAGTTTTTCTACGTTAGAGTGCCCTGGCTTGTTCTTATAACAAACGTAATCATCATTGGGGTGGTTGAGGCATTGGGTCCTATCAAAAATCGTGCCATGAGCCGGTAACTGAACTGTTGCCATATAAAGTAGATTAAAAAATAGGGTACAAACAGCTCTAGAAATACACTTTCCTAACTCTTGAGTTCTTGGTTTTATGACCTTGGCTTCTTTAAATGTCAATTTTGTGTATAATTTCCTAGGCTTGGGAAAAAAAAAAAAGACCAAATCCCAACCAAACACACTGGAAAAAATGATCAAATAAGGTAAATTTCCCTAATCTCATTCTTGGAGACAGACGAAGCTATTTTTGCTAAAACTTTATAAGGAAGAAATTTTAAAAAGGCTCCAAGGCCAGCCTGAAGACGGGTTTGAAAAATCTGAGATGGGTTTGCCATAGAAATGCCAAACCACCTTGCTGCAGGTAGCACAGCCAGCTCGGGGCAGAGACACACAGAAATTCTTCGTTACTCTTTTAGCCCCATCACAACTCCCCTCCGGCAGGAGATTTTCTCCTGCCTCCGTTCCTTCGCTGGTGGGTAGGCGTAGTGGTAGACCTTTGCTGCGGTGGTGGCACGGGGCAGGGGACCAAGGGGCGGGCAGGGTGGCACGGCGGGGACGGGAGGATTTTGCCCTGCTCACAGGGGCAAATTGCTCCCCAGCACCCAGGGAGGAACGGGGAGCGCCACTGCCAGGGGTGACCTTCCCATCTGCTCGCTGGTCATGCCCGGCCTGGCTTCAGGTGGCGGGGTTATGGATGGAGCAGATGGGGGGATGCAGATGGGGGACATGGGGGAAGATGCTGGTGGGACAGATGGGGGGATGCAGATGGGGGACATGGGGGAAGATGCTGGTGGGGCAGATGG
>VXAK01020990.1:4892-115734 GCA_013399435.1 Arenaria interpres
GGGCTACTTTAATTTTCATCATTAAAATAGCAAGGTCATGATTAAAAAATTGGCTGCACGTGCTATTTCACATGCTCTGCCCCTCAGCATCCCCAAAATGCTGCTGGTGGTCTTCAACCATTTGAGTCTCACAGAAAGGAAGAAGAGCTGGAATAAACCCTGTACCCTGATGCTACAAAATCAGCTGGCTGTTTAAAATCTATGTAGGGTTCTTTTTTTTTAATCTGCCACAGAGGTAATAAAACATGATTCCAGCAGGCTCAGAGACCTGCCTCTTACAGAACCTGGCACAAGAAACCCATTTCTTTGGAAATACATGTTTCTGTACCTGAACGCCATGATCTCATGAAGTAGTAGAGATGGACAAATTTTCTTTAGCAGGAAGGTAATATGGCTTGCTAGGAGTGACCTTTGTGTATCTTTGCGTCTATCTAGCATTAACAAATTCACAAATACTTCACACCTTACAAAGTTTCTCTGGGAAGCTTGCTTCCTCTGGCTAATAGCAAGTTTCCAGTAAAACCAGTTTGTGCTATAGATGCAGAAGAGTTTTTGTCAAAGAGAAATTCCTCACAAACCATGGATAATCATTATCCCTTCTGAATTACCTAATTATCTTTTGGGGTTTTTTATTGTGTGAAAGAAGAAACAAGGAGTTTTCTTGCCAAATCCCTCAGAAGTGGCCTAAATGCTCATTGTCTAACAGAGATCACAGATTCAGACTGCTGTCCCATTGTCCAGCATCGGTGCATGCAATAGCCTGGCCTCATAAAACAGACATTTAACCGAACAGAACCAATTAGCCCTCCATCGTGGCCCCTGTTCACAATAGAAAAAACAGCTGATGTTCCCTTAACTTGAAACAATGGGAGGATATGCATGGGCTGCGTAACTCTTACAAGCAGAGTAACTCTTTCCAGAGTGGGACCGTGAGAAAGTAAAGCCCGTAAATGGCCTTTCAGTGGATGAACTCCTGAACAGTCTTTTATAATGTGAACTCATCAGTCAGCTGTCTGTGGATGCAGTTTTCTTTAGAAAATCTCAGTTCAACTGCAGCATGCCAGTTTTTAGTGATAAACCATTCTGCTGAATGATATTCTGTCTCAGCACTGTATTCACCCCAGTATGGATTTATTCAGCAGTATCTTTTCCCTCCAACCCTCTTTTACATTTGTTACCATGCTTGTACCTCTTCCTAATGATCTTGGAATAGTAATGACCACTGAATGTTGCTCCTAACAATGGCAATGAGGTTTCTTTTAAGATTCGGATGCTGAGAAAACTCAAGCAAAGGAACTGATGAGCTCAGAAATTCAGCCCTTCCATATGAATCTGGTAATTTACTTTCTTATACTACTTTCTTCTCCACCTAGTTGGGATCTTGCCACCACATCTAACCACTAGATACCCAGAACCCAGATAGAGCTCCTGCTAGCAACAAGACCGTGTTCAAAAAATGACCCCTCTTCGAAGTCAGCATAGAGCATTGTGTCCCTTCCCACCCAGAACGTTTTCCAAGTGCCTTCAGGCAGTAGCTCATCACTTGCAAGTATGAAACTCTTTGAAACAAAGAGGGCTTCACTAATGGCAATGCAAAGATACCATTAACTTTGGGAAAACAATGCACAATAAATAAAACCATCTACTTTGTTCAGTACCTTTGGCAATGGTCCATTGACTTGGTCACCAGCTGATGCTGTGAATTTCCTGTAGGCATACATTCTTTCTGAGTATCATTTCTCCTTCCATAGTTGCTAAATTTCCCAATACTTTAGTACTGTTTGGACACTGTAGCTCCAGAGGTCTGAGTCCTGCTTGAGCAGGCCTGTTTCTAACCCCTATCAAACTGGTATTCTGTCAGTTTTGGAATCTCCTTCCTAAAAAACAATCTGAAGGTTTAATTTGATTTCATGGTTCAGAAAAACAGTTTTCAGGGGAGATCGTGGAATGGTTTGGATTGGAAGGGATCTTTAAAGATCATCTAGTCCAACCCCCAAGATGTCTCACTTCGGCTGCTGTTACCATGGTTTGTGTGAAAAAACTTCCCTTTGTTCAACTCCATCGTGTATCTCTCTCTCCATTACATCTACTCGTTAAATCCTTTGCTAGAGTTCTTACAGAGAAGTTGTCCCAGTATAGGATGCTGAAAAGACTTTGTAGTCATTGAAACTGTGTAACTATGATGTCTCCCCAAAGTGCCAGTGGAGGAATGGCGAGTGAAAGACAAAGAAGGGCCATATTTTTTATTAACAAACAGATGGTATCAGAGAGCCCCTACCTCTCTGGATTATCTGTCCATCCAGAGATCAAGGTAAAACAGCTAAACAGATAACTAGTTCTATGGGCATTCTTCTCTTGCTCACCAATAGATGGGAGCAGAGATTTCTCTACTTGAAATTTTCGGCTTACAGCGCTTGCAGTTTTTTGAAGGCTACAAGGGGAAAAAATTAAAACCAAACAATGATGATATAACTCATTCATGTGTCCACAGGGAGAAGTATATTGTTTCATTTAGTAGCATAGAAATGAGGTTTGTAATGGGAGTCAAATGGAAACCAGGAGTCAGCACTCTTGAATTCTTTAACCTTGGAAATCTCTGTTTTGGTATCTAGTACTGGTCAAAGGTATTTAATAAGTTTACAACCTCTCATTGTTATTTCCTAGATATAAGTGTGTTTTGCTTGGATCCGAGCCTTTAGAAAAGCAAATAAATATGTCCTAAACTTCCATTCATTTTTCTTACAAGATCAAAGAGGAAAAGCTGTCCAGATGTAAATAGCTAAGCCTCTAATGAGATGATCAGTGAATTGCTTCTCTTTTGTACTATAAGCATTTAAATTAAAATATTGCACTTAGGGCAGTCTGCACTTCTGACTGCAACTGCACTTGTATAGCAGGATCCAAGCATCTAACACAAGCCAGACAAATAACTTCAACAATTAGCTTTCAACATAGGTCTCTAGCCTCTGACCTTTCTTGTTCATCAGAAGCAAGCCAAATGCCTTGTTAAACAATATTAATCGTGCCTGGCACTTCTCTAGGGCCAGAGACATCACAAATAGTTTCCTACTAGTAGGAAGCTGTTTGCAAGAAGAAAATCTCATGCATATTTTCTGCTCAACAGGAGGCTGACTCAGCTGTTCTGGAGTGAAGAGAAGTCTGGTCTGCTTTTTTCTGTGTGAAACTTGGAAATGGCAGTGGAGCGCTACACAGGTACCACCTGCATGACACTGTGCTGCATCGCTCTTCACCGTCTCGGGCTTAGCAGCTCCACTAGCTCAGGAGTGAACCCACTGCACTCCACTATATCCCGATCTTCCCAGTCCCTGCAAGCGTCCCGTCTTACTTCACATATTTCACACAAGTGCGCAGGTTAGGACTGCTTTTAACCGTCGGTGAGAGACAGAAATGTCTGGAGAGAGCCAGCTTAGCTGTGCTGAGCTGCCTCCTGCACTGCCTCGTTGCACTGAGTACAGACGGGGTCTGGGGGTAACAGATGCTTGCCCTGGGGAGCTCAGCCCAGTGAGGCAGGAGGAACCTGGGACAAAAGGCTTGACTTCTCTATGTATTCTGCAGGGTTTTTTTAAAATCCCTCACAATTGACTAGATTCACTAGAGGTCCCGAGTCACAGACTCAGGGAGCTGCCAAACCTTTTTACCATCCCGTGCCATTTAATTTGAAGATGCTTTTTTAAAATCTAATTACTGAGATCAATTTGAATAGCTTGGGGTTTGTTTTTTAGGGGGATTTTTGGTAATTCTCTCCTTTCATACCTAAATATTTTGTGCAAGCATAGTAGGAATATAAATTAAGTGCTCCTGGGGGTGCCTGTAAAGACAAGGGTTGATGGGACAAGACAGTAAAGTTAGCCTGTTTTCCTTAGTGCCTCTTATTCTTACCTTCAGATGGGCTATAAGCAAAAAAAAGGATGTTCTGCTGGCAAAAAGAAATCACAACAGTAGCTGGTCTCCTGTTAAATGGAATCCTGAAGTTACTGTCTAATTTCAAGGGATGTATCACATTTTGTCTGCACTCAAACTGGTGTCAAGTCACTGTGACTGCAGTGACCTCCACAGACTTTCTCCCGTTCTGCAACATGGTAAGGTTAAAGTTCTTCAGCCCATCTTAAAAACCCTTTTTTTCATTAATTTCTGTGCCCTCCTCTCCTTAGATACAGGATGCCAAAAAGATTTCAGTAATCAATCACATCATATAGTACAACCTACCTGTAGTCGATTGCCACTTGCCAACTGACTAGTCCTGGTGTCCTCAATTCTGCAAAAATAATTAAATTCAGAATGTGAAGAAAAACCTGTTCTCATTTGCAACAAAGGAGCTATTGGTATTGTAATTTGTGCTGATGCAAGCTGACATACTAAAGTAAGCAGCAGCATTTGCCTTGGCTTCATGGATTTCACATTTTTTCTAGCTCTACGCTTAAAAGAATAGCAGCAGCTCAGCTCATTTCACAGTTAAACACCAAATACGTGCTTAGGAAAATTTTGGGTTGAGATACATGCTAGTCAAAATCGTAATCTGAGCTCTCCTGTTTCTTTCAGCTTGTCCGCCAATAAATGTGTTGGAAATTCCACAAGGGAAAGAAAACCTCTGTCCTGCTAACTGGTGAGTGGGTGCTTTGGGACATGGACTGATGTTTTCATTATGTCAGTACAAATTTGAGGTCTGCTCAATATGAGGACTACCAGCAGAGGTAAAACATGGTCCTGAGGCATGATGAAAGTATTTCCTCCATGGTATTTCAGGCCTCTGAGGACATCTTGATGCCCTGGACATTTGCCAGTTCCTGAGGCACTGTTGGACACACACTGCCCCTCCACCTCATCCCAGACAGGGGTCTTCGTGTTCAGTGTGATATAACCAGGGAGATGTTTCACCTGAACTTCTGCCTGGTTCCCAGTCAAATCCTTGATTGCTTCTTTGTTTTTCTTTCAGGGACTTTTTTAAATAGGGAAAACATTAAAAAGAAAGCTACAAAGCTTAATAGAAAAGAAAGGCAGTGACAAAGAGATTGAAATAAAGGTGAACAGTTTTACTGTACTATGCATCTTCTCTCCCTGTTATAGGAGACCTGCCACATTCATAATTTATAGCTGAAACTTTCAGAGCAAAACAGGAGATAGAAGCATCTATCAGTTTTAATGAGAGGGGCATCCAAGCTCCTGAAGAGAGTATAAAGAAACTTCAGCCCACAACACGTAAGTAAAATAAAGGAATAATTTTAGTAAATGTGCCAAACCATGGATCACAAAAACACAGCAAATGTCATGCTTCTCTTTAAAATGTATGTGTCTGTATGTAATACAGGGCTTTGAGGAGGTTGCACACAATCCCAGCTTTTTGCACTGAACGTGTTATTAGGGCAGTGAAAGTCACGTGTGTTCACAGAGTGACTCTGCCTTATCTTATTTTCAAAAATAAAAGTTTGGTTGATATTGGCCAGGAACATAGATAACAGGGATCTCCATGTCTCACAGAGCTTAGGAGAAGTTGGCAGTGAAAGGATCAGCTTTTTTACAGGAAGCTGGGCATGAAAAGCAACCACACACTCACAAAAAGGGATACCCACCTTCATCTCTCCATTGGAAGAACAACTCTAGGAACCAAGAAGTTGAGACTCAGATCTGCTGCTGCTTTTTCTGAGATGTTGCCAACCAGAGTTACTATAGCATTCATGGAAAAACAGATACTTCCAGGCCTGCAGGCTATTCAGAGAGCATTTTTTGACATTGCACTTGGCAGTGTTTTCACAATACACTTGTGTGAGTAGTCTAAGACGTGCCTGGATGGCAGCTCTTTCACCTAGTTCAGCATGCTGTTTACTTACCATGGTGCATCTGCTTGTGTGTACCACATACTTTTAATTTTCTTCTTCAGCTTAAACCCCTGTGCCATATTTCCTCCTGGCCCTAGTGAGTCAAAAGGTGCCAGACCATAATTTAGTTTGTTTTTTCTAGCAGATGTCACAGTGCTCTTCTTTCAGTAAGAGGCAACAAAAGAGCGTAAACCTCAATCTAACATGGTATTTGCTTGGGAAAGCAGTTTGCTCTTTACGTAATTACAGAGGACTACTGCTCGTTGAAGACATTCCTGTTTCTGAAATGGTTTTGAGATACTGATGATTTCCATTCCACTTCAAAATAACCTATTTTGTTCAGTTTACAATTATGATACATAAATGTTACCTTAATAACTTAAGCGCAGAAGATACAGGCTTAAGTTTATGGCTGTATAATTCAGAGCAATTTGCAAGTAAGATCAATTGGACCCACAGCAGGGGTTCTCCATCCTCCCTTATCTGTTTCCTAGGTATTTACTGATGAAGAGCTGCAGATGCGTGTGTCCAGCCACGTAGCAGTCTCCATGATGTGGGTGCTCCTGGAAGTGATTCTGGTGAATCACCACGCCTCAACCCAGGCACTGAAATCACCAGTAAACATGGGTAGCGTGAAGCTGTGTGACTGCCCTGGCTGGCTGGAAGCTGTCATACAGCCAAGCGTCACCTGCCAGCTGGAAACAGCCAACTGACAGCTGAGGAGTCAGGAGAAACTTTTTGCATGGCCTCTCTGCAAAACCCACTGCTTCTCAGCAGAATTTTCCATAAGGCATTTCTAATATTTATTCTGTACTTACCTAAACTCATTCGCTCTCCATTTTTAAGAAATTTCTTCTTTATATTAAAAGTGGGTTTACCACTTCTCCTATGAACCCAGCTTTCCAAGACCCAGAAACCTTCCAGAGTCCTGATCTTGTCCCAGGGTATGATCCTGGCTTTGAACTGCCTTTTTCAGCTTTCTTCATGTCATTTGCTTTACTCCAGGGGAAAGATCTCAAAGATCACTCCAGTTCCCTTTCATGACAGGGCTTCTCTGAAGCAAGGGTCTAAAAATTTTTCCTTTTTTTTTTTTCCCTTCTGGCAGTAATCCTGGAGATACCATTGGTCTTAACTAGCACAGCTAGTGTAGGAGTTGCTAAGGGTTCTGCAAAAAAATAGAGAAAAACAAAGTCAGCCGACTGCATGCCAAGGAGGGGAGGTTTTTTGGAAGTTAACAAAAACTCTGATTTGTAGTTTGGGTGTGTTCCGAATTTATCAAAGCCACATCTTCATTCTAGTAACAAGCTCTACTGAAACCCAAACTCTTCTACCCAAAGCTGACCTTTGACTTTCTAATGTAACAATAATAGCAGTCTTTCTGAAATGATAGCTTTTTTTACTACTGAGTTAAAAATGAAAATTAAAACCTTATCCTGCAAGAGGGAGCAGTTTTTCACATTTTTATACCACTTTATAACAAGATGGGGGGAGGAGTTTCACAAAATTATCCAGAAAAATATCAGATTAAGATGCTGTAGTGATTCAATATTTAAGAACATAATGAAGGGGAATGCATCTTACCCAGTTTCAGCTGATTAGGAGTCAAGGATTAAGTATTTGCCCTACACTGGCAGAGGCAGAAAAATGGGTACCTCTGGAGACGTCTTCATGGCACAGCCATGCTATGAAGGGAACTTTTGCCCTAAGGAGAAATACTTGTTTTTCCATTCACTATGGAGAAAGCCAAAAGAAGCAGCTGAGGCTCAATGCCCAACTTTTAGACGCCTAAACTTAGGTGAGTGGAATCATTCCCCTGGTTATGTGGTACCAGGTTTTTTTGAGTAACAGTTTCTATTGAAATGATCAGTGGAAGTATGGGTCCTAAACTGGAATATAAGGTGAAGGAGTGAAGACAGCTCCCTTTGACGTGGTGTAAAATGAAACTTGTGGATATCGGCAGCATGTCTGCATTCATGTCAAGAAAAAGAATCCACTTAATCATATGTTCTTTTTTTTCATATATATAAAAACATGATCTATGAGACAGAGCTAATGTATAAAATTCAAACCCTTAGCAAAAGTCTTTGGTTTTTCCTGGGCTACAATTTATTCAGCGCTGTGGAGGAGTATGGCTTCTATTACACATCAAAAGTCTTTTGCAGGGAAGTACTTGGCTCCAGATTGTTCCTATTAAAGCCACACATATTCTGCCAGCGCTCCCTATCTTCTGTGCCCCTTCTGATCTAGAAGCAGGCAATGCACAAAAGCAATCATGGAACTCGTGTGAAGAGGCTGACCCACTCCCATGAATATGGACCTGAAGGGGACACACCGGCTGGGCTGCCCCGCGCGGCAGCACGTGTTTCCACTCCACTTCCACAAAGGCATTCCTCCTGCACCACAATCCAGCTGCCGGCTCAAGGCCCAGGCTGGGATTTGTGCTGACGATATTTTGCTTTGACAGCCCAATGTCACTTTGTTTTTACATAATCAGCCCTTTTTGTTATAAGCTGTGGGTTTCAGATAACAGCAGTGAAAAACAGTTTCAAGTGGAAGCAACACTCTGGGTACAGACTAAGACAGAAAACATTCAGAAAAACCAACTATTTCTTATTTCTTGTAATCACCTGCATTACAGCAATCAAATGTTGACAAGTGTTTCTGATAACTTTGATAACTTGCTTTGCAGGAAAGACAAAGTGAAAGAGGACAGGAAGAGAGGTTCTTTTGCATTTCTTATAAACCTCTCATGCCCTTCAAGAACAGATTTGCCAACAGTGAAAAATAAGATAAATATCTGCAAACTGAAGTGGCTGGAAGCAAACTCACACATGCCTTCACTGTACTAGGCTTTTGTTTGGAGAACCTTTCCATCTGGATGAGTAGCAGGAACAGGAAAGCGTCTGAAGCTAAGAAAACTACCATGCTGCTGTCTATAAACCACTGATATGATTTTTATGTGCAGCCCTAAAAAGAATGACATGCAGTGCATTTTTTTTGCCAAATCTGAGAGCTCAGATGTTTGCAAGCAAAACAAAATAAACTCAGGCATTGAGACCCATTCCTGGAATCCGTCTGGTGGCTGGTCCCATGGCACGTACCCCAAACACATGCATTGTGCAAGCTTTGCCTCATGTATGCCCCTGGACTGTCATGGGTACGGCAGCGCTACTGCTATGATACTGCTAATGGCACCCACTCCACAAAAGGGAAGGTAATTAGCAGAGAAATGACTATTGGTGCAGTTAGAAAGTAGACAAGTAATCTTTTGGATTTCAGTTCATTGCATCATTGTTTTCAAACCAGTGCCTAATCTTCCCAGACCCCGCTCTGTGGCTGTTCCTTTCTTTCTTTCTTTTCTTCTTCCCCTATTTTGCAGGGACTATGGCTTATTCTGATTCACTCCATTTCTTTCTTAAATGGCCATAGGGCAGCCTTGCTGTTGCCAAGGATATAGTAAATGCATGCGACATCATGCCACCGAAAACAATCAAGCGAGTCACATTCATTCCTGGTGTAATGGTGCTGAAACTAGTAAAGCTCAACTGGGAGCAGGACATCTAAGCTATGAAATGATAAAAAGAATTTTCTTTAAAGAAGGTATTCTTAAAAATAGCTTTCAGGGAGAAATGTGCAGGTTTTGCTTTTAAAATGGTTGTTGGCAAAGGTTTTATTGCTAAACTCAAGTTAGAGCATTGATGAGAGGTGATAAACATCTGCCATTTTGACAAGAAATTAGTAGGCAACATAGCACTGTGGAAAATATTAGACTCCCCCCACCCACCCACCCACCAAGAGCCTCTTAGGAGATTAAGAATCTCCAGCTCTCAAAGGTATGGCTGTTTTACCAAAATTTAATTAATGAAGAATAATATTTTGGGAACAAGAGAAAACACCTCTGTAGAATGCAGAGTGTTAGAAGTAGATGGAAAGTTGCCTGTATAAACAGTGCTGCAATTCTGGGATAAATTATAGGAGCATTTGTATGCATGATTGCCCATCTGTGTAAAACAAGATGTGCAGCCACACACAGGAATGATGTAGAAGTCAGACATGTGGGGCTGATATTAAGTTGATCCCAAACAACAGAAGATCTGTCCCATCACATCCAAGTTCAACCCATGGAAGTTTAAATGACTGTGAGTGAGTAAGTAAATAGAGGAGGAGGTCTCACTGAGAGCACTGAAAGGATACCCAACGTATGCTATCTACATATCTGTTTCTAGGTTAGGGGTTTATTTAGACTCAGCTCAGATTTTGGATTGTTATTTCTCCATTTGAAGTTTTTTTGGCAGTTGTTTTGGGAAGGCCGAAGGCTCAGATCCAGTGTGTTCCAGCTGTGCTGCCCAGCGTAGTCCATGGGCACTGGCAGGGGTATGAGGAGTTGGAGAACTTCAAACCAGGGATGCTGTCAAGAACTTTGCCTGCCACTGCTCCCCTCTCAAGTACCAGCTGCAAAGTGTCAACACCACCTTCCTCAGAGAACACAATTAATTAAATGAGGCTTAATTAATTAGTGTCAACAAAGCAGATGTAGCAATTCTTGTGGAAGTAAATATATGTACATATTGTAAATTATTATCTTCTATGCAAAGAATTTGTTCTGAAATCCCCGTGGCCATTTCCATCCTCCCCACAATGCTATTGGGAACACCACTGGGTAACATTCAGAGATAAACTGCAAATTGATAAGGAACTAATGTGTACTTTTGTAAGTTTATATCGCAGAAAAACAAACAGCAAGCAGCCTTTCTTATTGACCCCTTGTGGACTTGATGGTGAAATACAACCCCAGTATTTAATTTCCATGTCATGCCATACCATGTGCCACAAATAAGTCAACTGTTTAAAGATTTGGGGAGCTATTTGAAATTTTTTACACCTGACAACCCCACTGAGGCTTTTGTATCATCTACCAATCCCATTCTTCAATAGTACAGGAGGAGAAAGTAAGGAGGCTATGGCAAGCTAAGCTGTTACAAATGCAGATAATAATCAGCTGTGTATCTTATTCTGAGTGTGTACTGGTATCTGTGTGAAGCCTTTGGCAGCTTTGAAATGCAGACTTATTAGTAATGAAATGTATTGCAAATCCATTCAAGAAGTTTGACTATTATAGAGGATTTGCAACGAATGAAATCCCTCATACCTTGCAGATTTGAGGGCGATGTAAACTCAATATAATGGACACTGTAATAGCGAAGCAGGCTTGGAAAAAAGCAGATAGAGAAGTTTCTGAGTTGCCTTTCAAAATTTCTTCAAAATGATAAAGAGGACAAATTAAGTTGGTTAGAGACCCTAGCTATAAAAGCAAATGGGACTAATGTACTGGAAGAAGTAGTCAATATATTAAGAAACGAAGAGTACCAGCTGTGAAAGATAATGTATAGCACAGTAAGTACCACGTTGAAGGGAATAGCTAGGCTGACATAACCCACAGAGGCAGCCAGACAGAATCGCTTTCTATTTATCGACAGCTCACTCATGAGATTTTTATCTTTCACTCTATGCGCTTTTTGCTCTGCAGATAATGACAGTTTTGGTGGAGAGAGCATAGGAGCTGGGATATATTTTACTAGAGTATAGCCAGCTCACTAATTCACGCTGTACAGAAGCCACAAAGGGGGAAAAATACACCTTGTCTCACTGATGAAGTAAATGGATTAAGGTAGACAGCAGCATATGGCCAGGGTGCTCTGAGAGATAAGTTGCAGAGGCCAGTGCTCTTCCTGCCTTTGGCCCCCCCTCTCCCTCAGATGAAACTGGTATCAGTTAGCCTATGTGGAAAGAAATGTTTCCATGGCCCATGCCAAGATATCTCCTTTATTTCTTCAGGTGAACAGCATTTCCTCTGCAAAGGACTGCCAAGTAACAAGCTGTTTATGAATGCATCTTTAGGGGTATGGGCTGTTCCCCACCAGGGACAGCCCCGTGAGTGTATTGCTCTACCAGGATGAGACATTTGTGGATTTTCAGTTTTATGCTATGCGCTTTGTGCTTATGTGTTTCTCTCCTTGCTTTCCAAAAAAGCCAAGATTTAAGGGTAAATAGATCTCTGTTTTATGGTGGTGCAGTGAGTTGCTAACCTCATGATGTGAATGAGTTTGGTTTCTATTCACAGACGTACAATTTTTTACTGCCTGTCTCAACTTAATCAGTTTTTGTCCCAGTGAGTAAATAAGCACTGAAACGAGTAATAGGGTGAGTGAAGGTACAAACAGAAAAATAGCTAGTACAAAGTTTTAAAAGAATTCTAAAAAAACCTATCAACAGAGTAAGATGTGCAAGAAGAGGCAAGCTGGTCTTTTCCTATGCCCAGCCGTAAGATGGAGAATCTGTTCAGTGCCATGGGTTAGGACCTGGGCAGGCATTGCTGCTGACCTGGCATTTGCCTTTCAGCACTTAACTTTATTTGGAAATCTTTTCCTTGTGCTCTAAAGAGGAGTGGGCATAGTTGCACAGGTAAGATATACCTGCATTAGGGGTTTAGGTGACAAGAAGTGTGCTTGAATTTTTTGGATCTGAAAAGGAAAACCTCTAAAAGAATGTTTCAAATCCCCCTTTTTAGTTCTCTCAAAGTTGAATTCTCCCCTTTTAAATGGGACACAGGGGTTTTTTTCTTCCCCTTTTCTCTCATTAAAAAAATTACTTTCTGTGCACATTCTAATGCATTTTAGAATTTAGAGTTTTTATAAGACAAATTTGCCAGCTGTCAGCTTCCAACTATGCTAAGCTTTCTGTGATTCGAGCACGTATTCAGGCAATGGTAACTTTACATTTAATAGTCAATGACAGGTTTTACATAAACAGAAAATATAATTTTCAGAGACTTAATGCACCAAAAGCTAACCAGCTCTCCATAACATCGCGCCCTTTTTTCAGAACCTTGTTTTATATTTTGCATAACATTTAAAGGAGGGGGAAAGGGGGAAGCCCTGTAATTAAGGTAGTTAAATGAAATGCTCCAATAACAAAAAACTGAACATTTTCTTGTTTGCAAAAAGTCACTGGTCAGATTATATGACCCTTACTTACGTAGGAATTTATGAGAGTGAGTATAGCATCATTATCACATTGCAGAGTCCAAGTACACTTGTAGGCTCTCTGCTAGTGGAAGATGTAGATAGGCATCACCTTTCCTGCCTCTTCCCATTCGCTCGTCCTCACGCTGCACACATACAACACTCACTTGTAATGTCTTTCCATTTTCAATGTGCATTTTTCTCATTGCCTTTCTCCCTACCTTCCATGCACTGTATGGTCATCAACATCAGTTTGGGCTCATAAAGTTAATAACTTTAACACTGGTCCAGAGGACCAACATTTCAATAGAAATGACTACTCACAGGCTTAAATTTAAGCAAGTGACTACAGGAAAAAGCTACAGTGTTCAGAGCCCAGCCTGTATTTGAACAACAAAAAAAACTTCACAAACTTTCAGTAAGTTATCAGCCTCCTTGAATCCTTTCTTTGACTCCCACCATTTTTTTTCAGATAATTTAAAAAAAGTTTAAAAATCTGTTCTCTTCCAGTAGTCAATGCATGACAAGCTGAAAGCGAGTGGTCTAAATTTTGGCCAGGCTGGGGAATGTCAAAATGCAGCTCAGCGGGGTGATATGGTTGCAGCCTTTGCTACCAGTCCCATAATAAGCTGAACAGGTTCCATCATCATGTCCTGTATATTTGGCTTAATTGGCCTGGTCTCTCCAAGGAAAGGCAGCAGTATTGATTTACTGCACTGTATAAATGTGTTTATAGCTTGGCACTAGCACACTTAGGCCCACTTTTTTCCAATGTGGATTTCAAATAAGCCCTTTGCTCAAATGAGTCTATTAACTTTAAAGTGCCTAAAGCTAAAACTGAATTATGAGAGGAAAGCTTTGGGGGTTGCCAGCTGGGAAAGGCTTCTGGAGTCTTCCCCTAGTACCTGTTGTGATGGATATTTAAGCATCACTAGTGGAAAAATAATTAAATAAGAAAAAATCAAACCTGGCAGCACACATCCCCTCAGCCTGAGCTGCCTTTTACTTCAGCTGGCACTCAGACCCATCTAATTCCACAGGATTATTACAGCAGCTTCTGATTTAAACCAATGTGAAATTGGAATATAACCCATTCCTTCCTCTTCTTATGAATTTCATTTCAAATAGTCACATTTCCCTATTTCTGTACTGGGGCACAATAGACAAGGGAGAAGGTGATCTAACCGTGGTCCCTCCTGCAATGTATTTTATGGGTTTGTTTTGGTCTCCAATGTTTTAAAGAGCTGTGATGTGGTTCCCTCTTCTCCTGCAGCCTGGTGGATTGCACAGAGCTGTTCTCAGAGCCCGACAATGCCACCCTGTATGCTGCTGGAGGGGCTGTGCCTCTGCTCTCGGTCTGTGCTTGATACTTTCATGTGTAACAGCAATTATCATCCCTGCAGGGACAGTTAATCAAGCAGAAAGTTTTAGTAGACCCCTAAATACAATCCATAATTATCTATACCTGCTCAAGATTAGGTCTCTCAGCTCAGAAATAATATAAATTTCTAGTTGCTAAAAGTTTGACTTTATCTGGAATAAAAATGGAACACCTTAATACCCATGGAGAAAAAAAAAAAAAAAAAAGATTTGTAGAGAACAGAATTAAATTAAGGAAAGTAAAAACTAGGTTGAACATCAGGGGTAAAAAAAGCCATAGTAATAGCTACTAAACCGAGGAATGATCTCCCAAGGAAAGTGACTGATGGAGTCCCACTGTGTGAAGAATTAAAACAGCAACAGGCAAAGCCTCAGGAAAGAAATGCCCGAGGAGGCAGTGTGGAGTGGCTGTACGGAGAGCTGTGCCACCAGCTTCTGCTCAACCAACTGCAATATAGCAAGTGCATTGTATGTGGGAAGGCACACTGAACGTATACTTGTCCTGCATTAAAATCTAATTTCTCAGGTAGGTATGATCTGCATAGCTTGAAATCCTGCCTCCATTTAAGCTAATGGAAATTTTACAGGCTAATTGAACAGCAAGCCATCAGAGGACACCAGTGACTCTGGCTGATATTTTTCTGTCCAATCCTCAGCACAAAATCCCTTAAAAATTCCTCAGACTTACAAACACATGTGTCCTGGGCTGAGTGACACAGGACTGATTTATCTTCTAATGCTATGGAAAACTGCACTTAGAAAACTCTAGGTCTGAATTCATGAAAATATTTACTTTATAGCTAGCTAGGCTATATGGGATTCAAGGTCTCGGTGTTTTCGAGCCTTGCCAGGTGCAAGGATGAGGAGCAGCAAGGCCTGGGCATTTGACCCAGGCTGGCCAACAGGATTATTTCATACCATGAATGTCACATACAATATAAACTAGAAGTGTTTGCTGTGTAGGTCTCTCTCCCTTGATGGCAACAGTCCAGAGAACTCCTTGCCCCAGTGTCAGAGCCGTAGCACTCACAGTGCCTGACATTTGTTGTCCACTGCTGAGAGTGCACAGCTTCCTGCTGATAGAATGGGCTAAGCATAATTCTTGTATATCTTATATTAGTATCGGGATTAATACTGGTTCTTTATTATCATTGTTAATTATTTAGTCTTATCCTATTAAATCTATTTATATTTCAACTCTCATATTTCCTTGGGTTCCCCAGTTCTGCTTTCTGGGTGGGGGGGAGTCATCAGGTGATAGAGTAATTGTCTAAATGACAATAAATTGTTATTGGTTTTCTCAAACCATAACAACATGATTTTTCAGAACACTGCTGTGAGTTAGAACATGGTTATTACTGGATATTTCTGCTTTAAAAAAAAAAAATCTCTTTTTGCTTTTACAATTATCCCTAGTATTCAGCTGTAATTCGTAGAGGTAGGAAACAAGACACAAACCAAAAGCATTTCTCTCACTTGCTGGAGGAAGAGAAAAATACAACTGGACTTGCTACAGAATAAGAACTAGATGCATTTCTTTGTTATGTTTTATTTTGCTTTTTTCCCAGGGAGCTTGTCCACAGTTTCCGGTGGATAATGAGGAAGGATCTCCTGATCTGTAGCTATCTGGGGAATCCCTTTTCTAGAGGAAATCTGAGCACAATACTATCACAAGTTATAGGCCGAGCTGTGGAAGCATGGCAGCTCTGTCATTTGGGAACTGCTCCCTTTCCAGTCTGCCATCTATTACAAAATGATGCCTGCTGATTACTTTTTGTGCTAGTGAAATGTTTATGTGATGACTGGAAAAAAAACCTGCTACCAAGGTCAGGATGTGATGTCCCATTATCTATGGAGATTAGCTGGCATTGCCTTGTTTCTGGATGACAGCCATGTGAAAGAACTGCAAACATTACGGAGGGACACGATTTTTAATGAAAAATTATGTGCTAGTATTCCATAATAATACAAATTGTACTTGCAAATTTTTGCAGAGTACCTAAATTTAGGAAACAATATTTTTACTGCAGTATTTCTTGGACCCGCTCTCATTAGTAAATACTGGATTGCATAGACAGTCATTCAGATTAAAGGCATTGGGATCAGATGAGAGAAAATTTACTGAACCTGCTTCATCTAACACTCAGACACCCCACTCCCCACTCTCTCTCTCTACAGAGATATTTTACCATCCAAAACAGAGGTGCAGAGATGTGCTAGTCATGACCCATTGAGCTGTTCTCTGGAGGTTTTTGTGTCTGCATAAAAGAAGAAACGAGCAGAGAAGCTGAGAGTGAGGAAATAGTCCAAACAGACTGGAGATGGAGCAAGTGTGGGAAGCTGAGGGGGAGAGGGCTGGTGGGCTGAATCCTGACTGAACCTGACCTACAGCTGTGTGAATGAAACCATCTCCTGCAGCTTGACTCCTCCTGGGCCTGGGGAACAGGACCTTTGTAGGTAAGCAGGATTGCTTCAAAGACACATGGTAAGAATAACAATTTTTCTTTATAAGGCAGAATACATGGAGACCCTGGATTTTGTCCAACCACTTAGACAGAGGCACTCACATTCACCTTTCTCTTGCTCCCTGGCACCAGCCATGAGATGGTGCTGATGGACTCTTTTCAAAGTCTAGCGGTTTGGATATGTTCAGGAAAAAGTGCCTACAGCCACTCACCAGATATGCTGGAGGGCTCAAAAAATAGACATGGAAAAAGCAATGGCCATAGCTACTGTCCCAGCTCTTCTGTAGATGTTGGCTTTTCCATTCTTTCAGGTGAGACTACTGCCACTTCACAGTGTGCTTTATTTACTGGAATGAATCATAGAATGGTTTGGGTGGGATGGGACCTTAAAGATGATTGAGTTCCAACCCCCCTACCATGGGCAGGGACACTGCCCCCTAGACCAGGTTGCTCAAAGCCCTATCCAGCCTGGCCTTGAATAAGTTTGGTGCCATTTATGTTTGTCTTCTATATATTTATGTTTATGTTCATTATTTGTATATTTTAAAAAGCTTATCCACTATGATTTTTGCTCTTACTTGACTGGCCCCACTTGCATAGTAACTCTCTTCCAATATTTCCCATCTTGGTTCAGAGTGGGCATCTGATGAGCCAGAAGCTGGGGCTCTACTCGAGGTGGGAGACCCAAGATGTTATTAGAGCTCTGCACCAAGGTAGGGTCCTCTCTCAGCCCCACATCCTTTTATAGTTGAAGAGGTAATAATAGAGATTGGCCTCTTGTATTTAAAAGGGCTCAGGACACTCAGCTGGAAGGTGGTATTGCTTTCTGCACTATATCTATCTGTGTCCCCTCTCTCTGGTGTATCCATTGCCTTGTTATTAAAGAGTTTTCATTGCAAAGAAGTGGGGTTTCATTTTGGTTTTAAGATCAGAATGATATTTTTTTAGGTTTATCACAACAACAGTCAATCAGTTATATATGTTATCGCTTGCTCCAAAAGGAGAAATGTTGTCTGCTGCAATTCACAAACTATTAACTAAAAGTGTAGGCAGACTTTGGAGATACAGCAACCACCTGTAATCAACAGAAGAATCTGTCCTGCTCAGCCAAATTGCTTCAGGAGAATACAAATGCAAAATACTGTGACCTTTGTGAAGTTAGGGCCTCCTGGTAGCAGGCAGTATTTCTTCATTTGTGGGAAATCAAGGCAATGTTTCAGCAAAGCAGGGACTCAAATCATGGCAGCTCCCTGCTATGCACAGGTTCACCAGAGATGTCTGAGCCAGCCAGACCGTGCATCATCAGCCTGGGACACAAGATGAATAGTTGTGATGGAAGCTGAATCTTTCATTTGCTCTTTATATTTTCTGCCTTTTCTTTGGGTTTGTTTTCCTCTCTTTTCTTCCTTTGCAATTGTCAAAGAAGCATCTGTGAGTTTTATTAAACAAATGTTACACATTAAAACCCCATTGCGGCCTGCCAGAAAGGAAAATGGCATCTTATTTGAAAACAATATGTAATTGTTATTGCTGTCTTGTTGCAAGTTACGCCCTTGAAAAATGATAGGGACATATTTAGTAGCAACTGATGCTGAGGAAAGGCATTATAACTAAAGCAGAAAATTAACTGTTGCATTATCTTTGGAAAAGAAATAGTCCTCTAATTGCTAAAGCAGGAAGGAGGGTCTAACAAATTTTCCTTTAACCAGACTTCTAACTTAAAAGTCCACATAGAAATTGTACCTTACAGATCCATATAAAATTTGTCTTCTGAAGTATGTATTCATTCCTCTAATATAATTGTTTCAGATTACTGATTTGCAAAGCGCAAACTTAATATTCTCCATTTGACCTCAGGAAATATTGAAATATGCTTTAATGTAGAGGAAAAGATTTTGACTAATTTTAAAAGGGTAAATACAGTCAGAATCCTGTTTGCCCGACTCATCTTGCCAGTCCTGCTCAAGGAGCAGTGAGTAGTGATGCTGGATATTTTTTTCCCAAAGCGAGGTGCTGGATGTGAGCTGTGAGTAATAGCCCAGTGGGGTCATTTGGATAATGATTAAACAGCGAATCGGCACAGTAATGCTTACCGAGATTTCAACGCTAAATGATTTGGCCAAGCCAAATTTCAAGAGTCTGGAAGCCAAGTTCTTAGGCTTGAAAAGAGGCTAAATACATCCATCATTTATAAAAGGTGGCTGTGAAGAATTTGTCCATGCCCTCCCACTGGTGAGAAATTTCCATATACACTGTATAGCAGTCGTTATACCACATAGACTGTAACTGAAACTAGTGGTGGAGCTTGTCTTCATTAAGATTGATCTACCATTAATAGAATATAAATATGACTGAGCATAATGGCTTAAATCCCTGACAGCCTCAGGTTTGCCAGTGGATTTCCATGCATTTTCAGCCAGGAATTGGGAACATTGGCAAAGAGCGTTTAACACGCCACAGACGGTGCCTCAAGATTTCCTGTGCACACATGCGCAGAGGAGCAATGGTTGGGAAAAAAGCTTTATTTTCCACCTTCCTCGAGACACTGGTGGAAAAGGAATTCTGCCTGATGTACTTGGGGTGTCAAGCACTTTGCAGAGGTCCCATAAAGGCACCTCATCACCTTTGCCGTAACACCTCATAGCCCCTTGTTAGCTCTTCTCTTTTTATAGTCCTGTAGGTAAAAGGGTTCATCTTATCGAAATATCCCTGAGGCTACTAGCTAGAAACTATTGAACTGAACAAGAAAAATCTTGAATACAAAACCAGATGCATACACTTGCCTTGGGGATAAATGTGTTATGATACAGGGCGAAAGTCTGCTCCAGTTCTATTGAACAGCAACGCAAAGCAGTCCCAGTGCAGCCGGAAGATTTCTGAATTGACGCCAGGCTGAAGGAGAGCAGCATTTGTCCTGGGGTTATCATCAGGCCCCTCACAATCACATTTTCACTTATTCCAAGTGAATGGGGACTTGTTGACAATTCCCTGGATTTCAATTTGGAAGAAAGAGTTTCATGTTTGACCTTGTATCTCCAACGCCATGTGTCTGCCTGCCTCACCCACACACTTTATATCAAACCTGTTCCCTTTTATTTAAGTTACATATGATGTAAACTATAGTAGCAATGCCTTGCTCTTTTTTTCTGCTTTGTTTTTGGCTTAGACCATTATCAAGCAATCCCTGGTTTTAGTTTCTGCATTCACTTCGCTGCTTTCATAAAACTGCTTTGACAAATTTGGATTACCAATGAGGGGTGAACTTTCTCTCACCCTCAGCTGCTCCAATCTGAATTTTTAAAATCCCTTTAGACTGCACAAATGCAGAAGATATCATTGACTATTTTCAAACAGTTCAAAGATTTTTCATACATAAATACTCAAAAAGCCAGAGTTTTATCTGCTAATCCAAATGCTCTGAATACTTCTGAAGGCCTCACAAGTATGACAATACCTTTCTTACCTTCACTAGGAGGAAGGGACAACTCCTGGCAGCGGCAATAGCATTGCTCACAACAAGCTAATGTGTGCTTTCTTCAGCCACTGGTAGAAGACATCCCAGGGCTAAATATATTGATATCTGTTTAGAATCTAAAGTAACTACTCATAGTGACAGAGGCCACACATAGGTGGTGTGTAGTACCCAGCTGAAGCAGTGACTGTCCCTCAATATCTTGTTCGTAAAACAAAATTTTATGTTCTAATGAGACATTTAAAAATGTATCATCTCTAACGTGTCCTTAAAGCCAGGAGGATTAAAAGTGAGAGAAAGACATTACCAAGATATCAGCTGGTTATTAAGTTCCCCTGGAAGGCATTAGGAGAGACACTCGAATCTAAAACCCAGTACCTGAGAAAGACAACATATAGCTCGGAATGAAGGGCTACATTGACAAGAAGCAACCTAGGAAGTTTTGACTCTTTTTTTTGTGCATGTGATTAGTTGAGGGTTTTTTCATCACGTTTCAGACACCCCCTCACCCCCACCCCTGCAAAGAAAAGAGAAAAACCCACCAAGTTATTTCAACTTAAGCATGTTAAATAACTGGCATCTTTCCTGAAATCTTGTAGAATGAATTGCAGCTCTAGACAATTAAGTCAGCTGGGTTATAGTATCCTGCAAAATTAGACATCTATAATGGGAGTGTTGACAAGACCTTCACTGTAGCAACACAGTGGTGCCCACTCAGAGAACGGAGCAAAGCTCTTGGGAAATAATTAAAGAACATTTTGGTCAGCTTGTGATGTGCATATGAATTTTTCAGGTCATGCAGAAATAAACTGGAAACCCACAGACCATCAGCAAAAAAGACTAAAGTAACGAGACTGACTGATGTTAGTCCAAATCGGCCTGAAAGGAAAAGAAAAGGCTGGGAGGAAAGAGGACAGGACGGTTTCTGTGGTTCAGAAAAATACCTCTCTCTTCTCTATCTTTCTAATTTTTTATTTTTGTAGTCTGATGATGGAGACAAAAATAACCCACCTTTTCATAAATCCTAAGTCCTCCTTCATCTGGAAAATGACATCAATTATGACTTTAGATTCATATTTTACTAATTCAGAATCTTGTTAGAGAACAGCATTTGCATAGTCATATGTGTTATTTTTCACTCATCTGTGGCTATATTCTGTGTCAAGCTAAGCTTTTCTTATGTTACCTTTTAACGGTGCTACACATAATAGAGTCTGTTCATTACATAGACCATTTCTGATTCCAATTACTGTGCATTAAATTCAAGCAATTTCAGTTAAATCAGTAGAGACCACCTAGATTTAAACAGGTCCATCCGACACAAGAATACAACTTTATACTGTAATCTAGCTCCTCAAGTTCACTAATGACTGAATGATATTTAGAAAAGCTGTTTGTCTAGCTAAGTGTACTAATTCCCAAATGAAATACATCCTATTTTCTGGTGACATGATGAAATAATGATGGTCAGCGATAATACTGAAAAACTATATCCAAGACTTAACATTCTCATGCATACCTTTTATACTTAGCTAGCTCAATACTTCCAACTGTTCTTCAACCATTACTTTTTTGCTTCAAGAAGCAAATGTAGTGCAGAAATACTGAGGGAAAGCAAGTATTTTAAAATTGATTAATTAATTGTTGATATGTATCTAACAAAGCAATCTTTTGGTTCTTTTGTCAACATGGTAAATTTAGGACGTAGCTGGCCTTCAAGGGGACATTCTGGATAAGAAAACAGTCAAAATCAAGACTTGAAAAATTAAATGACATAAACTACAGGGAGGAGTCAAGTCACAAGGTCTCTTTTTTCTCTCCCTTACGAGTCATCCTCATACAGCCATAATTCACTAAAGGAGTGTTCTGAGCAGTTCCCCAACTGCAAGCCTTTGGACAGAATGAATGGGTGAAGGAAACATTTTAACAACTAGCCCATACATGGTGGTCTCCTCCTATTCAAAGGTACAAGCCTGAAAAATTAAAAGATGTGAAGCAGATACAGCCATCAGGCATGAAGAAGACAGACATGTTTGAATCACTTTTATCACTTTTTGTATATACTGATGTTTAAAACAGTATTGTTTAATGACACAGCATCTTTTCTAACGTACCCTGGAGTCCCTAATTAGTGCTTAAGCCACTGGAAGGAATTAATACATCTTTAAATAATTTCTGCAGCTAAATGAGGGAATCCCATATTCCCAATGTTAGCTGCATGAGCATTCTTGCAATTGCTTCTGGTTTGAGTTCCCTGATGCAGCAAGTTTCCTATTTCATGAATTATTGTGAGAGAAAATAATGTGCTAAAGGTGTAACCCAGCAATGAATCAGTAAATAGCTGTTCTTCTGAAGAGCAGCTCATTAAGAAGCAGACATCTGAATGAAATAAAGTTCCTGGGGAGTCTGTGGCACCAGAAGTGCCAGGAAGGGAGGCATGAAACCTTGTTATATGCCATGACGAAGCAAAAGGAATTTTTACCTAGGTAGAATTCGTGGTTAATATTCTGCTCTTGTGCTTTGTTTATTGAAGCCCCAGCGTGCTTTTGTTTATGATCTGGTTCTTGTTCAGCACATTTATATGCAACCGACTGCTCAAGTGGCTCAGTCACCTCGGATGCAAAACGGAGCTGAGCTGAAATGCTGAAGGCTGAAACTTTGTTTGCAACATGAAGAAAACCCAAACAAAAATATCAGAACTAATTGTTGGGCTTTTTTTGCTTTGACAAAAGCCTTAATGATAGCTTCCTTATTCAATAGAATAGTTTTGTATGGATATATTACAACTGGTTGAAAGACTCCAAGATTATTCAGGTTTTACTTAACCTTTTTTACTTTTAATTAAGTTTGTTAATCAGAGACAGCTGACTGACACAGCATTTGTTTAACTTTGCAATACAAAGCAATATTCACAGCTTACATTAAATACTTCACATGCCAATCTCCAATCATGATACAAAAAGACCACAGAAAAATTCCATAATCTTAACTCCTTTAGCCAATTTCTTGGACAAGAAGAGCAGGCTCTGTTAAGACATATGGCAAGCAATCTTTTCTGCAACACAGCAAACTAAAACACAGCACTACTACCGTGTGTTAAGAGATGCTGTCCTTTTGCACAATATATTTCAAAACACACTCTCTCAACAAGCAGCAGGCACACAACCTGAACAGTCGCACTAGGGTTCTAACACATAATGTGACTACAATGAATTGAAAGGAAGGGGAAAAAGGCAGGAGAGGGGGTGAAATACCATGAATTAAAATCACAATTTCCAAAAAAAAATTTTTAATTGCTAACTTGTAAGTTGGAATCTTGTGAAATGTGACAAATAAGGAAATAATTGAGCATGCTTTGCTGCTCTCAGATGCGTCTCTGCCAACATACACTTAGGAGAAATAGGTGTCAGAATTAAGTTTGGTTGAATTAAGCACCTATTCTAGTCTGAGTAAGGAATGAAGCCATAGATTTAGTTGCTGTAAATCTTCCAAGGTTTGGGCTTTTTTCTTATTTCATGGCTCTACTACCTAATTATCCTGTTGTGATATATGCATACTGTATGTATTATTTTTGTGCCCAGCACAGAAATCTGTAGAAGCCACTATATATTGGTATTTGGTGTTCTTAGCAGACATTATCCAACAAGTGAATGAACAGACTAAAATTTCAAATAACAATATTTTTATCTTGACCAAATTCTCTGCTATGGTTATGTTATCTATGATAATCCTGGCTTCACACGAGCAGGCTGAAGGAGGTGTGTGGGGGAATCTGCTGGAGACAGAACGGCAGCGCAATGGTACAGTGATCTATTTGTTAATATTTTCCTATTGCGTATTTGAAAAGGTCAGACCCAAATAAAACTGCCAAGATGCGATATTCCTCTGAGAGGAAGAACATGGTTTATGTGTCTCAGCTTTGCCAAAAAACTATGGAAACCAATGCTTCATTTTGTGAATAAAGATGTAGGCACAAATACTGCCTCAAGCAGGGTGAAGACCACCCTTGGGCAGAAGTGTTTAGGAGCTGCAGTGGTGAAAGGTTGGGGGTGTGCTTTGCTTTGCAGAACATTTGGGTGTGTATAACAGGCCTGTCTAAACAGAATTGGTGTGTCTGATGGCTGATCCAATATTCCAAGGAGGTCCTCTATTCAGAACTTGTTTTCCTTCCACACTTACCCTACTTTGTGTATTGTGCTAGATTATACTGGTTTCATAAGTGGCAGTCACAGTTACTGTCCATCTGGATATGTTTTGAGGCTCTATAAAGTTTTAACAACTGTGAAGGGGGGAAAATACTGAAGTATGCAACCAGTCTGAAGTGGTTATCTCGAGATTTAACCTACTGTCGCCAGAAATGCACAAAGCACGCTTCATAGTCAGTGTAAAATTTATTCAGATCTGTAGCCTTAATAAGTATTCTCTTATGCCAAAAGTGTTCTCTTATGAGATAAGAGATTATCTCTTTGTATCTGTAACCTCTTAATGAATGAAAACAGATATAATTATAATATCAAAATCATACTGACACATCTCTACACATTCAATCTTGATTCAGGGCATGTATAAATGAATCAGATACTGGCTTAACTCTTGCACTTGTCCTATTGCTTGCTTTTTAATAAGGAGATTTTATGCTTTTCAATATCTCTTAATAAGATTTTGGTTAGCTATAATTTATTCTCATGCTATTCATTATGGAATGCCAATCAGTTCTCAAAATGCTTGTACATGCTTGTCACGTTTTTTCACGTTTAAAAAGTCCTCTTTTCTATTTTGGATTTTTCAGTGCTTAATAATAACTTATTTTTTTTAAAAAAGCACTAACAGCAATATACAGGATAAGCTTAAATTTCATATACATTCCATGACAAAGAACAGTTGTTACCAATGAAATAAATGTGATATATGTGATCAGACAAGCTGTAGCAATAAATATTTGGAAAAAAATAAGACAGCTTGAACAGATGCCTATTACTGCTATTTGTAATTCCACATGTCCTGAATTCCACATCCCAATTACTGATATTTCCAGCAAATGTGGCTTTCAGGTCTCAGACTTTCCTAGTTGAGGAGTAAGATCCCAAATTCCAAAGAATTAAATTCCCCAGTAGATTCGCTAGCACATTACAGTAAGTGGAAAGAAAAATAGGTAGTGTTCCTCTTTTGCAAAAAATGTGTGCACAGAGAAACATTTTGGTAAATCCACATACTACATTAGTAACCTGCATTTCTAGCTACAGTAGATTTTTCCTTCAGGAAAAGAAAAGAAATGTTATCCTAGACTAACTTACCCCATCAATCTTTAACTCCTACCTCTGTGATGATAAATTATCTGTTTTCAAACATCTGGCTAGGCAAGAGCACAGTTCTGCAAATAAACTACTCAGGTCAATGTCCTGAATCTGTGGAGTTGACCTTTTGAAGTCAGTAAGGTTTAAACTGGTCATCTTTAAGTTTAAAAGTAGGCAGGCACTTGTGTCAAGGTCAAAGGGACACATCAGGGCTTTGGGACCACATCTCTCTAAACTACTGCCTTCATGTCATCAGATAACACACGGCTTAACAATTTTCCTTTAGAAGCCTGGGTTGCCTGCATACTGCTTGGAAATAAGCGGCACTGTATTTTCTACACAGCCATTGCTGGCTTTATGTTGAGCCGGGCCATCACACGTGAACGCAGAAAAGCACAGGACACTCGCCACCGCTTGTAAACAAAATCACCCCAGCCCTTGGAGCTGCTGCAGGCACTGGCATTGCTCAGGGCTCTGCTCGACTCTGCTCCAGGTCGGCACAGCCCAGGGGCAGCCGGAGCTCCTGCCACCGCCGATGGCGGGTGACTGCAGCCTACAACTCCCAGTATCTAATTGTAAACCCATTGCATTCAGGATGATGCAAATGAATGGTGTACAAGTGTACAGCCACCAGTGCCAGGTCTGTGCTATGCTGAGGTTCACCAGTGTGAGAGGAGATTTATCGGTACAGCATGTCCAGCTGGATTTTGAAGCTGGATCTGTCATGCCTTTCTGCCCAGCGAGCAGTACAAAAGGACATGGCACATGCCAACTCCTGGTCCCCAGCGTGTCAGTACACGGCCCCATTACTCTAGCCTTCAGTCAGCTCCAAATCACACTGTTGCCCAGGTTTGCTCTCAGTTGGGCCTTTTTTTGCTCCTGATGTATTGATGAATACATAGCAGAAGAGAAGCCAAATTACACAAAACTGTCTTGTTCTGATATATTGGGCAGTTAGTTACCATCAGCCCCCAGAGCAAAATAATACC
The DNA here is from genome assembly GCA_013399435.1 of Arenaria interpres. Classification (NCBI taxonomy): domain Eukaryota; kingdom Metazoa; phylum Chordata; class Aves; order Charadriiformes; family Scolopacidae; genus Arenaria; species Arenaria interpres. Next base: position 31,349 of record VXAK01020990.1, read on the forward strand.
TGGGCTGAGAATAGTCTCGGGGCTCTTCACATGGCAGCTGAAACTGTGCCTGCAACTGCAAGTGTGATTTAAGTCTCTCTTGTTCATATACAGTTTTTTGGTACTTCATCCCTTCGCTATCCCAGATAGGCCAATAAATTTTTTTCTTTGCTATTTGTAAAGAGAGGATTAAACCATGTTGGGCTGGAGAAAACCTCTCCTGCTGGGGAAGGGAAAAAAAAGAGTTACTGCAAGAATATCATAAGGCAGAGATGCTGTTAGAACAGTGAAGGATTTTCCTGTAGTTTCTTAGTACCCATCTGCAATAAATTTTTATGAAGGTTTGGAGGAAATAAAGGCCTAGGCTAACCAGCAGGTTCAGTGGTTTGGAAAGTTGCACAGCATAGTTACTGGCAAATCTTTGTTTGATCCATCCTGACAGGGTCTGCCATTTTATACTGGTATTTATTTTTCTAATGCAATATAATAAATCATTGTCAGGTCATCAGCATTCCCACAGTCTTCCAGAGTATTTTTGTGTCTGCCAAAGGTTCCCACCAGACCTATAGGCCTATAGGATGCTATATAAGCTCCTTTAATGGAGCATGTAGTGCTGAACTGTGCTCTGCTGCAACATTCCTGCTCAGAGGAAAAAGTATGAGGAACGAGGTGGTCCCAAGAGTTATGGCTTAAGGATACCCTGGACTTGTATTAAAGACCACCTCTAGTAATAATATGTCTTAAACCATCATAGCAAATTAAACCAGTATTTTATTTAAACAAAAGCTTTTTCCTTTCACTGTTCACCTAAGAAAGGCTGATCAATTAATTTGGTTAATAAGATGGTAAGTCATCCCATTATTGTACCGCACAAGAAATACTGTCTTCAATCTAAATGCTTCATATGTATTTACCAATTAAAAGCTCTTCACTTCTCTAGGTTAAGTAACTCACATTGGTTCCATTTTATTTACAGAGGAGCCATGATTGAGATTATTTGCCTAAGGCCAAATTTAAAATTCTGTATGAGTATCCTGGGGTAAAGACAGACATCACCAGGAGACTCAAATCTATGCCAGCCTCCAGAGGACCATCCTCCAGCTGAGAATAGCTGGAGTGCAATGTGCACTGGCCATGTGTCCTCCTTTGCCTTATTGTTCAGCCCAATGGGAGTCACCTTTCTTTTCCTTCAGGTGAGTGAATGTTTCCCTTCTTCTTTTCTAAACTGTGGTGGAGTACTTTCAAGAGATGTTTAAAAAATGAAACAAAATTAAGTTCAATCATTATTTTGTGAGAATCCTACTTATCTCTAGGAGTTGAAATTATTGACTCTACCAGCTAATAACACAAAAGTCCCAATAATAAGAAACGGTGTCTCAGATGCCAGGGTTACCAGTCTCATACAGGGTTGCTTATGCCATACCACAGCAATGCCACAATGCTCTTGTGCTGCCCTGCCTTGCTAAAGGTTAGGAGATCAAAGCTACAGCCATGCTAAATGATTTGAAGTAAAACAGGCCCTTTATTTTCAGACCATCTCAAGGGCTTTTGAAAGTGGGAGGAAACAAAATGACAGTTAATGGATCTAGGAGGGCCTGACCTAAGGATAAGGTTAAGTGGTGTAATAATCTTCATACTGAACTCAGTGCTATATAGCAGCTTCCCTAATGTGCTTGGTCACAAGGTGAACCTCTCTGAGCAAACTTCACGGATTTTCTGCCCATACCAATTAGAGTAAAGCTTAGGGTTCTGTTAAACACAGGAATCCTCTCCTAAAATACTTTCCTTTTTATTCATTAAAGACTACTTTCCTCCACATTACACTCACTGATAACCTTGCCATATTTCTCATTCACTTCTGTGCACTGTCCTTTAGTTCTCTGATATTTGCCTCCAGAAACAAAATCCCATTTTCTAAATCTAAAACATTTCTTAGTTAGATTATAGGCTTTCTTTGAGAAACAAAAAAGTAAATGCATGAGTTCTCTTTGTTTGATTTTGTTGTAAGGGAAGGGAATAATCTGGCTGAAGAATTGTTTCTTTTCAGAGAGCGTTGGATGGGCATATTGGTCAGATATTTTTTGTTCTTTTTTGAAAGAAAGATAAAACTTACTAATGAATTGCAGAATTTCTCTAGGCAATGGCCTCTATGTGGCCAGCCTATCTGTCGAGACCAGCATAGGCAGTATTATTCACAAACCTCATTAATGAAAAATGTTTTTATGTCCTTCTCCCAGAGACATTACACATATCTTCCCAGCATAGGAAAAAATAGCTGAGCTAAATTTGGAATTTCTCTGAAATAAGAAAGAGACTTTCAGCTAAGAGAAGAATCCACAAGGATTTATTCCCTGATGGCTTGGGAATGATTTGTTTCCAACATGTCCCAACTCAACCCAGCCATGCTCTTGGTATACCATTGGGTTGGAAAAGTTCATTACCATGCAAGAAGAACGACGACTTACTCTCATTGACATACAATGGTATTTCAATACACAGAGAAGCAATAGTCATCTGATTAAAGCAAACAGTGAATAGAGGTAGGAAGGCATATTGTATTGAAGACAAAAAGTAAAGGAAAGTCTACTCATGCCTCATGCAGAGCTTTTCACTAAGCAATAAGAAAGACAGCTTTAGTGTTGTCAGTTCAGGATGATGTATGAAGTAATAAACATAACTGAAAGCAGTGACGTTGAAGTACTATATGCTATCTGAATATACTACCTGAAATGTCAAAAGATCAGGATATGGAACCGGTAACAGGATCAGTCAAAAGAAACACTGGGACAGGAGACCAACATTTGGTATGTAGACATGGAAGGACTTTCATCTGATCTAAGAAAAGCAGAAGGAACTTGAATAGTAGGCTACACTGCCAAGTAGATGGCCAAGAAAAATGGAAAGAATTGCAAAACAGGATAAAATAATCCTTCTAAGAAAGTTACTAATCTCCTAGACAGGATGAAAAAGCTACTAAGAGATGGTTTTGGAAAGACAGACGCAATCAAAAGTCTATTAATAACAAAGGAAAGCAGATACTCTGCTGTGACTTGTCCATGAGCTGTACATGTAAGTAAGGAAGTACAATCAGAAGTTTGAGAGAGACTTACAAAATAACTCCCCCTTTTAAATTTAAGTGCTCATATGAGTGAAGGAAAGGAAGAAGGGAGATTCAGAAGTGGATGCCAGTTGTTTGTAACAGAAGCATGAAAGACAGCGTGGTTTTGTTTTGTTTGCATTCAGAAAAGACATCTGGATAACCTGTCATCTCAGCCAATAGTTGCAGAAGACTTATTCTTCTTTCCTGCAGAAGTCGTGTGTGATTGAGCTCTGAAGCAACTGTTGAGTTACGATCCCACAAGTAACATGAGATTTCTGTCTCTTTATGTTCTCCAGCAAGCTTAGCCTTTTCATTTCATTTAGACTGTAGTTGTCAAGGCTCTCGCTTTCAGCTCTGGCAATTCTTTGTGTGGCCCATTGAGTTGGCCAAGGGAATCGCTATGTAAATACACTTAAAGGATTTTGTGTTAAGGGATCTCCTCTTCTATTTAAGTCTCAAAAGGTCAACGTATCTTCAGTTTGGTTGATTTCCCTGAACTGAGGAGGAACACAATAACGCAGAGAAAACACACTCATCCTACCCCACAAGATGGTTAATAACTGAGGTGCTAATGCATGATCATGGTAAGGCTTTCAGATTGACACAGCAGTCTGGAGGAGCAAAAAAGATTTTGTGTCCTTGATGTCTCTATTTTATGGTACCATAAGACCTAGGAGGAGCTCACCACTCTGAACCCGTTGTCAGTGTTCATTCCTATAAGCGCACTTTCTGACAAATACCTGACCACCTTAACGCTGCCCTTTGAGACAAGCAGTCACAAAACCCACTGATTTTTTCCCACCTTGTGTATCAGATAGAAGAATGTAATACCCTTTTTTGTTTAAATAGTTTTGAACATTTTACCATTTGTATAAGCATGTAAATCTACTAAATCAAAGATGCATAGAGAAGAAACACTTTTTAGAAAATCACAAAGCAAAAAAAAATAATAAAAGGAAGCATAGTTCTGATTTAAAAACCAAAGGTGCTGAAAATATAACAAACTGGAGTAATCTATTCTTACATCTATGCACCTTGATTTTAAGTTCTAAAGCATTATATATCCCTAGCATGAAAAAAAAAGGGAGGAGGGCAGAGAAATAAATTCAGAATCTTAATAAAACAATAAGAATTCTAGAAGAATAATGAAACATTAGAAATGATTTATGGTGTAATGGATCACTCTATATATCTTTACAGAAAGAAAATATTCAAATTACCTCAGCTTTAATAATCATATTCCCAGTGATTGCAGATGAGGAACTTTAAAATGTATGTAAAAGACTGGAAATGGTTATAAAAGATCAGAGGCTTTCAAAATTCACTGTATACAGGGTCTAGTGAGTGCAATGCCAAGAGTAATATATGAAATCTGATCTGACAGTTTCATAACTTTCATTTGTTTGAGGAGATCCCCATGCAATGAAAATGTACAGTACCATGCCAAAACTGATAGAAACAGTTAGTGGAAAAGACTCAGAGGTAATGACCACTGGCAAAGTATAAAAAGAAGATGAAGAATTAATTACATTAAGAAATCCCAAGGAACACGGTTTACATTAAAGGACGCTCTTTTTAACCAGTCGGCTGGAAGGTTGATGTAGCACTGTTCATGCAGATGTTTGGAAAGTATTTCACAAACTCTAATTTTGGAGAGTGCTTCTAAAGGCTGTTGCTCTTCCACTGCTCTGTGCCATCTCCAATTTATCTTAAGAATAAAATAGAAAAAAATAATAGAAACTACAGCTTCTAGTTAAATAGGAGGAATCTTTTTAAAGAAACACAATAAAACATAAGATATTATGGTCCAAATCCTATAGATCCAGAATCTGTAGTAGGTTGGCAGGTCCCCTTTTGCCTATAAGCAATAAAAATGAAGTAAAAACCAATCTGTCAAAGCTCAGCAGGTTTAATTCAGTCCCTTGGCTCATATTGGCTACATGTGCACACTGCACAGAGCAGTAAATTGCTATAGAGAAATCTTGGAGTTCAGACCTGTGTGTGTGGTTTATCTTTAAAAATCTGGTTCTATATTACTCTCTGGCTAGTCATTTTTAGCAGAACTCTGCACCTGGTAAGAGCACTTTCTTACCTTGGTGCCTCAGCCCATGTCCATTGGCAGTTTCTGATATATTCAGAACTCCACTCCACTAAACATTAAGCACACAAAGAGATTACTTAAGTAGAAGCCAGTAAAGGAGTAAGACAGAATGTCAGACATATGTTTCTGAAAATGGTGGCCTACCTTCCTTGTGAACTTATGACAACACTAAGTGGCCTTACGACATTTCAGATCAGGGTGTGCCAAGGCAAAATTGAGAGTTCAGTCATAAGGTAGAGTAGGTTTGTTTCCGCTCTGTGTCTTACTGCAGCAAGTTCCCAAATGCATTCTGTTCTCAAAGCAGAAAAAAAATGGAGGAAAATGGTTCTGATATTGACTTCCCCACAATGTATTAATTCAATATTGCACAAGTCAAGAGGAAATATCTGTGTTCTTGGAGGAGACCCATTCTGCTAGTAATTCTCTATACATAAGTGACTTAAAGTGACAGATGAGGAAAAAATGTCTTGCAGTGCTAACATTTGTACACTTGTACAGTAGACATGAGAAGGGCATCAGAGATTGAGAAACTAAGTTCTGTGTCGTGATCTGGCTCAGCTTGGGATGGAGCTGGAGGACCATCCCTGGAGCCTCTGCCAGTGACAGCAGATGTGCAAAGAGGAGGTGGGGAGTAGGTAGCAGCACGAAGCAATGTGGAGTCAGAAGCAGTGGATGGAGAGGAAGAAGACAGATGAGGAGGCATGTAGAGGAGAGGAGGTATGAAGGGGAAAGAGAAGGTTTAGCCAACAAGTTTTGGTACAAAAACACTGGGAATCTCTCAGGCTGTGTTTGGGCCAAATTCTGGGCCAATGCTCTGGGTCCTGTTAATTGATTTGTAACTTTTTTGCTAAAATTCTGTCTTGCTATTGAAGAGGAGTTTTGAACGCTCTTCAAGTTGAAGGGGGAGAGCTTCCTCTTCTATCAAACAGAAATAAATCCTACCTGCTGGCACCAGTTCAGCTTTGAAGAAGTGACAAGCCAGCTCTGACTGCTTATGTTCATTATACTACATTTTCCTGCAGTGAACAGAGTCCACTCTCCCTCCTAGAGTCCTTTTCAAATTATTTCTCTTCCTCCTTTCTCTAGTTTCAAGGTGTCAGGCCAGACCAAGGGCCAGATTCTGTAAGAAGAAATCTTTAATGTTGCTTTTCGCCTGCCTTTCTGACTTTAAGCATTTTTTTTTTATTTTTTCTGATCATCTCTCTGTTATTGTCTGGAAAAGGTGTTGCCTAATGGCAATACCCCAGTGAGACAGTTTTTCCTTTACTATCCACATTTCATTGTCGCAAATGCAAGATGGGATGAGGGATGACTCTTGTGTTAATGAAAGAGGGCAAAGTTTCCACTGACTTCACCGGGGTCACAACTTCACCCTCGGGGACCTATTGGTAGAAATGGGAGGGAATTTCCATTTTCACAGAGAATTTGCAACCACTTAATTGTGTTGAAAACCTCAAATATTTTCTTCACAGGGCAAAGTTCGTATCTTATTTCAGATGAATGTAGTGGCTGAGCGTCATCTGCTGCTGGAAAACCTTTAGAAGTTACTTAAAACTAAAACAGGCATAAAAGAGAAGCAGGGTGGGAAAGGGTTGTTTGCTATTAAACACCAACACAAACCAAGCTGGGCTTTTTGTGTATTCCCTTCCCCCATTTTGTTCACACAGTCCTCTTCACCCTTCAGACAGCCTTAGAATGCTAATTTTTCTGATCACTTGGGGAATGAAAACCATTGTAGAAATCAACTGAAATATTATTTTAAACCTTTTTTAATGAGCCTGGATCCACACCTATAAATAAAGTCTCAATTCTTCCTTCTTAACTTCCAAGAATGGTAGTTCCCACACCCTATACAACCTGACACATTCAAATTCAAAGCAAATATTTGAAACTATTTTCAAAAAGGGTTGTTTTAATACGAACTGGCAGGTGGGTTTTATGAAGAAATGGTTTTAAATAAAAGTCTAATTGTCCTCTTTTCACAGATGTTTAGGATTTCTCTTCACATAGCAGCAGATGATACGAATGCTCAATGAAATGATTCTGTAATGATAAAGCTCAGATCGGCTTCATTCTTTGTTATACACTCTACCACTTTCTGAACTTTAAGGCATTGAATTATTCTGTTTTTCTCAGGGGTAAAATCTGCATGCATGTAACCCTCAGTTAGTATGAATAACAATGTGAAAACCTTCACACTTCAAAGATGTGACTACGTGATTTTTGTCTATCCTAATGGTTTGAGAGAAAATCTTGATAAATCAACATGGTTTGTGTTTTTCCTTTTCCTAAGTTTTGTTGCCTTAATTAGATAAAAAATAATAGGGGGCTGTCAATCTGTTTTCTTTTCAGGTCTTCTCTGCCTCTTTCTAAATTAGTTACAGCCTGCTTTTTGTAGCTTTATAGCCAGCCTGACCTAATTTAATTACCATGACTTGTGTGGCTTAAAGATAAATAGTTTTATTCAGTCTGCCTACTTTTGTATAAGTTTTCCCTTTCACACATCTCTATATTTTGGCATTCAGAATTCTTGTCCTCTGTTCTTCGGTAGGTTAACAAAAGGTTAGTTTTATAGCATTGTCCATATTTTCACAAAAAGGCCTTTGATGTAGTTCTGCTTAGTCCCTGCTCTGCTATATCCGTTGTGTGCTGTGAGTCTGTGGGCCTTTGTGGGACACAAACGAGCATTAGCTGGGTCTTGGAAGCATGGGATGGAAAATACATACTCATACTCATCCTTAAAGCATCAAACCTTGTTTCTATACTGGTTACTATCTAAGATTTTTTTCTTGTTTGGGGAAAATACTTCAGAAATCAAAGCCTGAGACACTGCAGAAATGGGAAGATTAGAAGAGCTAGGGTTGTATGGATGGACTGATTACCACTCTGTTCTTGAAAAAGCACTTGACAAGGAAATACAGATCTCCCACACAGGTCATATTTTTGTTGATTCCAGGGCAAATGAAGAGTAGTAAAGCTTCCAAGATTATGACCAGGCCCTCATCAGTAATAATGAGCTTAATAAAAAAATAAATTTTAAAAAACCCAAACCCTAGTTATGCATGTAGGTTTTTTTGTTCAAAGGATCCTTTCAAATTATATGATAGGCTGGGATATGTGTTGTGCTTGAGAACAAGAAATAAACTTCAAAAATCCGAGCTGTGTTCTTAATAAATATGACTTCCACGTAGGTGCCTGCATTGGAAAGCTTTTGTCTTAAAACAAGCTGCCCTGGGATGGCACTTGCACAAAACATCTGACAGCAAATGTATTTAAATACATAAATAAATAAATATTTAAATAAATGAAAACCTGCACGTGTTGAACTATCTAGAAATGCATGAAAAAAAATTGCCGTTCAGAAAAATGACACTGGGAAAAGAAACATGAAGAAATGCATTTAAATGACTTTCACTTTTCAGTCATTTAAAGTTATTTGTACAAATCCATAAAAAGATGTTTTGTTCTGCAGAGGAATCAAACGGCACATCATTAAAACAAGTTCCAAAGAAACTATGTAAACAATACCTGAAAATAAACACATCCAGTCTTTGTGCACATGCCAGAAACTAACACGCAATAGATACCAAGTAGAAACAGTATTTCCATGTGTTAACACCTACAGCAAGGGAAGAGTTCATTGACACTTCCATGCTTGGAAAATGGAGAGATGAATCATTTCAGTCATCATTAACTAGAAAACCCTATGGAAGAAATTAAAGGGTAAACAAAGGAAGATGCATTTGATCTCTGTTTATACTCAACAGTGCAGGGACGGATTTTTCATAAATATCAAATAGTGCCCTGCGTCAGCTCCTCTTAAAGCCTGCGACTGGTTCCAAACAACAAACATATTATTAGTCACTTCTTTCGAAAAAACTCACTGAATGCCTTACGTTTATCTAGGTCTTCCCTTCAAAAATAGTACCAAATTAATTAAAAAGCAGCCACCTCTGACAGTGCAGTGCTACCTCCACTCAGAAAAGAAGCAGCTATGGCTCTAGAAAGAGACTGGCCGAGGTCAGTGGGGCAGACCCTTTCAGTTGTTTTTACTGGGTTTAAAAAAAAAAAAAAAAAGTCCTGCTGAGAAGATAAGGTTTTAAAGGCTCCTCAGATAGATGCAGACACACGGGAAACTTTATGACACGCTATTAATCTTTCTTAGAAAGATGAAGTGTTGATGCAACCTTGATGAAATGTGAAGCTGCCATTTGGAAGGGGAAAAAAGAGGGGGGAAAAGAGGAGACTAGAGTGCTTCAAATACAGCATTTTCATCACCAAAGTATACCTATCACACTGAAACTCTCTTTTCACTAAGAGAAAAATGTTTATTTTGATTTCTAACGTATGATGTTGCTCACTTGAACTAAGCTGTTTGCAGTTGCCCGCTCCCACCTCTTCTCATAAGAGATTTATGAGAGTGGGTTTCTCTTCACTAGCTTGGAAATCATGCTTCTTGGTCTCCTGCTGTGCTAGCACAAGTGTTGCTGGTAACAGGTCAGCTGTTGCCAGAATTTTGTGTCTTCTCCATCGTAGCTGATAAATAAAAATAAATATGTCCACACTCATGTCTAGACAGTGATGAACAAGATGTCCATTAATCATGTAGCCTTCCCAGGCATTTGTTTCCCTCTTAAATCATGGACCAAACAGGAAGCTCCACTTCACAGATTTCTACTACTGGCTCAGAATTGCTATATCCACGCAACACAACTTACCAATGTGGTATAGACTCACTCTACAGACTTGGCTTTTTTGGGGTGTTTGCATGTTTTTAAAGAATATCTAAAAGGATAAAGATGGCATAACGATTGAACTAAATATGCTGGCTCACTCAACCAAAATACAACTGTATTCCTGTGCCTGATCCAGATCACATTTGCATCACTCTGTGCATCAGCAGAGCCTTTGTATTCACAGTTACGGAATCACAGCATTAAACTGCACAACATAAGAAGTAATTTACTTCCTTCATCTTTATATGGCAAAGTCACTTGATATATCTCTAGCCTATAGCCCGTGGAATTTATTGGCATGTAGTCTGAATCTGATTAATAATGATCATATACTCTAAATACTAAAAATAAATTATGAAAAAACCCTAACTTTTCCACAGATTACTTTAAACTGTGACATAAGCGGATATAAGATCTCCAGTAACATAGTTTTGTAGTATGAAAATGCTTTCAAGCTGTCCAAGGATACAAGTTCTTTACACAGATATGTCCCCTGTACACATATTCATGAAGTTCATGCCAAGAACATTGAAAAATCCTTCTACTACCCTCTTGGATACTTTAAAATATAGAAAGCAAGCAACCAGCTTATACAAATACAAAATCCTACTTAAAAGCATGGATTGTGATGTTCCTTCCTCTCTGTCAAGGGAGAAAGACTGACCAGGAAAACATGAGTGATAATAAGTAGTAAAAAAAATCTGATTTTCTCTTACATTCCTGTATTCACTACATTTTTTTTATAATCTCACGTATAACATTCAGATGGATGCGAGTATCATTGTACAAAACTATCTCCATGTAAATATATGTTTTGCCTACAAACACTAAATATATTTTGCAGTAGATTAAAGTAATTATTTTGAGCCTTGCAATTTTCAATACAAATGTAGATATATAATTTAGAAGTGTCATTTAATGTTTTATCTTGATATTGCTAGAAGAGCCTCCTGCCCTTGTTTAAAAAGGCATCTACTTGGGTTTAAAAAGAATATACTTGAGGTCATTAGCAAAGGAAATTGCGATCATTAATTCTGACCTACCACAGGTTTTAAAAGAAAGAACAAGCCGTGAAACTTAAAAGAAAACCCAACAAATGTGTTTTATGAATCCATGTGCAATATTTTGGTTACAATGAAATAAAATGCTGATACGTGCCAGACACCCTGAAGTTGCTCTCCTGTGACTAATTCTTCTGAGCTAGTTTTTAAATTAATCTCCCAGTGCTTGGCCTCTTCCCACCCTTGTTATTAAACTAAGAAAAGCGGTTACTATAAGCAAAGAAGTAAAATAAAAACTCTTTCAAGCATTTACTTTGCCCTGTTGGTCAGCTTTACCTAAAATCACATTAATGTTGTTTTAAATAAAATTCCATACATAAAATTTTATTTCAATATATAAAATGTTTTGTTTCCAAACGTGAACCCTTGTTTGGGTATTGTTGGTCTATGTATCTGAAGGGAGTATTTCTAAGCAACTTAACGAAACTAGTCTGAATATTTGAAAAGTTCCCAGGAAGCTGATTTGCTTCAGAACAGAAGATTACAACATGTCTGTAGGCGCAAAAAAGCCCAAATCACATGAATTTCTCAAGAAATATTGCAATCCTCGGCAAATACATTTTGATAAAGTGTTTAAAACTTCAGGGCCTGAGGCCATACTTCTCACATGAATAGGTTTACCTGCAAAGGAGGAATTCAGAGAAATCCAGCCTGAGACATCTGAGTGGTCCAGCCAGACTTTCCCACTATCCTTTTTATATTTAATGATCTTTATTTGGAACTTTTACTTGACTGAACTGGTGTACAATTTGAGAGTGCCAACTCATGAATACAAACGGGACCAGAGTTTGACAGTTGAGGCAGCTGCTATCCTTGACGTTAGCTCTGCCTCTTTCCTATGTGCCACTGCCTCTGGGGAAGGAAAAGGTGAGCCAGAAGGGACAGGTAAGAAGTACCTGAACAGTTCAAGCTCAGTTTACTATGGTAACTTACATCTAGAGTTCTGATAAAAAAAAGAAATTAATGGTCTGTATGGTAAAGAAGGCGCCAGAAGTGGATATGAACAGCAGAAGGAGGAAAGATGTGTGGGACATGGAAATCTGTGCTGAAGGACTAGAATGAGAGTAACTGGCCTCTTCAAGAGCTTCTTCTGACAAAGTCAAGGCATTCTTGGTTACCATGACTGATCACTTCTACTCTTCTTTCTAGGAAGGCGCAAATCTGCTTCTTTTATTTGTCCAGAGTATTTAGATTTTAAATGTTTCACAAAAGGCTACCTCTTACAGCATGAGAGTGCAATGGTTCTTGATCTCATTTGGTGTCTATAGACATTTTCCTTTTACCAAAAGTCGTATAAGAAGAGCAAGCAGAGATGAATTTTAGAAAAGGTCATTCCTTATTTACACATCTGCTTTTGTTATATCCTGTACAAAAACTGTCAGAATGAGATATGCCATGAGAAAAGTAAAAAAGTACAGATCAATTCACTGATCTGTATGTGGATCAAACGCTGACTGCATTTGGCAGAAGTGCACATCTGATCATTACTGCAGCCAGATTCAAGAAAATAAAGGGCAGAATATGGCATAGATTCCACTGCTCTGATCATGCACAGAAAACAGCTGATACTTTGAGGTTCTGAGGTTACAACATGTGGCTCTTCTAAAGAGCAGACTGCAACCTTGAGGGGTTTGTTTTGTTTTGGTTTTCAACTGAAATCTGACATGCATTACATGTGAACATTTGGAAGTCATATTGTTCATTATGCATTACATATAATTGCTTTAACTTTTATAGTATGCAGTCATTAAACTGACTTTCAAAATAATAGAGCACTTAAAACCCTTACCAACAGTAGACCTCAAAAAGATGAATGAGCATGGTGTCTAACTTTACAAACGCATCTGCATACATCTCCTTTTTAAATCAGTGGTGATGCTTGCAAATGGAAGGGGTGTATAGGAAGCAGGCCATATTGTGATCTATGAACAGATATACACATATAAGTATAAATTATTTCTGGCACAGATTTGTTTTACTCAAGATTCTCTGAACAGCAGGGAGAGATCTGATATGTGAAACAGTAGGCCCCAGCCAATTAGTCTGTGACAGATAAGATCCTTTCCTTAATTTGTGCTGTTGGGTTTATATGTGGTCTGGTCCTTCAATGATTTCATGTTCCCTTCTGACTTCACGGAAATCGAATTTTTATCAGCTGGGATCCTGGCATTCTTTCCAGGTGCAGCAATGAAATATCCCATTTGGAAGGAATGAAGTATGATATGTGGGCCTTGCTTCTGCCTTATGGGAAGGAATGCTTTTGTAGTTCTACTCCTCAAAAAATCTGTGAACAAGGAAACAAACTAATTTATTATACATGCGAGTGTACCCTTTCAAAGCACCACAGGGAGACTCAACCAAGTAACATCCATTAATATTTGTAACAGCAGCAACACACAAGTATGCTGGTTTGCCTTGCCATAGCTGTGCAGAAAGGGTTCCTTTAAAAATAGTCAATAAAAATTTAGAAAATCTCCTACAACATTAACATCGTGCATTGCTTTTGATATCTGTCCATTACTGCATTCTCAAAGGTAAGAAAAGTGAAGTTTTTCTAAGACAACATTCCCAAGGTACATAAAGACCTGTGGGGTATGTTAAGATTGTTGAGATGGCAAATTCACTCCATACATTAGTTCTTGCTCCAAATAGAAGAACTTCTAAAAATTTAGACTAGTGCTTGCATTCTTCTGCCACATCAGCAAAAGCAGTACCTCAAACTTTCCTCAGTAAGAATGCAATGGCATAATCCCAAATTTTCATTTACACCCATAGAAAAAGTAAATAAAAAAAAGTAAAAGAGATTCCCTTGGATCTTGTGGCTCTATATAGAAAGAACTAGGAAGGCTCCATCTTATATTATGGGAATGGAAGGAGAAGGAAGAAAGAAAGAGGGAGCAACTCTGCACAGCTTCTAAGAGATGAAGAGGAGGGATGACACTCAGGAACAGCTGGGAGTGAAGAGCAGTGGTTTTTCCCTGGGGCAAGAGCTCTGAGGGACAGCTCTTAGCTTCTACTGTTCCTCCAGTTTGGAAAAGACATTAGACCTTGCCATCCTTGGAGATTCACTGACAGGAGAGCAGGTAGAGGTTGAGCATTAGTGGTCATAAGTGAATTCTGAGCTCAGGAATGCCTGATAGCTGTATTCGGTCCTGAAAAGTCTCCAACCAAGAAAACCAACTCATTTATTAGATAGGCAGGAATGTAGCCTGGTGAGCTCAGAGGCTGGGGAAAAGGCTATTCTAGTTAAGCAGCTGTTACTGACCAAGGGTCTGGCTTCTGCAGCCAGCAGGATTCCCCATTACTTCTGACCTCAGATCTGCTACTGAGGTATACAGTTTCTAGTAAACTAGAATCATAGAATAATTTAAGTTGGAACAAACCACTGGATGTCATCTAGTTCAAACCCTTGCTCAAAGCATGGTGAACTCTGAAGTTAGATCAGATTGTTCAGAGACTGTCCTGTTGAGTTTTGAGAATCTTTATCAACAGAAGTTTCGTGGGCCCTCTGAGGGACCCTTCCTCTGCTGATCCATCCTCATCACGAGCATCCAACAGGTATGGATGATCTAGAAGACCTTATCTCTTACAGTAGGAAGATACTGCTGAGCAACAGATGGGCCAGGCCCTGAGCCAGTTTGTTCCATGGTACTTGCAGTATTTCAACAAAGGCAAGAGCTCTGAGGAATTGGATACCATCCCTTTCCACTTACTTTAGTCAGTGGGGACTGAGATAGGAGGAATAAGAATCACTCAGAACAGACACGAGTGAGGACTCCATAGTCCCGTTTTACATACTCCTGTGGGAGTACAAGGAAGTGATATTTCAATTCACTACACTCAAGCAATCTCACCAGGTATGTTTGCAGAAGACCATCCCTTCTCCTCCCCTCCTCTACTTCTTCTCCCCTCCTCTACAAGCAAGCCACATGTGATGGGTGGCTGGAGGACAGTCCTCTGGGTGCTATAGAGATTATTGGCTCCACAGATGGAAGCGGCCTCAGTGACCTGGTACAGAAAACACTAAACCAAATGTTCTATGAAGCAAGAACTGCTTTCTCATATACTTCAATTTTAAATAAAAAATTAAAAGTCCTAGTGCCAAAAAAAAAAAAAAAAAAAAAAAAAAAATTTACAGTTATTTTTGCTACAGTAGAGAAGAATTCTTTTGGAGACCTTACAGGAGGGATTTTTTCTTTCTTCTTGTTGTTGTTAACTTGATTTATTTGTATGTATCCTTAGAAGTCTCAGTCAAACTTCACACAAAAATTATTTCCAACAAAAGAGAATCATGCTCCTGGATAGAAAACAAGTAAAACTCAGATTCAAATTTCTCCTTATTTCTCCTTTACTTCTGTGACCTGGGGCAACTACTGCTGCCTTTTAAAATATGCGTACTTCTCCTGTCCCTGGTGATTGTTATTAATACAGTTTAGGGAAAGTGGTGATAAAGATCAATCCCCTACCCAGAAAAGAAACATTAACTGCTTCTTTCATGTCTTCCACAGTGAGTGAGCAGCTACAGTTTCAAATGATCCCCAGATGTTTACTACTTCTTGTGCTCAAAAGTAGTTTAGGTTTTCTCCAGAGCAGCTGTGCCACGTTGGGTATTTCTGGTTATCCTGCAGACTTCAATCTCTTGTCATCTGAAGAAAATGTAAAGGTCAAACAGAAAGCCTGTGTGGTGTAGGAGTCCCCAGTGAAAGATAAACCAAAGATGGTCTCTTACCATTGGCGAATTTAAGCTATGCCTTTGCACGCTAAACAAAATATTCAAGAAATTCCTACAGAGATGGGTATGTGAACATTACAGGCTTTTCACTTAATTACAGATAGGTTTAATGATTCCAGCAAAGGAATAATCGCAGAGGTGTCTCCCAAAACCCATGCTATTTTTCTGGTTCTTTGCGGCAGTGTTTTCCTATTTCTTTATTGTTACTCAGAGCTTGGATTTCTCCTCCCTAAGTCCTCCTGTCTGGAGCTCTTTCTTCATGTGGTCACAAATTTCTGCCAGTTTGGCCATTACTGGGATCCTTGTTCACTGTGTGCCTCAGCATGACTCCCTGCCCACTTTCTCCTTCTGAGCTGAAATAGCTGGGAAGAGGGTGACAGGGCTGACTGGTTAGAGAGTAGCTGCACATCAGAGGCAGAAAGGCATTTTATTAAGTGTGGGAATCAATCATGGTATTTGCCTAACCTCAGGCTTGTGAATAATAATGTCGGAAAACACCAGTAAACCACTGATAAAAGCTGAGGAGCTAACTCAAACTTCAGTGGGTATTTTCAAAGCTTATAGCCTGCTTCCAGAATCTCTGGTTATGCAGCTAAAATAATGACATGGATGGAAGTATAAAGAGATTAGTACTGTTCAAATAGATTTCAGGGCCAGTGTGTCATAATGTAGATTTGGAATCAGGTGGTATCTGTTATATATCTGGAATCAGGGATACGTGTTATCTTTTCTTTTATTCTTGGTCTGGCCTCTGAACACAGTGTGACCTGATTAAGTTAATTCTTTTCTGTGTCTCTGAGCTAAGTGAAGATCCAGAAAACTGGAGCAAATCAAGCATCCTAATTATCTTTAAAAAAGAAGGGGGAAAAAAGGAATCTTGGGAAATTATAGTACAGACAACATAATTTGACTATCTGTGAAAACATCTGGAAAAATTATTACAATCAATTTACAGGCACCTACAGTACTGTAAGCTGAAAAACAAAGATTTATCAAAACTAAATGCTTACCTACTTTATTTTCTTTCATTTACAACTGGCCTGGTGAAGAGTGGGAGGATTACAATGTATATTTGCATGGCATAACAAAGTTTTTGACAGAGTCTAGCATACAAGTCCCAAATGCAAATTGGGAGAGATGGTCAAGATTAAATGAGAAATGCACAGGTGTTCAAGAAATACGCAGAAACTTGTTACCAGTAGTTCACTTGCATACATAGAGATATTAAACTTGTATATATGGCGTAGATATGACAGTATAATATTTTACAATAGTAGCAAACAGTAATTACAATATTAATATTAATAAACACAGTCCAAAAAATTCCTTCCAAAGCATGTCATTTTCCGGAAACATTTCATGTGATGGAATGGATTATTTTCTTGAATCTAAAATATATTATTTCTTGCCTTTCTTACATATATATTTTTATCAGATGGTTTCTTCTTAGAATATACACAGAAAAGCATAAATTAAACTTCCAAGTTCTAGAGTTTACCATGTCAGCCGTCCTGAGGTCAGTGAAACTTAACTCCATTAAGGAAAATCCTATGTGTGATTGGCAAGTTAGCTAATCAGGAACCACAACAAGGAGGAGCGATCACAACATTCTACTTTTTACATATAGAGTATTCTCTCATGCCCTAGAGAGTGATTGCAGTGAGGTACTCTACTCTTACACCATTGAAAAATGCATTGTTTTAGAGATTAAATAGTGCTTATATTAGAAAGCTACATATTATACTAAATATGACCCTCACAAACCTTTAAGAATTTTAATATCCAGAAACAACAACAACAACAAAATTTCACCTTGTTCTATCACTGAAGATAAACTGATCAACTCACGCTGCTATTCTGAAGAGCTACGGTGGCTGCAGAACCTCTGAGATCTAAGGTTGTTAATCTTAGATGCACTATTGTTATATATATAAATACCAAACACCTATAGCTATACCTAATATTATACATCTAGTATGCTATAAACAGTATGAACCTATTACAAGACTAAAACTCTTTTTCTTTCATCTCTCTATCACTGAACTTTCAAAAATGCCAAATAATGAGGTAGTATGGTCCACTTAAATTTGTAAACATGATGACAGCTAACAGAAAAAATTAAATAAATAATATATTCCTCCTTAGCTACTGTATGCTTTATGTTTTCCCACATTTGTCCAGGTAAAGTCACTGTGGAAAAATCAACATTAAGCTATTCGGCAGCGGCTGTATTCCTTGAATAGGACACTAAACTGCTTGCATACTCAATCTTTACAATTGTGGCTTCCCACTAAAAGAAGCACCAAAACCAAACGCTAATTGGTAGCATTTATGTAAATACATGAAGAATATGAATGGATAGAGGAAAAAAAGTAATCCAAGTTAGACAATGTTTGTAACCCTAACAGGTTCTGTTACAAGCAAGAAACAGAAAAATGTGCTGCTAGACTCAGAATACAATAAATAGCAAGATCAAGAATAATAAGAACAATTTTCATTCTACTTCTCTTTCCTTTGTACTTGTCCTAATCAGTCCCTGATGATGTGAAGGCTTACCTTTACTAATACTTACTCCCACTGGAAGCAATTAATGCCGATAAAACCAGGCACTTTCCAAGAGCTTTTAACAGATTATTATCTGAAGAGCCCAACAATTTTTGTTATTATTAGCCAGGTAAGTAAAGACAGAAGAAGATCATGATGTACAGGGCATTAAAATTTTTTACCTTCTTGGTATGCACTGTTCCCGTCCCTCTCTTCTCATGAGAAATATTACCCAGAGAATTTAGCGATGCACGAACAGCAGAGGTGGAGAAAAAATAGCCCAAATCATGGTAGCACTCAAAAATAATCTGCTGCACCTGATGCACCTATGTGGTGCATATAACCTAGAGGATGTAATGAAAACCAAAAGCCTCTGATCCTAATTTCTGGGCAATTATTCTGACTGAGCACTCAAATAACTGAGCTCCTTTTTTTAATCAATCCAAAGACACCAATTTGACTTAATTGGATCAGACCATATGGAAATTAAGTATTTACATATATTGTTAAAGTATTTCTTTCATGCCAAATAGGCAGGCTTAAAATTGACTTCTCTGGTCATGTGTGATGGTCAAAATTAACCAAGTTGTTAAGTCTCTGTAGGAACAGAACCAAAATACTATCTGAAAGGTATTTGAAACAGACTCCGTGATCATGGTATGTTCTGTGAGGCTTCCACAGTCTTTACTGTGTTAGAGGAAAGCTGCCTGAATTTGGCTGGTTTTAGTATAAATTTTCTCAGATTGACTTACAGTTACATTACCTTACATACAGTCTAACAGCATGTATGTCATACAGTCTATTGCTCAGGTTCCACTCAGTATCCAGTTTCAGATAGCCCTGTATTCTCTCTTTCCTACTGCATCAGTGGTATCATTTAGACAACACAACTGTGTGTGGTTTCAGTATCTGCCTAAGGAGCTTTTACATTTTAATATTACAAGAGTATCCACGGAAAGTATACTGCAGTGTACGAAATAATTTGGCCTTATTGTCTTTGCTTATACTGAGAATGTAGAAGGATGGCCCTTGCACACAATAATGTGCTCCCACAGTGGGAGCAAGACTGTTTTGAGTAAGACCGTTGTTTAAGACTGAATAAGACCCTTTTAATACAGCACAGCTCTTCCAATCAGTAACCTGGCTCAACATAAAGCTACTTGTTATTCCACTGGCAAAATATTACACAGGCAAACATTTAATTATGAACAGAACAGTACCTAGTTCATATATGAAACATTTTCATCTGTTAGCATATAACTGTTAATAAATGTTGAGTTAATGAACTGTTAATACTGGATTTATATTGGTCATAGGTTTTTTCAAATAGAACTGTGAATTCACTTATTCAATTATTCCTGACTATATACAATTTTTCTTTTATGGCAAAATCATGTTACTTACTGATAGATTTCACTCAGCTTGTCAAAAGCAGTGGGGGAAGGCTCTGACATGCATACACCACAGACAGAAGTCTTCCAATGTAAAGAGGCTAATCTTCCCTGCTGAGAAAGCTGAAAAAAATAATAAAGTGCATAGTTGATTCTCTATTTGTTGGGAAAAGGCACATGTGTAAGTCTAAGAATTAAATACAAATTGGGATATCTCTTCCGTAGCCCTAAAATGGAATTGTGAGAGAGACACTAAAATGTCAATCTTATAACTATGCTGACAATTTGGTATTGTGGCTTCCTGAGATAAAATGGTAGAAAAGCTGGAAAGCAATTTTGTTAATAATTTCCACATCGTTACTGCTGGTTGTGATTCACTTTATTTCAAGTTTTCTTTCCCCATTCCCAAGTCTTTCACCTTTTTGCCTTAGCACCTTAAAAGAAATATTTCATTTACAGATTTCCATTCCTTTTCCCTTTTTGCCTGTTTCATTTTCTCCCATTTTAGCTCAGGGGAAATAAATTTTCAAAATTAGCTAGATGGCTATGTGAACACATGAAAAAATACATATAATAATATTTCTTTAACTTTAAGAATTGCAGAATTATCCTCAATATTTTAAAATCAATTTCATTGAGGGGGATCCTACTTTTAAAAGAGTCAGTTATTAATTTTTTTCTGCAAAATACTGATCAGCTCAATTATAATTAATTATGGGACCACCAGGTTACTTCGAACATCAAGGATTTCCTGATTCCTCACAAGATAACTCATCTTAAAAGCAAGAACAACTTTACAGAATTGTGTAGGCCACCTGGTGAGAACATCCAGAGAAGCATAACAGAAATGAGCTTCCAGTCACACACCTTCTTAGGATTAGCTGCCTAGTAAAAGTCACAAGGCAAGAATCAGCAGTCCTTTCCCACCCCTGAGAATATGTTACATCCATGGTTCTTTGTAGGAATTAATATACAAGGTCTTCATTCACCCTTCAAGCAGATAAGGCAACAGAACACCTTGAAGTGGCCATGACCGGAATGGGACTTAATTGTATGTATATAATTAAAAAAGGATTTATGAACTTCCCAGAACAGGACCAGATTCCAACAAAACATCCTTCTGTCTGCCCATCATCAGGAAAGATGATTACAAATCTAAGATATTATTAAAGCTGATGAGATTGTGGGGCTTTTAAAATTTTCTTTCATGTCCAAAATCATACAGGTGTCTTTTTCAGGTGTTATTTTTTCCATCTGAATTCTCAACGAGGATGCAGCTGCAGTGTGATCCCAACTTTATTTTTATTTTCTTTTTTAAATTTTTATTACTTAACCACAAATTTTAAGATAGGAAACAATAGCAAACTTATTGGTCTTGAAGATAATCCCTAGTGGTACACATTTTAACTGGGGTATAGTTGTTAATACGTCTGTGATATAATTCGCCACAAGTGAAAGCCAGAGAGCCTACTTACTCAAAGCAAAATAATGGTTAGGGCAAATGTCCTGGGATCTGTAAAATCTACTGCTTCTAAAATTAATCTCCTTTACTCTATGAAAGAAGGCTGCAAGAATTATACACCTGGGAAGTGGCAAAGAACACTATATTATAGTTAGCAAAAATGGACCAAATTCCTTCCTCATGCAAACTTTTCAAGTCGATGGAATCATAGAATCATAGAATTGTCCAGGCCGGAAGGGACNCTTCCTGTAGGCTCCTTCAGGTACTGGAAGGCCGCTATTAGATCTCCCCGGAGCCTCCTCTTCTTCAGGCTGAACAGCCCCAGCTCCCTCAGCCTGTCCTCACAGCAGAGGTGCTCCACCCCCCTGATCGTCCTCGTGGCCCTCCTCTAGACCTGCTCCATCAGGTCCATGTCCTTCTTATATTGAGGGCTCCAGACCTACACACAATATTCCAGGTGAGGTCTCACCCAAGCAGAGTAAAGTGGAAGAATTACCTCTCTGGACCTGCTAGCAACACATCTTTTGATGCATCCCAGGATGCGACTGGCCTTCTGCACTGCAACTGCACACTGTCTGCTCACGTCCAGCTTCTCGTCCACCAGCACCCCCAAGTCCCTTTCCTCAGGGCTGCTTTCCAATACCTCACCCCCTCGTCTATACTGATGGTGAGGATTGTTCTGGCCCAGGTGCAGAACGTTGCATTTGCTCTTGTTGAACCTCATGAGGTTCACCTGGGCCCACCTCTCCAGCCTGTCCAGGCCCTTCTGGATGACATTACATCCCTCTGGTGTATTGGCAACACCACACAGCTTGGTGTCGTCTGCAAATTTGCTGACAGTGCCTTTAATCCCCCTGTCTAGATGGAGTTACAAAAGCAGCATCTGATGGGTGACTGGTGCAGCAGATCTTAGGGACAATTCATGAAGCATTATTGTAGGTTATAATTTTGTAATAGGTAACGAAACAGCTTTAGGAAGCTGTACAGTAAAATGATATGCTGTACCTTTGCAATATTGTGACTTTCTGGTGTAGTCTGCCCTATTTCTGTGAGTAGGTTTGAAACCATTAGGGCATGCTCAGTGGCAGAGTAACTGAGTCTACAAATTGCTCCATTGTGCTACACACCCACATGACTATTCCCTAAAATTCAAAATGGTGAGAAGTGCAGAAACTGTCCTGAGACAAATCCTGTTCTATGCAAACCAAAATCAGCTCATAAAGATGGACAAAATTTCAGCTTAACGGTAGTACGCTCTCTTTTCTGTTTTCTTCTACTTCAAACAATGGCACTTTCTTGTGTGCCCCTATCGAAGTCTTAAACACCAAGGACACAGTTTTAGAGAGTGTAGAAATAATGAAGAATTGTGTTTTGTGTCCTTTACATGAGATGTACAGTAGCAAAATAGGGGATCTGCTCTTTTGTATTCAGATAATTTTTTAATCCATCTGTTAGAACTGCACCTCATCAAACTATACGTGATTTAACACTTCTCCTAACATGTATTCTAAAATAGGAATTAGAAAGAGTTGAAGAACCACATACGCATTTCTGTTTCATTCTTCATTAAATATTCTGCATGCAAAGCCACTTAATTGTATTTCAGCATCTTCTTCTACGAGATACAAATTTTACTTTCTTAAAATGTTGCTCACTGAACAGCTGCTACCTCACCACCACAAATCCCAGGATTTTAACGGCAGACATTTTTCTTCCATGGAGAGAAGAGTGTAAGTGCCATCAGATAATACTGAGATTACACATAGATCCTGACTGATATCAATACACACAGACGCACGTATCTATGGTTCATATGTTATTGCAGTGCCTCAGCAACGAAGGCCCTATCCAGTGAAAGACTGCCGATAAAGTAAGCATGACCTACAGCAGCAAAGACAGAGCCTGTGCGTTAAGCAATTACAGTCAGACAGGACTGAATGCTAAGGAAACAGCAAAATGTGGTGGAGATGGGCAAGATGATTGCAAAATAAAGTAAACAGGGTTCACAGAAAAGGAAAGTAGAAAGCTCAGCTTGTCCTTATACGATTCAAGCTGCATTTGCAAGGGAACATGCTTTCTACTAATAGAAATAAAGATCTCTACTGACAGTGTTTTACATGAAACTGGAGTGTAATCAGTTATTTAAGACAGAAATAAAATGAGTACACAAAGCACTTTGCAGAAGCTCCACTGTAATACTTTTGGCTTACTGAACACTTTGAAACAGAAACTGAACATTTCAGCAGAAGTTAACCCAGCTCAAGAGTCCTTGAAATTGGCTTTTGTTTGTCACCCATAGATTATCTACTCTCATGACCCCTCCTTCCTTTCTGCACTCTCTTTTTTATTATTATTCATGATTTGTCAGCAGCCAAGAAATTCCTCTGGGTTTCAGAGATGAAGTGCTTCATTTGGACTAATTGTTTCATTTACTTAAAAAGAACAAAGAAATATGTCAAAGCACATTTATTCTTTTGAGGCCACTTTCGGATATCTGTTGCCAATCTTTACGATTTTTGGAACTGAAAATTGAAGATTTAACTTTCAAAAATATTTTAAGTCAAAGCAGCACACACTGTAGATATTATGGAGACACGGTGAAGAGAGCATCAAAGTTTTTTCATTTGTGCCGCCACACATTTCACCTTAAGATCGCTAATCTTCCCAGATCACCTTGGCAGATCTCAGATATGACACCCCTGAATTAAGGCTCTTCATCCTCTGCTCCCCAGACAAACAAGATTCAACACAGTAATGTCTGCTGGAAGTGGAATAGAGGGTAAAAGCAGAAAAGAAAGAAATAGAATAAACTGGTACCGAAGAACTATAACAACAGGAGAATAGAAAAGAGGCAGGAATCTGGGGATGGAAACGGGAACAAAACAATACTATGTGGAAATATTATTAGTGGACAGGACGATAAAACAGTCATTGAGTAGGCGCAGGTTCTCATAGGATTTCAGGCCCATTTGCTCAAGGGAAACAGATTAAAATGGCTTACAGAGCAAAAAACCCATTAAAATTAATTAAAAATTAACTCAAATTTAAGAGAGGACATGGACTACAGATAAAAAAACAGGCTAACCGCAAAGTAGGTATTTTCAGGTATTCATTCCCAAACTGTACTTCAGGGACAACTGCCCTATGTGTCAGCCTAGTCAATCATCTCCAACTGGTCTGTTGGAAAACATTAAGCTATATATTCACATGATACTGTGCATCATGGGTCGTAGGAATGTGGCTCAGGTTGAGCATGCTCTGTTTGTCCAAAAAAAAATTTGAAAATCACCATTTTAAAGTGTACTTTTCCTTTGGCTGTATCTGGACTACTATCCTTTTAAGCTGTTCTCTAGCCTCCCATCCCTTTGTGGCTACCACGATAACGTAATGTACCTTTTTATTATGAACTTTTATGGCATTACTTCCTTATTATATAAGTACTCAATAATATGAAGAATGTTAACAGCCATTTGAACTAAACCATTTGCATGTTTCTGCATACTATACAGTTATTAAGGGAATACAAAATAAACCTCTATATCATACTTTCTTAAGCTGAACTTCTTGCCTCACTGACAGCAAACCACCTGTGATCCTAACTTTGTGTTGTATTATAGGCTTTTGTGCAAGACTGAAAGGAGTTAGTATGGTGCTACAGCTGATTATACCTGAGGTAAGTACAATAAGTAAAGGAAAAAAGACTTAATTTTCACAGTTTACAATTGTGGTGTGTACCCTGATACCATACACAGATTAAACTTAATGGCTTTTATTTATTCTTGTCCTTTATGGACAAACCAATTAATGCTATTGCGTGAAGTGTACTCTACTTTCCCGCTGTGTCCGGTCTACTGAAAAAAAACAGTTCCCATTATTTTGATGTACCACCCTAGCATGATCTCTAGCATATAGTATCTTCAGATGATGTGTGTAGTGGAGTCTGTGGCAGCTGTTAAATCAGTATTTAGTTCACTGATGCGAGACACCATATTGAAAGAGATTGACTTAGTGTCCTGGGCATTCTCTTAGCCATAAAATGTGACATACTGTGCCTACTTAAGTATTGCTGTCTGGAGGAGTGACAAGTTTAGGGGAAGATGTATCATTGCCATCAGATCTATTGTGCAATAAAACCCATATTCAAGTAATGGTGCCTGCATACAGCATATTTAAACCAATATTCTTTTAGTTGGAGCAACTTACAAGTTTTTCTTTGTTCAATGGTCTTCAGTATTTTCCAGTAGATTTCTTTCAAGGACATGACGAAGTGGAAATAAGTTTACACATTATTCCACAGATATACCTGAAGAAAAAGCAGCTTCGTAGTTGGCGATGCAGCTGGCAATATGCACAGTTATGTAAGTGGCTGCAAACTCTGAAAGTCAGCTGCAAAGTTTTCAGGGATATAGCCACATTTCCTCCTGTTTAGTATTTACCAACTTTTAAGATTTCCTATTTGTTGTCTGTCAAACTAGCATTTAAAACCAGAAAACACTTAAATTTTAAACGGAATTACACTGAGAATTTGCCTGTCACGCTAAAGAATTGACCTGTTCTTTTGATATTTTATTTTATTTTATATAGACCCAGAAATAAATAGTATACCTGCATTTTTTGTCACACACTTGGGTATAGTTGTATAAATTGAGAGTTGCTTCTCCTCATCTTGAAGACAAACAGATTGTAGTTTTTGACTTAGCACTTGAAGAAATCTGAGGAAAAGCTCTCATACGAGCAGTTCCGTTTTTTTTTCCTGGGAATTCACAGTGACCTTGTTTTCATAAACCGTTCAGGCAGTATAAAGACTTGAGCTCCAGCAAGGAGCAAAGAGGATTTTGACACCATAAGATAAATGGAATGGAGCTGTCCTGGCTCTCTCTGGTAGCCACAGGAAGACCTTAGATCATCTGCCTGCATTAGACCCAGCCCTCAGATGGCCAACAGCAGGTGAGGTGAGTCCCATACAAGAGCAGCCCTTCCTCACTTATTTGATCAGCTGAAACTTTAGACCACATCCCCCATCTCTTCCAAATGTTGTGATGCATAGGAAGCCAACAGTTACATTTGAATGTTAGTCTGATTTCAAGTTTATAGCTAATGCTGAATTAAAAGTTGTTCTGATTTGCTAATGTATCATTTTCTGTAAAACCTGTTCATCTTTCAAAAGGGATATATGTATTAATTCTCAACTCTAATATTAAAGAAGTAACTTGCATGGGTTAAGAAATAAACAAATAGCTGATATTGATGGTGGCAGGACCAAAAAGAAACTCCAGTACTCAAGTATAAAATCATCTCTCCAGCCGGAGCCTAGCACCCTCTTTGATTCTGGGCCTGCTGGCCAGTATGAAGTTTTCTCCACAGGACAGAAGAGGGAAGATTATTAAGTACATAAATCATCTTCCCCCAGAATATGCCCCATAAAGTCTACTACTTATTGCAAAGTGAGTTCTGTGGAGAAAAATCCTGTAATACCATGTTTTCAAAAAGCATTTACTAGAAGTCCATGGCTGAAGTCCAGGACTGCAGTTCAAGAACACATTTACAGGCATGTGACAGGCATTGCATTCACCATGCCAAGCAACCCATCTAGAGGAATGAAAGCTGCTTCCTTCAACAGACCACCATCTTTGTAATCTATTAACTCTCCCACATCACCCCTTCCCTCCTGTATTCTACTATTCTATATTCCCATAGGCAAGGAAATACTGATCTTTTCACTTTTTTTTCACTTCTCTAGCTTCATAATTTCCACCATTATGCTATCATCAGGTTAACAGAAGGCAGCTCCCTCAGATCAACAACCTTTTTCTGACAGAGTAGAACCAAGAAAGAAACCATGAAAGAGCCCAAGACTTTCCTAGTAAGACATGCTTTTCCCATCTCAAAACCTTGCTGAGCACAAGGTTTTTCCTTTTATTCTTAATTCACACTACTCTAAGAGTTTCAAACACATAATTTTTGGTAATCTGGCACATTACACCTTTTGTGCAACTTTTGCTCCAAGTCACTAAGTTTTGTTTCTTTTCCAATTTCAGACTTTTCCTGCCTCTTTAGTTTCTGTCTTTCTAGGCCAAAAAAAAAAGTAGTTTCCCTTCACTACAGTTTGTCATTGTTTTTCTTTTCCTTCTTTTTTGTCTTTTGTACAGCCTAACTCTTCATGTTGGTGTTCTTTGACTTGATTCCACACTGTATCTTCCTTCCACTAATATTTGCAATGCTTGGATAATTCTCTTCTCCCCCCTTGTTATTCTGTTCCTCAGCTGGGATAGATATATTAACACCAGAAGCCTTTCATTCTTGGTAAGAGGGCAACTTTCTCATTAGAGACACTGTCTGTCCTATCCAGTTTTACATTTTGCCTTGTTATTGATATTAAACTGACAATGAATGCTGACTATTTATGGAAATTGGGGGCATAATTCTCACCATAAAACATCTACTTTAGTAAACTCAATCTGGCAAACAAATTGATATATACAAGGGGAAAAATATAAAAGCTATCAGCAGGGCACAGGTTTATTTTATGCAGATGTACAGTTTGCATATTATAGGACTGAACAGCACTCAAGTTTCCAATAACTTCTTTTTTGCTTGACCAATTTTCTTCATTACTTATAGGTCCCTGCAGAATTCAGAGCTGTTATTACAAATATATACATTACAGAAGGAACACTGCCTGACATGCATAGCTTTTTAATAAAGTTTTCATCAGCTGCTTTTACTGACATTTTTTCATTTCTCTTATGACCTGTTTTTAATGTCTCAGTCTTCATTTGATACTGTAAAACAAAAGGAGTGGAATATTACCACAGAATGTGTTCATGGCTGAATATAAAAATAATCACACAATGCACTTGAAGCATGAAGGCTCTGTAGACAATTTCCGTTCCTGTTTGCATATGCAATCTATGCATCTAGATTGGAAAAGTGATCCTCTTTTCCTATAACAGATTAAACCCTTCCAAAAAAAGCATTCTCAAATCTTGGGAGTCATAATTTAAAATAATCCATATTGAGTTTTAAGTCTGACATTCAAAAGTAAGCATGCGTATTTGTGCAAATAATTTGTGAAATCTTTGAATACCTGCACTTGTGAAACTGCACACCAGAAGTTGATGTTCAAAACTCACTCCATCCCAAATGATATGAGCCAAAACGAAGTGTCCTTTTATCACTGAGGAGTGATTGTAGTGTTATGTTTTAATTATTTGAGATAACAGAGTCAGCAAAAATAAAAAGCAGTTCTCCATCCTAACACAGATGTCAATAAAGTGGGAGCCTGATGGTTCTCAGTCCAGGTCCGTGAGAGGACCTGAGGCAAGTTTATTCTGGCTCTAGGACACAGCTCTGACTCATACCACAGAAGCATATTTTAGGTGTGGCTACATTTACTAAAGAGTGATCTGTACCCAAAATTGAATTGTTTGTCATGATCCAAACATGTACAGAAAAGTGAAAAATCCCTGCTAATTTTCTGTCAGTACTAGTGGTGAGGTAATCAACAAGATGCATCTAATATCCCTGTCAGCCAACCATTCCCAGCAGAAAAGAGATTGAAAGAAGTTGTAATATTCTTTTTTCTAGATGTTTTCTTCTTTGGTGTGGAGTACAATTTGTGTTCCCTCTTCAACATGAGATGCTTCATGATATGAAGGGGAGAAAGAGAGTGAAGTTTCACACTCTGTGGTCAAAGGAGATGAAAAGTAAGCTTGCAATGTGATTGCATCAGTAAGCAAATGTACCTCTACTCCAGTGGATTTCTATCAAGGATCATTCTTACTAAACCTCTCCTTTCTTTAGCTCACAGCTTAGCTCTGATGCATGAGGTTGGCTTTGTCCAGCTATGCTCTACCTCCAGCAGTTATGATAGATGAGGGATTCAGATTCATACTTGCATTTGAAATAGGCTACAACAATGTGGGCAAATCTGTTTTATTTTTTCCACCCCCATAAATATCAGCAGGCACCATGAAATCTGAACTGCATTAACTTAGATCTGATAACAACCACCAATGCACTGTTCACAGCACTGCCATAACCTTCTTGGTTATGTGGAAGGGTTCTGAACAGCTTTACAGATTGAAAATGCCAGTGCCAACAAGTCTCAAAAGAATCTCAAAACTTGACTGTTGATACAATAAATCTAAGAAGATGTATCCAACAACAGCACAGAATGAAGAAAAGCTGTGAAGGGTTGGGTAAGCTGAAAGAAAACAAAAAAGAGGCTAAAAAGTTTGGAGTTCACTATTATGAATATTGCCTATTTTTTTTGTCAAGAGCTCTCCATTCATAGATCATGCAGGATGCTTAGTCTCATGTCTATAATGGTGAGGGAATTAGTCAGAGAGAGTCTGTAAATTAAAATGATTCCCAAATGCTCTGATACCTTGCAATCTGCTGCAAGTAAACCTGCTGCCTCCAGATACTCCTCTTAACATCTGGTGGTGTGACGATTCTGAACATGTGCTTGTGCATTCACACTCGCAAAGACAAGGTATTTCCACCCTCCTACATTCTATAAGGCAAAATTCAAATAATATGTTACCAAGGATGGGACTCTTGAGGAGTGTGCTCACATCACTGCATGATTTAAACAAAATTACAGCTTTGCATTCCTCTTGGATCTGACTGTGCTGCACAACATCCATAGGGCAAAGGAGGAGGGTCTTGAAATTCATAATAGATCACCTGAAAATTCAGAAGAGCTGCATTTCCTAGAGTGGTGAATCATGCCAAAACCTGCATGAAGTTGTCCCATCATAAAAGAGAATGAGAAAGGTCTGAAAATTTTCTTCCATCATTGGCAAATTCTGACTGGTAATAAGGAAAGTTAGTAGTACACACCCACATATACGCATACCTACTGCATTTTGGAAGTGAAATTCAGTAGCAGATCATTACGTTAAGGCCTAATATTAGTGCATAATCAGAAATATAAGTGTAGCTAGTAAAATATCCTTCTTGCAGCAACCTAACTAGATTATCACAAAGAGAGATAATTTTTTAAAGGCCCAAATTCCTACTTTGATGGTCATTTACTCATGCAAGAAGCCATCCTGTCTCTCTTTAGCCTCTGTTAATATAGATATTAACAGGTAGATCCCAGATTTTATCTGCCTATAGTGGTGCTCTCATAGTTACTACAAGCACTCAGTGAAGTTATTTGACAACACTTTGCTCATTTGTCAGAAGCAGCAGTATTTTTGTTATTGAGTTTTACTTTGCTGTGGAATCTACTTAAGACTCTGCCAACTGCAAGGTTCTGTATACCGTGCTAAGACATTTCTGCTCCTACAGTTAGGTCAAAGTCTAATTAAAATTACATGAGTATTTTGAGTGTGTTTTGAGTCAGCTCTGATTGCTTTAAGCTTTGGTTGTATCATCAGACACAAAACCACCAAACCCCTAAGAAATAATGAAGAAATATCTATTAATTACTTCTTTTAATACCTGTGATTTACAGTGACATTTAACCTATCTTTCCAGAGCTGCAATTTGACAAGTATGTAATTACATTTGACCAGTGATAATCATAGAGCCAAATAAAATAAGTCAAATTGAAGATGACCTTTCTTAATTGATCTTTGCCTGCAAGTAATTATCCATTGTCTGTATGTATATTATTTACAATCAAGAAACAATTTATAATAACCTTATATGATTGCCGCATATTTTTCTAAATGAAAAACGGTATCATGGGCTGCTTAGTTTCTTCTATCCCAACTTAATACTCAAGGTGTTTTGAAAAACAATATGTTAAAATTCATCCTGAGTTAAAAGGAGAAGATTTAGTATCAGAGGCATAATATCCTGCTTTACAGGAATTTAAAAAAAGTGAACTCAGTTTTATCTTGTGAATGCGTATTCACAACTATCAAAACCCTGGCCTTTTCACAGCTGCCATGTCACCAATTAATAATAATCTAAGTAGTTGACTTCAGCATCATGAATGCTGGTCTGCAAACAGAAATCACATAATTTCTGATATTAGAGCTGAGTTCTATATTCCTCATTCTCAGTCTTGATTCCTTCTGTTTGTTTGTTGTTTGTTTGTTAAATTTAGCTTCCTTTAATTTAAATTCCCTTTCTTCCTGGTATTTCTATATCAGTGGCATGATAGTGCAAGTAATATAAAAAGGACAGCAGAGAGTAAGGTCTAAAGGGACTGCTCATTTCCCATCCTCTTCACCTCTGCCAGGTAGCACAGCTCTGACACGGCCCTCACAGACCAGGCAGGATATTTGTGAGCACGCTGCATACTTGTTAGCCACCTGCATTTCCCATCATGACTCCCATCACTTGTGATGATAATGACAACACTAAGCTTTCCTCTTTAGCTCATGTAAAGACAATGGATGTATTTTATTCCTGAAAATATGCAAAGAGCCACTTAAGAATACCTTAGAATAGCTATTTAGGCAACCTGTGACTGAACACTTACTTATCTCCAAGAACTCCACTGCTAATGGAGAAATATAACCTGCCTCCCTAATTTGTTCTCCACAGATCTTTGTCTTCCATCCCCACCCTTATTTTAGCAATTAATGAAGTCAATGTAAGTCCTTCCATTGATTTCAGTGGTCTCCAGTAGAAGGCTCTGGATCTGCCTCTAGGAGCTGCTTTAGCCTCGGCTAAATGGAATTTGTTAGCTTTGCAGCATTAGATATTAATTTATACCACCATGTCTGACAGTCTACCTGGGGGGCAGAAAGGCTGTAATTTAATATTTTAAGTTATATTATGTTCATTAAATTATATGTGTACATAAACTGAATGTAGAAGTTAACAGAAATTAATTTTTATATAATAGAGTACAGTATAAACTAATGAGAAATAAAGGAATGTTAGTCACCACACCATAAAAAAATATTCTCAATCTACACATGCCCCTGGAGAATTGTTACCTCATGCTCGATGTGATGGATGTCTACCAACAGAGGGCTTTGTTGTCTGAAGTGACTCACCTGGAATTAGTTAATGCTTCTAAATGAAGTCAAGGAATGTTAACATTTTAAAGAGCTCACTGATACAATAAACCCTTACACCAGATTTATAGTATTGGCATCATATTTAGTTTTAGTATCTGTAATGTTTTTCCACTTTAAATGTAGAAAAGCGCCAGAGGGATTACAATTAAATTCGAGAACATCCCTATACTGCTGTTAAAACCTCTTTTTCCTCCTCTAATCCTAAAGCTAAAATTACTTTGTTTTCTGTATTGATCTGCTGTCACCTCAGGATAAACAGATATGGATCTTTAAAATTATTCTATAATATGCAAATTGGCATGCCACCTAATTTACTGAAATAATACAAAAGTAAATGGAAGAACAAAAGATTCCTATAAATCATATTGCTATTCCTGTTGGATATTAAACATCTGATTTTTTCATGCCATATTTATTCTGTCTTTAGTGTACATTCCTTAGGACAGATGATTTCTTATGGTATCTGAAGGCAG
Source organism: Arenaria interpres (assembly GCA_013399435.1). Classification (NCBI taxonomy): domain Eukaryota; kingdom Metazoa; phylum Chordata; class Aves; order Charadriiformes; family Scolopacidae; genus Arenaria; species Arenaria interpres. Next base: position 63,919 of record VXAK01020990.1, read on the forward strand.
AAAATTCTGTAAAAATTTACATGCAATAAATTTACCCAATAAACATTGGAAAAGATGTGCTGGACCTAAAACCTATTGAAACCCAAATGAATATTTCAAGTTGCTTTGCATCAGTCCACAAGTGCATACTACCTTTTGTAAATAAACATTCTAGAATATTAAGTTATAAAATACCCCTACTTTCTCGTTCATTACAATATTACCTAACTTAAATTATTCAACTTCCAAATTATATATCTATATATACATATATATACACACAGACCCTTTTCCACAAGAGGGATTTAACATACAGAGACATCATAGCTTTCCTAATATGCTTCATACTCTTCCCTATTTTGCTATTGCCTCTAATGATCTATTCCTATCCATTTTTAAGAGACCAACTAATCCAGCTGCACTTCTTGCCAACACCAGATCTTTAGAAATGCATTATAATGGACTCTCTGAAATTCATGATTCCTCTCACCTTTGACTGAGATCCAGAGTTTTCAATGGTAGCTCCCTGTTCTCACATCAGAAAAAGAAATTACTCCCTCAACGTACTTATGCTTCATCAAATGCAAACACTTAGTAGTCCTTTGGAAATGGCATGCTACCATACAACTATGAAACGGATTTTTCTACAATGCCAGTGGGTCCTTGCATTTTAATAGCTTTCTGCTCCAGTAGCCCTGGAGAGGAAAATGTCCAGGTATCAGCAATAAGCACTATTAACAGAAATGCAGTAATTGTAATAATACATGATATGATACCTGAAGTAATACATAATGTAGGCTTCAAAATCATATGCCAAAGAAAGCATTTAACTTCCACCTGTACTTGTATATATATTTCATGTGACTGAATGCACAGAACAGGAGAGTACCAATGAAAAATTACTAAACAAGTAACTCACTAACCACTTACATGTATAATCATTTACTTTATAGTAACTATGACACAAATTTAAGCATGGCAGACAGCTCTCCACCACTATGAATGTATTCTTACGTAGGTTTCAAATCCCTGCATGTAGGATCTCAATAGTCTTTGACCTTTGGAAGCTATTTTATTAGGCAGTCAGAATTTTCAGATCTTTTTCTTCTCAAAAGAAAATAAAAAAATTCAAACTCAAGTCTGGTGTATGGTGTATTTTTTAGATCAAAAATAACAGAACAAAGTCAGTAAAACACTAAGATTATTACCTAGATATTACAGGACTACTTCCATTTTCCCTGTTGGTTTTGTTTTTTTTTTTATTTGAAGAAACTTCACCCAGTGTAAAATAAAGTCCATTATTTTCAATCTTGAGTAGAATAAGAAGTTACCTACTCTGTAACAACTAAGGAGGCTATCCAATGAACAAGGCCTCTGTGGGTCAGGGTTTATCTGCCAGTTATCATGGAGGGTAGTGATGCTGATGGAATGTGAGTGCAGGCACTGCCACTCTGACCACAGCGCCTTTCCAGACCTCGTCCCGAATGGAAACAAAAAGCAGTTGTGACCATCAAAAACCTGATTAATTGAGGGTGGCATTCTGAGCCTGGTGCTGGTGACCCAATGACTGGGAAATGCCCTGGAGGTTTAAAGTCTCATGTCCTTCCCAGGGTAGCAGTCACACTTACAACAAAACTGCCTAGTTAAATTACATTAGCCAACTACTGTTTACAAATTTCAGGATCACATACGGTCTGCCCATTGTTTGGCACAGATAAACACAATCAGCCCTGGCATTTGAAGCTGCTGACAGATTGCCAGCCACTGGTGCAGATGGTGGCAGCACAAGAGCGCTAATTACCGATGACATTAATGATGAGGTAACCTGTCTCTCTTCAGCTAATAAACAGATGCAATGTGTTTCCTATTAATTTTTTTTCAGATAACAAATTGTTTAGCTTTAATGGTAGAGAGCAACAAAACCAAATTATCTGTTCTTTGGAGAAATTTGTTTTCCACTAATTGCTCTAAACAATCAATAACAGAATTACAACTGGCATTATCCCACTGGGAACAGAAGCAGAGAAGTCAAAGTCAATTAGCTTCCTACAGTACGATTCACTCAGATGGAAAGAGTCATTACAACAGAGTGTAAAAGTCAAACTATAAAGTATGCAGTTCCATGAACAAAGCAGACTTGGATGGAAAATCTAACAGAGGGCTTTTACATACCTGTCAATTCCTCATAGATCTCTGCAGTTTCCAGTTTTTCTTTAGGTGCTTTCAAAAAAGGGTAAAAGACAGGTAAGACGACATCCTTGGATCTTAGAAGGCTTTGTGTCTTAGGAGCGTACTACAGCTATAAGTCTTCAGAAGTCATGGCTGAAAAATGTCTCATCTACAGAATAAAAAGAACAAATAAGCAGCTCAGTTTTCTGTGAATGTTCCATTAGTACAAATACAATAAATATGGAAAAGCTGAGGACTCCACAGAGGCTAGTGAAATATTATTCAAGTGGGCAAATAGCCAGAGTTGAATTCCCAGTCCACTATAGAGTGGAGAATCAGGGGCAAGGGATAAAATAGGGCAACTATTGTTGCCAAATAATTAGTGCTTAATAAAATGGCCACACTTCAAGTGAGGAGACAACTTCATTTGGACTGGAAGTCCCTGCCTTGTGTAAGCACCAGATACCAGCAGTGTGCTGAACAACTGAGCGTCCATCCTCTCAGAAGCAGAACTTCAAGCTCTTGCTGAGTCCCTGAGAGTCCTGAGAAGACAGATTCTTGTTTGCGTCTTGCAGGACCATAGCTCCTAGCCTTTCCAAGCAGTGCCTCTCACCAAAGCCCACAGCCTGTCCAGGAGGAAGCAGCCGAGAGGCAGTGGCCCCCATTCTCTCACACACTAACCAGCTAGCAGTCTCTTGACCCTGTGTGTGTGGAAACTCCCGATGTCCCACTCTGGACAGGGCTGATGCACAGAAAAGTTGTGACACCCTGTTTCGAAATTGAGAAGTGCCAATGTGCATTCTCGCTTATACCCTCATTTTCCCCACCAGGGGTTTATGATACAACAGAAAGCATATATAGATATATTTATACACACACACTCTGACTATTCAGGTTGAATATTTTAACTAATAGCAATTTTGTAAAAGCAGCAACCATGTAGCAAGGACAAGTCACCTTCCCTCAAGGTATTTAAAAGACATTGTAGAAATGGCACTTCGGGCCAGGGTTTAGCGGTGAACTTGCTAGTGTTAGGTTTATGGTTGGACTTGATGATCTTAGGCGTCTTTTCCAACCTAAATGATTCTATGACCATCCACTTCAGAAAAAAAAAGTTCATGCACATAAGATACAGGCATATTCTGCTAAAATAACTTCTCATTGTTGTTTTATCTGATTTTCCTCAAATGCATGGAGCTTTAGATTTACTTTAATCCTTCAAATATTATTTATGGACTATTTGTTAGTTCCAGTGCATTCAATTAAGAAACTAACATTTTAACACACTTTGTGTTGAACATAAACTCACATTGTGTGTTGGAAGAGTCAAGTCCACATTGTTTCACATTAATTCCTTGCACCCCACAGTTTCTCAGCAGTGAAATATATCAGTAGCATATATTTTGCCCTTGAAAACTGAAATCATAGAGCTTTACATGAAACCTTGACTGATTTAATATCTCTCTGGGATGAGCTTCTGACTCTTTTAGTAAAGAGTGGCTAAAGAGGCAAAGTCCTCTTCCACAGGCTACTTGAATCCATTGGTTATTCCCCCCAGATCATTCCATCAGGACACTTTCCCACACAGGTTTATTTTTCTACAGCAATGTCTCTAGTTTTATATAGGGTGAAAATTGCTGGCCACCCAACGTGTTAATACATTGAGCAATGTTTTCAGCAGTGATGTAATGTTGTATTTGAAAACATATTATATGCCCACTTTCTACTTTATGCTGTTGCACACAAAGGAGTCAACTGACTTTCTCATGCAAGCACAACTGCAAAGGCATCCAAAGCTTTTGTTAAAGGCCACCTATTTTTTCCCATGAGTTATCAGAAATAACACAGTTGTTTCACTATTTAGAAGTGACTAACAATGAATGGCTGTTCTGGCTGGGAGAGGTTTACATACCCCCTCACAGTTCTCTTTATTCAGAGCTTGTAAATAACAACAGCATACAAGCCCTACAGCCACTAATTTAGCACCACATTGTGACTCCCTCTGTTTCTTTCAATTTGCCCCAAGCAAAGTCAAGTTCTAGTGACCTATTTTGGCCAATATATATTAGATCGGTTTGTTTGACCTTGGTACTGTTTTGTACAAAGCATTAAATTTCTTGTGCATGGCAAATGGTACAGTCTGTTGACCATGAAATTCCTATGACTGGGCATAAGTTGGTTTGTCCATGCACTGCTGAATAATTAAGTGTGGGACTGAGTTTTGTTAAAAAGGAAAACAAAGGTTTTGTTTAGTTTTGTTGCAAAACATTGCTAATTCAGGGGCTATTCTGCTGCTAAGCAGAAAAAGGAAATCTTTAAGCAATGAAAACAATTATGATATTTAATAGTTCTCAGTTCCTCTTCTTTGCCAGGATTCTTGTAAAGTGAAGACAACATCCCTCTATGGCTATATGCACAACAACAATTAATTAAGCCACCTTCTAACATGCTATATTTTCCTATGCAAAAGAAAGAATGTGGTGGTTAGAACACATACTTGATACATAAGGAAACATCTCTTTTATATAGACTCTTGTTTACAAAGCCAGTTAAGAAATTTTAAAAATTGCTCTGAATGCCTTGCTTACTTTTCCAGCAGAGATGTTTTCTTCCTGTGCTAACGTAAGACAGATTTCCACAGAACGCCAGCTGAGTGCTAACATTTGTTCTTTACAACATATCCCGCTACAGATGAGGCCAAATTCTGCTTTCCTTCTCATTTTGGCAACTACTGTATAAGTAACAGTTGCACAGTGTCATTCTGATTCACAAGTTTTGCTTAAGATATGTAGAACATATCTCATGTTAGACCGCTTTTCTTTCTTAATGCTGGAATCCTCATTCTTTATCATCTACAGATACACAGGGTGCGTATCTAACAAAACCTAAGTCAGCTCTTACCATGCAACTTTTGTTTTCCATTCACACACATGAAGCACTCTTGAAGTGTTTATACAAATGAAAGGAAATCTTTTATCATACTCTTTGCTCATCTGGGTCACCTGAAATGCAAAGCGCAAAATTAAATTCCTACAAACAGTAAAACAGTTCATTCCTCTTTCTGCACTCTGCTACACTTCACCATGCACACAATGTGGTAATTGCTTTTGCTTGACTTGTTCAAACAGCCATTTTCATGACGTGACAGCTAGGGCACTAATATATTTATGCCCTTTGTAATCGGCCAGCACTGCTTGTAATTAGGTGCAAAGTTAATTAAGTGCAATACATCTAATAACTGCCTGCCAGTAATTGTAAAGTTTGATTTAGCACATGAACTGTCAAGGTGTCAGAATAGTGTGTTAAAAAATAAGTTGCTAATAGAAAAACAATCCTGCCACAAGCCAGAGAAAAGCACTGTGACAGTGAGTCAGTTGAGAAAAGGAAAAGATACTCAATACTCACTATTTCCGACACTGGGAAATGACCTCACCTGCATGTTGATAAGTCGTATCTTGCTTTATTGAACAACAAATTCAAATATATTTTACTTAGCAGTCAATGTCTTCTCCTATGGAAAACCCTTTCCTTTAAAAGCTATACATATGGTATAGAATTTTTTACAGTCTGCAAATGTCAGTAAGAGAACAGATATAATCTTTTAAAAAATAATACATAAAGAGGGTTATGAAAAGAAGAAAGAAGGCCCAGAGAATCGAATTTCTTGTTTAGAGACCTGGTTTTGTTTGGGTTTTTTATTGCATAAAATACAGCTTTTCTTCTGCTGAACATAACAGAACATGATACACATCCCAAATACTTACATATAATAATAATAATAGTGTAAATAATTATGGTTTAGTTGTTTTTGCTTTAGTTAATTTAATGATTTCACTTCTTCATCTGGGAAAAAAAACCAAACACATGCTGTTCATGATTTTATTCACTATGGGATATCCTTTCTTCAAACCACAGTTTCAAACTACTGTGCTCCTATTTACCTCTTCAGTTTTCTGGAAAACCAGCTTCTCTCCTACTGATTGATCATCGCTCCTTCTCCATGAGCACATTGTGGGTTTTCCAGCTTCATATTCCTCTTTCTTAAATTCAACTTTGATTCACTCAAATGTTCCCTTCACCTACATCCCTGTATGGTATGAACTGTAAAATGGTCTCTTCCTCATACTAGGCAGTCAGGGCAGGTTTGAGCAAAAGTATAGGTGGTCAGCAATCTAAAAAAAAAAAAAAGAAAAAGAAAAGAACAAATGACACATTCTGTACATAGTATAATTTAGAATGAGCTGTACATCAGGTTAGAAGTTACAGTGAGAACAAATGATGAGTTACATATGTACCACAGCAGCACAAAGTATGTGCATGGTTCAATACATTGATTATTAATATACTCATGATGGATGAAGCTCACAAAATGACACCTATAAAACATCAAGAGGAAAAGCCTGGACAATGCTCTGAAGCCAGGAGATGCAAATAAATTGATGGAATTTGTACACATAAAGGATAGCCCACATACCTCGAGAAATAACCTAAGTTCAAGGACAACATTGCTATTTCCAAAGCAATCACCAGTAAAGATTTCTTTCTAAAATACTTCACAAAAATCAATGTCAGATAAGCTAATCTTTGTGGTTAGTTATTATAAACTGATATTTGATCAGGGAAATTATGCCCTAGATTGACATGAAATTAATAATGCTTGTTGTGTGGTGCCCGATGACAAAGGTAAATGCTAATAGCTCTGAAATCCTAATGATTGCCAAAGTACTCTTCCGAGCTTTGATTAGTGCTTGTGTTGTGCAATTATGCTTTTCTATAATTACTGTGAATTACCATCATGATATTATTATTCTCATATTTTTTATTTCTCTGAAATTCTCAAAATTTCCTGCAGCTAAAAATGGATTTCATTTGCATTATCACAAGCGTTGATTGTTTAATGAAAAATAATTCCATGCAAACCCTCATGTTAAATTGTCCATTTAAAATTTTCCTGTTATCTAGATTATGTTGAAGTGCCCCTTCTTTCATTTATCATTTGCCTTTATTATCACAATCACTGCCCTCGCTTCATGCTAGATTTCAGAGGGAAGGAAAAAATGCAAGCCATTTTTATTCTGTCTTCTGCCTGGAAGCCCTTTCTCTGTATGCTCTCCCTTTTCCTTAAAATTCTGTATTTGGAAAGCTTAAAAATGCCAGGAATTAGCAAAGTGTCCTGGCTATGCTATAAATTTGATTTTGTTTGGTCGCAGTAGGGCTGCAGGAGGCTACCTCGGACTCGTCTAAGGGTTAGGACCATGCCCTAAGCAAGTGAGATGACCAAGGGCCATCCATGGCTACGCCTGATGGTTGCTGGATACTTCCCTCTCAATAAATACGCCTACAGGTGCAATGTGTGCTTCTTAAGAATGTCCATCCCTGCTAGGGGCACAGCTACATCTGCCTCACTACTGAAATGTTTTTGCCAAGTGTGAATAGCTTCATGGTTTTCAGTGCTGTAGTGGCTTTAAAATTCAAAGATGGTCTAAAATGCCTTCATTTCAGTTTGCTGAAATCTGAAGCAAATTTCAGGACTGATTTTCAAGGTGTTCACACTCCCTGTGAGCAGTATTGATCAACTTTTCATTATTGCTTAACAGCCTTGTGGAAAAAAAAAATTGCTATTACCTCACCTTCAGAAATTAAAAATAAATAAATAATCCATTTGTTTGCATGTTTCCCAATGATTTTTATTTATGCACAGGATAATATCATATTCAAAGTATTGATTTTTGTAGCCTTTTCCCGTCTGTAGTCATAGATTGATTTTTTTTTCTTTTTTTCCTTTCTCAGTAATTTTACAGAACATCTGATGCCTTATGAAGCGATGGTGGGGCTTCTGAAAGCCTTCCTTCATGGCAGCTTGCAAAACATGAGTGCAAACATCTTGCGGAGGAACACTCAAAGCATATACTCCGCAATGCTGTAATGAGAATGTAGCTTAAGCCATGCTCAAGGCTAATGTTCAGAGAACTTTTTAGGAGCAAAAAAGAAAGAGCAATTGACTTCAGCAGATTTCTGGATACTATATGAATTTCAAAGTCTGTATAGTACCAGAAACAGCAAAATCCATTCAAAAGCCAAGTTGCAAAAATCATGGGAAATGAGGGTTTGTATAGGAGCCTCTCAGAGGCATCCAGTTTAATAATTGTAAAAAAAATACCAGATAGATGTGACCTTCAAAATTAAAAAGTATGAAAGCATCCCACAACCTAAAGAGTTCATCTGATACTTGAAATATTTCTTCCTACAAACATCACTTCTGCATGAAGTTCATGTATGTTTGAATAGATGGACAAAAGGAGATAGAGACACAGAATCTATTCTTTTAGTGAAATTCAGTTCACTTTTTCTTGGTTTACATAGAACGTTTCAAATTCTATTGCAACAAAAATGGAAAAATCTTGTGACCTTGGCACAATTTTGATCGTCTTAAGATCTGATGTGTATGTTGACAAGTCTAGCTCAAGTTCACCATCATTTTGCTGCCTCTATATTAAAAACCTTCACTGCAGTATTTCTATGAAAAGAGTAATTCAGAGTTATTTTTAAACTATTTTGGGAGGTATTCACAAATGCTGGACTTGAAGAAGATGGTCTAGATAACTGAATATATATTACGTATTTCACTACATACTCACAGAATATTATTTTGTTATTTTGTCTCCGTCATTTCTTTCCAATCTTTTTCAACTGGTTCCATTTTCACCTCATATATGCATCTGATTTTTCTCTCACATGCACACAAGTCTCCTATGCAAAGTGTTAATATAACACGTGTGGTCACAATTTCACACTTGTAATATTCAAATAGGTTTGAAGTTCGTCAGAATAAGTTTGACCATGCCCATACGTACACTTAAGGAGATAAAAGCCTGAATCAGATGAAGCAAAACAACCATTTAAAAAAAAAAATCTTATGTAAGGATATCTATATCCCTTAAAGATTTGTTTTCATTTTAACCATAGATAGTAACAAATGGAGATACTTCATCTATAACTTTGTCATGATGTGTGGAAAATCGAGCCCACATTGAACATCTGTAGATTGCATCTTTCAAAGCAGTACTCCACCAGTAAGATTTCATAGTGATAGCTAAAGAATGTTGGGTTTTGAAGCAGCAATGTACACTTGTGAAACTAGGACTTCTTTTCATCCATCTGTCAGCGCTGCAAACCTGTTCTCATTGCTCCCTAGATCATTGTGCCATTGGACTGTGTATATGTTCTCATAAGCGTGTGCTACATGGCCATCTCCGACGCTGCCTTAAATATTGGTTCTGTATCTCCTAACCCAGCTACAGCTGCCAAGTGAATGAGCACGGCAGTGACCCTCATCGTAAGCTTAGCATCTTGCACACTTTCATCCCAGTCTGCTTCATATCAGTTCTACTTGAAGTCACACTCTATTAAGAAAGGCTGTTATTTTTAGGTACCCAAAACAATGTTACATAAACAAACAAGTGGGAACAAGTCAAGCATTGGGCATTGACCTTACTAGTGAGCCAGTCTTCTCCAAATGGAACCAGGATAAATGTAAATTAATAGAGAAGTTCCCACCCATACTTCATGGAAAATTCCATTCTACCACCCACACGGTCACTGCCCAGTCTTACCCCTCATACGGGAGGTCAGCACAGATCCTGCTTGTTTCAAAATTTTTCTTTTATATCAAAGATCAGCTTCAAGAGCCTAGGAGAGGAGCTAATCCTACACACATGTGCTTCTGGTGAGATGGCAACTGTCCCTGGCTAAGGAATTAACACCCCTTTTAAAGTTACCCTCTTTATTCTGAGCTTCCAACAAACAAATCAAATCCAGCATTTAGCAACTGCATGTTTCACATCACCAAAAGTCCTTTCAGATCTTGAAGCTGTACACACTGTCTGCTAGAATAACCTCAGGCATTCTGTGACAATTGAATTATAACCAGTGACACCCTCTTTCCCATCCCATTGCACTGAGTTACCTCCACTGTCTACAGAGACAACTCCACATGCTTTCATGCAGGCAGCAATGTGGTGGACAACAGCAGGAACATATTATTAAATATTTCTTTTATCTTCACTTACAATAGCCATAAATTTCACCAGTCCTGAAATATTTTCCATTAGAATATTGCAGCCACAAAGGTTCCAAGCCTCTGAGACTAAAGGGGTTTTAGGTGATTATGGCTCTTCAGTCACTTTTATCTAGACCAATCAATTTTATCGTCAAAATCTTGAAGAAAATACCCAGTCACAAGCCACAGCACAAGATGAAATGTACACAATCATCTGCATTGCTGTTTCCTGCTAGGCCTCTGAGATATTATAGGTTTGGCCATTGACCTTTCACTACAATTTAAATTTTATTTGAGGATGTTAGAAATATTTCAACTTCTGAGTGGTCGCCTGTGATTGGAGAGACTGCAGCCAGTGAGCTGGGTGGTCCTTTCTAGTTAGAGGCTTTTCTGGGCTGTCAAGAACTGGCTATGCTAATTCATCACTGAACTCAATGCACTTGAGGAGCCATATTACTTTATTATTGTAACTTACAGTGGAGTGTGGAGGGATTTCCTTTCTATATTGGACTGTCATTGACACTGGAGCCTGCCAGTAAAGAAATACTTGTATGATTTTTTAATTATCTTGGTATTACTTTGTGCAATGCTTTACATGTACACAGGAGGCATTGTTATCCCTTCCCTCTGAATGTTCTGCAAAGAATGGAAGAACAGCCTGCATGCAGAGATGTGAAGAAATCACACAGAATGCTGTATTCAAATCCCTTCAGAAAGGGAAATGATCTGATGGGTGCATATTCATTAGCATAGGGATATTCTATTTATAAATTCTTATAAATCTACCTGATTATGGCTAGAGCAGTGACTCTTAAGGTGCCTTGTGGGTAACTCAAGGGGATTTGGGAGAGGGAGTTCTAGTCCAGAAACCACTGCTTAGTTGACGAACAGTCTTGGATTAACCACTTTCCTCCCGACATTACTATTTCTGTTTGCCAAGTACAGAGTTACTTAAGGGTAGGAAGCTGTATGTAAAAAGTCTTTATTATTATTAAAGGATACTCTACTTCTCACGCTCCACTACACAGCAGAAAGGTTTAAAATGTGCTGCTGCAATCAGTTAAAACCAGTGTTTTATTGGACAAAGCTGGTTCTACCTGTCACCAACTAAGTCACCTTATGTAACTATGGCCAAACTTTAAACGTGTTAACTTTTTCTAGGCAGCTACATACAAGCCTGGAGGGATGCATGAACTGTCTTAGTGTGCAAGAGTCTAACTAGAAAGATACCTAAAAACTTCAGTAGTTGTATACACCTCCCTAAGTCCTTACTTGGACATTCAGGGACCTTACGCAATAATGTATACAGCTTCAATTCATTTGATCAAATATCTGTGAAGTCAGGAGGAAGCTCCTGACTGGCTATTTGAATAATCCTTTTTGTGGGCGTCAGATATACAGAACATACAACTGTGGCTGAATCTGGACCACATTCAGGATCGTATGTGATGACATCTTATAGAGAAGCCAAGTTATGCCAAAGACGGTTGACATAGTTGACTCCTGTCAGAATACTGCCTGAGTCACACATTTTTTTAGTTAATTCCCAGACTGAAATTTCAATCACAATGTATAATAAGATAGGCCACTCAATTGTATTTCAAAGTTGCCTGTTCTGGATAAAAATTGGACCGAGGCCAGCAATCCATAAATCCCTTTGTCCCATCCTGAAGGCAGTGTATAGCACCAGAATATGGCAACATTTTTGAGTCCCTGAAATGATCTTTACCACAGAGATGACAGACGAGATACTGCAAAGCAAAGAGCACTGGACTTGTGGCTACTGCACTGAAAGAATACTTGATAGCACAGTTGTGCTGCCAGGATGGGTGAGCAGGACTGAAGATGTAGCAAGTGTGAAAGTCTTCATCTGCTTGCCCTGCTGTACATTAACTCAGCTCAAATTTTGGAAAGCAGAAGTTTGCGGCCTTAGAGATACAAACCAAGGTTATACAAATAAAAAATCAGTAATCACAAGCACAGCAGAATGCCAACAAGCTGAAGCGATGTTGTTGACCTAACCAGCACACTGTCTTCTCTCCATCTGAGAAGAGCCAGGCAGGCAAATGAATGCTAAAAATATTTACACTCCTCCATGAAAGAAGTACCGACTTTCTCATTTAGAAAAAAAAAAGCCTAGGTAGCTATTTGATCTTCCCTACACTTGATTATTTCTAACATCTTATATTGTGGTATTCCTGACAATAACATTGGATTTATTTTTTGTTTAGCTTTTTCCCCTTAAATTAAAAGTTTACCAAATTAGTTGCAGAATTTATTTTTGAAATCCACAGCAATACTTAGGGGCCATGACTTTGACTAATGTTATTCACTATTCTTAATTCTCACCTTAAACCTCTAAAGCGTGTTATGTTCCTGTTCTCAAATCTCCTGTTTTCTTAAAATGAAATTTCTATCTTTCCTATTCTTTTTAACCCTCACGTACTATTTCCAAAAAGCATCACTCCAAATCTCACATATTTTTGTGAATTGGGAAATAAAATATTCCATTGTTCTGCAAGTTTAATAGCTATCATGTTGTTGAGTAAAATGGAAACATCAAATACAAAGATCTCAGCTTTTTTCACTAATTAGGGGACTTTCAATCTTTACCTCAATAAACAGAGCTGCTAATCCGTCTTTCCTCTTCCAAGGCAGAGAAATGTTTCAACAAACCAGGAGAAAGACGCATGAATGTTACAAATAACTATTACGAGTTGCCACAAAAATACTATGAGATGTTCAAAACTAAGGAGGCTTTGGGAGTGTTATCTCCATGTGATGATGTGTTTTGCACTTAGTTTCATCTTTTATAATTTGTATTTACTTCTGTTTCCAGCAGATTTGCTCTCCCATGCAAAATCTGGAGTTATCAGGTAAAGCAGATTCAGTACCAGCTCATTCCTAAATTTTGACATATCAGCTCTTGCTTTCTAAGCTTAGCTTCTAGCAAGCGTTTAAAGATGAGACCAAGTATCTTGAAATTCACCATAAGAGCTTTCCAACACAAAACCTCTTTCTTGCGTATCTATATCCACTAACAGCATTTTTACAGTATTTTGAAATTACATTTTAACACCACTGGCAAAAATAAAAATAGTCTCTGAAAGAGTGAAGAGAGGTTACTTTGACTCTGGCACCACCTACTGAAAAGCGAAGAAAAGTGCCTGGATCAGAAGACCAAGACAAGATGTATTAATCAAGGAAATACACCCTAATTTCTTCTTGCAGTGTGAATATTTCTATTTTCTCATCACCAAGAAGGCTTTAACTTACATCCTTGAAAAATATTTTCTTAGCTTCTCATTACTGTTGACATTCATCAGAGTGCAATGATACAATGTAATAGGATCTTTCCAGTCTGTAAGATAACCAGTACAAATAAACAAAAAGTTGCTTGCACTGACTTTGCAAGCAATTCTCCACCACACAGACGCTGAGGAGGAACAAACCATTTCAGTGTAACTGCCAGGAATGTTCTTAGCTGCGCAAAATCCATTAAAATATGAATGCAAAAAAACCCTCACACGAAGGCTTAGTTTAGGAAAACAGTTTTCTTGCTCTTGCCTTTCTAAATATTTCATTCTCCCTTTCTAGACAGAATATGTTCTCCATCCATTAACAAGCAAACCATAAATGATAAGGAACTGTATTTTGTGATTAACATTTAAGTTGAACATATTTCTAAGTAAAAACTTAACAAATGGTAGCTATTTACCTGTTTTTTATGGTTACTGAAAAGTACCAATGTTGAGTTTCATAAATTTTTGCCACTAGTGAAAAAGGAGTATTTAAGCAGAGTCAACATTTGTACTAAAAATATTAAAGAAAAGTACTCCTAAACATTTTCAAAGTATAAGAGTTAAGGGGAAAATAGGTAATATTTTGCCTCTGACTGTATGTATATACAGAACTCACTTAAAAGGGGAACGATCCACTACAATCAAAATGCATAAGGACAACTAGGGGTTACAGCAAATTCAGAAGATGAAGACAGAGGTTAGTAAGTTAAAAAAAAGCTACAGAATAATAAAAATTGATCACCTGGACCTATGAGCAATGAAATGAAGACAAGGAATATTGTCTTAAGCCTACTGGACATTCAGAAGAACAGAGCCGTCATGCTTGCAAGGTCTGCTGATTAATGCTTGGCTTTAGTGTAATGGAAGATTTATTGCATTTGCCTGAAGTGGGTAATTGAATAATCCCTCTAAAAAGCAATAATTTTTCCATGAAGTTCATAAAGTTAATACACTCCAAATCTCCAAGCAGCAGAAAAGAAACAGCTAAGCATCTACCTGTGGAAATAATCAGACATAATTCATAATGCACAAACGTCACTTCATCGAAGTTTCTATTACAGTGTTTTACAGTAAAGAATAAATAAAGTATTTTAAAATAGTACCTATGTACAAATATCACGATTGGTTGAATGAACAATGATTCCCCATCTCACATCTTTTTATATCACGGTAACTGAATTGAATCACTGAATACTATTCTAACTTTTTTATGGACTGAAATCAGAATGAAAGGCAAAGATAGCCTGACTCAAAATCTATTTATTTTTGTTAGTCTTTCAATCTGTACTGGCAATATTTCCAATCGCTGACAAATGAGAGAACAAGTTCCACATGTAGTACTTAGGCTCTTGATATCAATGGGAATATGGGTAAAAGGAAAGAAAATTCATATTGATTGGTGCTGTGTTGGGGTTTATAGAGCATACCCTATAAAATGCATGTAAGACTTGGACAATGAGCCGGAGAACTAGCACTGTACCATCTAGTAATCAGTATGAACAGATGGAGGATATAAATCAGTCTATGCTCCAGAATGGAAATCACCAGTATCAAGATCCTGACAGACCACAAAAGAAAGCAAGGTATCTTCTACTGGCCTGTGCTTTTCTACTTTTTCATACCTAAACCAGATCAAAGGGGCATACAATAATGACCATATTCCCTAGGGCTGGATTTAGAAGTGTACAAAGGTGTGGGTTAGACTAACAGACCAAAGACGCGACAGTGAATTAGTTTATGCAAAAAGAAACAGAAAAAAAATTTAAAAGAAGAATTTGGACAAAATGTAGCAATCATAAATTCTGCCTCAGATGATGATAATGTTAATAAAGAAATCTGAGGTCATAATGTATTTCAAAACAACACAAAGCAAGATGTCATCTAATAATATCAGATCTATAAAAATCCTCAAGCTTATGTACTTAAAATGAATGACCTGCAAGTGTTACCACACCTCTAGACGTTCTTATCAGGAGAAAGTACTGAACAGGTTTTTTTTTTGAGAAGAAGAAGAAAATATCAAGGGCTTAGACTGTCACTAAGAATGCTGTATAGAGGACAGGTGAAAATCATACTGTTGCAGTAGCCTGTGGGCTCTTCTTAAGATCCTGCAAGATGATCCCAACCATTTCACTGCAGCCCAAAGTCTCCAGGAGGAGTCACTTTTGAAGACATCTTACGCGCTGCAACAGCACCTTGATGTCTGATAATCAGGCTGCTCCTGAGATCAAATTAAAAAACAAATTTCAACACATAAATGATACCTGCTCACAAAGTTGAGAGTCAGACACTAGTAATTTTAGAATGATTGTAGGAAGTACTATTACTACTATAGTAATCTGGTAAGGAGAATCAATTACAAGGACATCTTACTTGATGGAATGAGTAGTTATTTTATGTAAACATGCAGTGGACATTGGTGATCAAGGTGCATTTTTGTGCATCTGAAATGACTGACTTGTGCATCTATTGTGCCTGATTTGCAGCCTGCTCCACTAAAGATATGATACCAAATTTATTCCAATGTTGCTGACCTCTTAGACACACGTGGGCAGAACAATTCTGGGGGAAGGGAAGTTCACTGTGAAACTTTCAAAAGACTTCACCTAAAACTGTTAAGGATCAAGCTCTTTTTTCTAAAAGTGTCCTTGAAGATACAGCCAGACTAGAATGAACTGCTTCTAACCTGTCCGAATGCCAGCTCACTGCCCTTTGGAAAATGTGCACCGACATGAAGAGGTCAGCCACACTTCAGGACACATGCCATGATATTCTTAATATTAAGTCCTATAACAAAGGTAGAGAAATATTTCAATTTTCAGTTTCAACAGAAATTTTGAACTCTGAATTACCTGCATTTTCCTCTATTGGCCCTAGGTAATACTACAGATCAGAAATGCAAAATTATTAACTCTAACCCAATCGCGTCCATAACTGTTCCAAATTTGGTTCCAAGTATCCTATCCAACTGTTCGGCTGGAAGCTTCCAAATCCATAAACATCAGTACAGGACAAATTCAAACCTGGTGTTACTGGATGCAACTTGGCAAAAGTCAACGCAGTCACAAAAGATCTGACAGGTAAGCATTTCTCAGATGATTGGAAGCCATACATGAATGTATGGCACATGCTATCTAAACAGAGTTAGCGCCAAAAGAATAGTTACAGTTTCTCTTGTGAAGCCTCCATTAATTTATTCTGAATTAGCAGATAGAAAACCAAATTCCATAAAAGAATGCTCAAAGTGTAATTTGGAACAACTGAATAAAACCAGAAAAGCAATAAACAGCAAAAAAGCTCAAGGAAAAAGTCTATTCACAGGAAATCCGTTTATATACTTCAGTTTTCTAAATTGTCCTCTTGTCTGTGGCCTCATACACTTCAGATATCCCCACATGGCCACACAAATAGCTGGACATTGCACCATGGCCAGAAAGGCAAAGGGTTTAAGCTGTACTGAAGAGAGATAAATGAATCCAAAGAGGAGGAACAATGCTATTCCACTAACTCTCCTGACTTAAACCAAAAAGCAGTGGCTCAAGCCTCTTCCCCAATGGGTCTGTGTAATACATACAGAGACACCACCTCTTAAATCAGGTCATCGTGTGTCTCACAATTTCCATAGCTTCTCCGTGCCACACTGTCTGAAAACACTTTCTGGAGCCCCATATAGACTCAGCTCCTTGGTGAATGTAAAGCTACTAAGTCCTGGAGTAGAGTCAATGGCTCCACACCTAGCCACAACAGATCAGAACTTGGACTCCAGTTTTTCACATCGCTTTTCAATCTTTGTTTTTCACCTGGCCATGACAACAAAATGGCCTTTTTGCTGGGGCATGCAACTTACACTTCCAATATTACCCTCAGTGGACTACAGAGTCGAGAAAATTGTGATTCCTTTTTCATTAATGAAATGATTCTCATGCTGGACTGCAGTGATACAATACATTTCAGACATTCTTCTTCCCTGAATTAATGCACATGGGACTATTAATGTAGTACTTTTGACATAGGAGATCTTTTTTTGATTGTGCACTTCATGTTACATAGCTTCACTAGAAACACCAATGGAAACATTAGAATTCTCTATTCATATTTTTAACTTCCACTTTGAACCATCTGGTAGTCTCAGCCAGGTATGAAGTAAATTACAGGCCTACAATAAATTTTCAGGACACTGTCTGCTACTTAGACTAGATAAAAAACACATTTTTAAAATATGATATAGATATTGAAAATTTGAAAACCATGTTATCACAACATATACAGTAAGCTAATGGGAGAAGGAGGGCAAATTTTTGGTAATGATGATGAATGATACTTCCATCCTACAGTTAGTTTTAGCATGATACTACCTTGGGAATTCTGTGTGAAGAAAAAGGCCAATATTGGACATACTGGTCCAATGCCCCTCAGGGAGTAAAGGTGTTTGTTTTGGCTCCTATTACAGTAGATTAATGGCATGAAAATGGCTATGATAAACACGAGAGTTGTTGGCTGAAGAGAAGTTACTCAATCTTGAGAGCCAGCAAGCAGCGTGGGTTGCCAGTGAAGTAGTCCTTAGTATAAGGTACTGATTTCTTTTGTAATTTTATTGGTTTAAGAATTCAGGGTTCTTACTCACATTAGTCTGAAACATGGTAAACAGTGATTCATGTTTCCATATAAAGTCTGTTGTATTTTCTCACTCAATGGAAGAATCGCTTGGATAAAGTATTGTGCCGTACTCTTCACAGTGGGCAGGGAGCTAGACCTGACTGAATGATCAATACTTGTGATGCCAAATCTGCATTCTTCATTAAGCAACCAAAATTAATTCTTTGGTGCATATTTTTGGAGTTTGTGGTAACACAGTACCTTACGTAGTAAGTTCTGTTCCAGATAGCATGGCAGATACTAGCAGAAAAAAGTGAAGAGGGGAAGTCCATGCCCCGTAAGCAAATTATATTGGGGCCCACATAATAAAAGAGGATGGAAGTTTGGAATGGCTCAAATATTTGGAGGGGAAAGGAGGGGGATTGAAAACTGAGAGTAATGTGAGATAGCAAATCTTGCCAAAATATTTATGTGTCTCTGACCTAGGCAGGTTAGATCTTCAGATGAGAATCTGTTTGTAACAGGGGCAGCTAATAAAAAGTAAAATTTATGGCTTTCTCATCGTAAATGCTGCCCCAGATGTTCAACCACAAAGTACATAGGTTAACCACCTAACCAAATGCAAGGAAGAACATCAATAAAACAACATCAGGGTATCCTTTTACCAGTAAAGGCAGAATATTTGACTAAAGAGCAAACAGTATATGGTATCTCAAGTGACTCCTTAAAACTCTTGCCATAAAATTATTGAGGATGTTAATACAAGACTTGCAATATGAAGACCAAAGACCATATTTTTCACTCTTCTCCTTTACAAGGGGAGAAACAGAGCAGCTCTCAAAACCCGGACAGGACTGATACTTACCCTCGATAGGTTATGAGAAGTTCATATAATAAGATAAAACCCGTAGAGCATGAGACATAGAATCATACTAGCCTGATATTTGATCAGATGTCATTTCACATGGACTTTGGTCTATACTCCAGCAATAACCTACTTTCTGAATTTCTGCACAAAGAATAATATTGGAATTACTACATCTGTGACCCAGTGCAGCACATCACAAAATACTCTATCGCAATCCTTCGCTTCACCAATCAGCTGCTTTTGAGGTAGGCATTGTTGTATTATATATAAATCTGATCAATCACCGTGCATCCTTCATATTCTACAGCCAAGAGCATCTAGAGCTATAACTGTTGAAATGCAAGATTTCTCTTGTTTGCTAAGTCCAAAAAGCCTCCGTCTTAGCTCAAAATGCCTGTTGTCAGCTGCAAATAAGTTTTCTGCTATTATTCATAAACTTTAGGGCTAGATGCATGATTATGCTAATCCTCATGATAAAATAGCAATAAACTTGCAACCAGTAAAGGTGAATGGTTCCTGCAAATGATGGAAGGCTAGAATATAATTGTGAATGTTTATGTGGACCAAATATTCAATCTTTTTTAATATTTGCCAGCAGATAGTTTTCTGTTTGTGTTTTTCAGTGTTGAGGCTTAGGACCTCTTCATTACATCCTAGACAAAATTCCACCTTCCCTGCTATTGCTTATTATATGTATTAGAGAATTTTTGCTATTGAATTTTCAGAGATCATTGATGATATACAGATTAAGCACACCTTGCCTCTAGTAAATTTGTGAGGACACCATATGCCTGTTTCTCCTAAATTGTCTTGATGTCTTCAGCTGACAATGTAATAAGAATGAAAGATGACTTCTTTTTCCATGTGAGAGACCTTAGGAATGTATCTGTGGCAGAAACAGCTTTGGAAATACATAAATTTTGCAATTATTGGTTCTTCCTTGCAAAGGAGACAAATAGAAGTCCTTGCCATTTGATAAAAAGCTAGAAATAAGCAGACTGAAAATAATTACAAGAGTTGTCTAAAATTTCTCTAAGCCAAGTTAGAAGATAAAATTATTTAAAAGGCTGGGTAAGATGTGCAGGAAGGAATGGATTGATTATTTATTTAACTTTGGTTTATTGGCTTGACTTTCTCATGAACATAGCACAGTTAGCAATTCTAATATGTAATTTGCATCTCAACTACTTTTTACCATCCATACCTGATTGATGTGGTATGAAGGGCTAAGTTTTTGAGCATGAGCCCAGTGTTTCTGGTTAGCCAGGGCTTGGTTTCGGGAATTCAACTTGGAAGGTCTACAGGTACATGGGTGCAAGTTGTGTTAATGTAGTTTTTGGATTTCAAGAATGGATTAAACACTGTCTTTGTAGACATACATGGCTGATGAGCATTATTTCTATAAAAGGATTGCACTGGAGCAAGGGAAACTTGAGAAGTGTAAAATATCCCATCACCTTTGCATCTAATGCAAGGTGTAGTTTTAATATCACTTTCTAGCTAGTTTTTTTTCTTTTTAATCATCTATGCCCCAGCATAGAAAGGGTTGTTATGATTTCCCACTTAGGTACAGATTATTTTAATTTTATTCATTGTCATTGTATAATATTTCATGGAAAGAAAAAAATCACATATTTGTTTGAAATAATGCTATTCTGGAGCATTCTGTGGCAGTGATGTGAGGCCCCATCTTTTCAATTGTTTCTGACATTACATTCCAGGATTATTTTATCAACATTTCAGTTGCTAACATTCAGTCCTATAAGTGTTCACATGCATGATGTATCCTTCATCAGTTGTATCTCACAGTGCTCTTGTTACCCATAAAAAGGAATGCCAAAAATTTAGGATGGGAAGCCTGATTAATTGTTTCATCCCTGCTGCTTTCCTACTATCTACTGCTGCTCAACACACAAGAAAATCATGTCTGGTCACACTAAAGGTCCAGCTAGCTGAGTAGAAAATGCTCAGGAAAACAAGGCATTTAGAGATTTATCATTCCCTTGAGAGATACCCTCTCAGGTCCTGCAGTTGAGTCACTCAAGAACCGCCTGATGGCATCTACTCAGGTGCCTCTTTTCTCCTACTGGGACAAGCAGATTCAAGGTAGAATTTATCTTTCTGTGACACAATGCTGAGATTTGTGAAGCCTGTCAATCTTCATGCTACTCCTTCATTAAGTGTGACATGCATTATACGCTGCTGACTGGCAATCAGTTTTGTTTCCACACGAGACTGATCTGTTGTGGGATTTGGGGTAGGACACTTTTCCTGTTTCCTCTCATACCTAGTAATGTTATGGTGCTTAACATAAAAAGGTTTCAGCTAGAACCTCAGAATTCTGCAGCAATATAAATAGTAGCAACACTGCACATTGTATTTCCTAGTCAGTGAAAATAATCGCTAAAATGGGACTTGGCCCCTTAGTTCTCCACAGTCAGCATCTGTATCATCTTCCACTGCTCTTCTCCAGCTTGGCCAACACTTCCTTCTACCCTCTTTCTGCTGGTGTCAGAGGTAGATGCACTGCCAAAAGCTAAATTTTCCCTGTTAAAAGAGATTTTCTGGGATTTTGGTAGCAGATCTTTGCTTCTGGAATCAAGTCAATTTATCATCATTAACCATTTATAAAAGAGAGGATGGTACAAAGGGGATTTATAAACAGCTGAAGCCTACAAAGAAGCTGAGAAGAGCCTACCTTGTGTAAAGGGTTACATAGTAGGAACCACCCAGTACCCCACCACACTGGATTTACTCATAAAATGCTTTTTTCATTTAGTTACAGTTTCAACCTCTCCTTTAAACATCACTGCTGTGCCTGTCCTCAATAGCCCATGTTTCTGGATCAAAACTTACTTTTCTTCCTTGCAGAATATTGCTCTTCATGATGTCATTTGTAACAACAGAGCTGTTAGGCTAACGAAAAGTTAGTCCAAATCTCACCTCCTTTCACATTCCATTTTTGCTGAAATGAAGTAGATGAGAAAAATACAGAAACTTCAATGGGAATAATCTTGTGCAGATGGAGAAAACCCAGATGCACTTAGTAGAGCAACTCTTTGTCAGTCAAAGGAGTCCAAAGTACAGATGTGTTGTTTGTTAATTATTCAGAAAACCCTTGTGATTAGGAACTCCTAGATCTTGAAAAGGCCAGCCAACTAGAAAAGATACGCTGTGCTCCAGCACTCATAGTACTCCATTTGGGAGAATAAGAGGATTCCTTGGCCAGAAGTAAGAAAGAACAATGTAAATAAGGTTATTATACATAAAAATCAGAGTGAATGCTCTGGAGGATGGGGAGATTTCAGCTCTATAAATCAGCTAGGAAGATCTGGCAAAGTTCATTGTCCAACTGGCTTACAAATCTAACAAGAAGACTAGTGCAGACATTTCTTTAAGAGGCTTAAGGAAAAACAGATAGATTCAAGCCAACGAATGAAAACACTATGAAAGGCAAGTGAAAACCATTAGTAAAAAACCTGAAAGCAATACATTGTGATCCCCAGAGAGCATCCCCCAATGGTACAGACTATAAGGGTGGAGTAAAAGCAGAGAGTATCCAATGAGAGCTAACATAAATAAAAGTATAAAGTCATATGGAACACAGAAAGAGTTCAGCACGTACTGAATTTTTGCATGGGTGAAAATAAATGCCTCCATTTTATATAATTCAGGTGATACTCTAGGATTTGTAACTCCTCTTGCATTTAATCAACATCGCAATTAAAGAACATTCTTATAATTAATAATTGTTTGTATTACCTAAGACATAGTTCAAAAGCAGGGGCTGCAGTTGCTAAACAAACAAATATAAAGTATACAGCTGCTCCCCCAAATATGGACAAATAGATAATACTACCAAAAAAAAGAAAGAAACTAAGATTAGTTAACAGTATGATCAATCATTTCAGCACATCATCTGCATAATTGCTTTCAATATTTCTGTAGACCTCGGGACAATGTAGAAATATCAGAGGCTGAAGAACAATTTTGAAGTTGCTTTGCTAACTTAAGGGGAGTTCTAAACATGAAGGACAACTTATATGAAAGCACAAGATGTTTGTTTGGAAATCAGGGGAAGATGCTCTCATGAGGAAATCAGTTTGGTAGAAGAGGCAGAGCAGTGATAGAGCAGTGTGGCTCATATGGTAACTGCAGCAGAGGAAAGGAACCGAGTGGTTGAGCCAAGTGTGTTGTGAAACGTTCAAGAATGGAAGCTAATGGAGAATGACAAAGGTTTCAGCCTGGACTAAAGGAGACAACTGAATGTTCTTGTTGAGAGATTACTCGAAGTTAAGATGTAGAAGGAAAAGAGAAGGAAATTACAGGCACAAAACCCCCACAGAAAAGGAGGAGGGAATTGTAAAGGATCTACTTGTAAGATGTGCTGAGGGAACAAATAAGGAAGTAGAAGACACATTGGGAGAAGACAGAGGCACAGCAGCCAGACGAGATGTGATCTCAAGCAGACAAGCGCAGTTGGATGGGTGAAAGGGGATGAGCAGGGACACCCATCAGAGACACCTGAAAAACTGGAAAGAGTTTTAGTCATGCTGAGTTATGAGGCAGCTGCAACAGCCACTAACAAACACTTGGCTCAAATCAGACCATATTTAAATAGTGAGACTCACACGAACAGAATGGTACTGCATAGCAAAATCATCTTTTACTTGTTATTCTTAGGTGTAAGGACCCAGTACTGAACAGCTTTACAGTTCATTTGTGGGAGAACATAGCAACTGAAACTATATGTGAACAGTAGGACCCTGGTTTGCAAAGAAATCATGAGTTTAAAAAAATCTCTGCACACAGTTCAGTAAATATTTTCACTCCAGCTATGCACTGAGGCCTGGAAATAAATACAGGTGAACAGACCACTGATTGTGCTATAGGTAAATCCATGAGCAAGCCAGGCATCATTTTCTTCTATCATTTTCTACAGATCATAGTTAACAATTTACCACAGGTTTTATTTGTCATGTTTACTCTTCATGTCATGGCCTAAAATATTGCCTTAGTCTCTTAATCAGTCTGCCTCCTTACTGGTTGCTGCCACTCCTTCTAGAAATTTCTGTACCTTTCTCATTTGTAAAAACAATGTAAGAGTAACAGAAAAAATAAATAACATAATAAAAAAATAGAACAATAACAGAAAAAAAACCCCAAGAATTGGGAAGTTTCCTCCTCTCTAAAAATACTACAATGAGAATAAGCTCACTGTAGCATGTTACTGTAGCTTATAAGAATACCCATTGTAGCATTGCATCTCAGGGATAAAGCAGCTCTATAGGTCCAATCAATTAGAATTTGCTGTCATAGCCATTTGTTACATCAAAACCACCTATATATGAAGGGCTTAGAAAGATCTTACAACTTTTTATAACTAGTAATACTGAAGCTCTCTCATTATGCGTACTAAATATCCTGGATGACTGTATATTCAATACATTACTTTTTTGGTTTGATTCTTTAGGACATGCAAGACTAAAATCTCACTGTCTACTATGTTCCACAGCTCTATACTTCTCATCTTCCGATCTGAGTTATGTTGAGCTAAGAGTTATTGAACAAAGAGTAGAGAGATAAAGAAATTCAAATTCTGTTGTTTTCTACTCACAGAGGAAACAGTAAACAAAAAAATTCCACTTCCACATCAAATACCTTCACCCACACCAGGTTCAACAGCAGTTTTGTCACTTACAGCAGTAGTATTAGCACATCCATGCATTCTCATGAGAAACATCCTCTTTTTTTAGTGTCAATTTTTCCATACATAGTTAAGTATAGATGATATACTGTTTAGAAAAATCCCCACTGTCTTGATAGTTACAAAATTACCTCAGCTAACATGTCACCTGGTTACCCTCTATTATTTTTGAAAATGCAAAAGAGATTTGAAGAGCCCAAATTACGTAACATATACAAGTTTGCATCTCAAGCTTAGCAAATCCGACACTAAGTTTTGATCCAAGGAAGATTTCACACATAAATGTTTGCCCAGAATAAGCGATTTGTCCACAGTCAGGTCTGATGCGCGCCCTCTCCAGATAACATCATGAATAAATGCAAAATGAACAGAAATATTTTTCCATTTACTCACCCACATTCTTACACTGAGTCTTTATCTAACAAAGTGCAGATGAAGTTTTAAGGAAGGAAGTAAAAATTATTAAGTGTCTATCAAGAACTATAGAAAAATGCAATTTTTTTTGATCACAGGATTAATTTCTTGCTAATTCATTTCAACATTTAGGTTCTTACCATTTCAGGAATAGCCTATATTAACAATACATGTTTAAGAATGAAATTCATGTCAGATAAGTATCATCTGCCAAGAATGCACTTTTTTTTTATATTTAGCATGAAAAAAGATATTAAATTTCCATGAATTCACTGTTATGTTCTTACTAACAACTGTAGTGGACAACAAGTAATAACACAGACAGGCCAGCACAACAGTGAAATACATGAACACATCAATTTATATAAACCAGCATTTGGTTATTATTGTTGGTTTTGAGGAGCAGTGTTGCCAGCTGTCACAAAATGCATAAACAGTTCATAATCTGTAATAGTTCCTTAGACAGCTGCAAGAACATAAGGAATCAACTTTTCTTCCTCAAGAGCCTTCAAGAAACATGTTATTTAGTTCCAAAATGTACAGCTATTTCAGAAACTATATACCAAAAACACAGAGGAAAAAGTAAATTTGTCTATTAAATTAAATGGTTTTGTGGAGTAGCCCAGCCAGTTAATTCTGGGCATCTTGTCCTAAAAGGTAGCAACTGTTGTAAGATACATGGGCCTAGTGTAAATGAAGTAGATCAGTTTAGCAGTTTACTTGTGAAATTAAACTAGGTCAGTTGATGTCACCAGATAAGGATCTACTTCTGAGCCCCTTCACAACTTGTCATTCTGACTAAACAGGGGATTAACTCAAAGTGAGAAAAGCTGTACCAGTTTGGCAAAGTCTACTGCTGCAAAAGGGCATGGATCCACAAGGAAATGGATCAAACTTAAATTCAGCAGAAAGTGCAGAAAACAAGGCAGGTTTCAACCTATGGAAGCTACAGAAGGATATAAGGACTGCCCTACTGACTCAGAAAAAAGGGCCCATACTGTCCAGTACGTTAACCTGGACAGTCACTAAAAGACAGCAGGTAAACCTGGCCAGTTTTTATGGCTCACACAGAATCATACAGAATGGCAGAGGTCGGAAGGGACCTCTTGAGATCATTCTGTCCAACCGCCCTGCTCAAGCAGGGCCACCTTGAGCAGGCTACCTAGGACCATGTCCAGATGGCCTTTGAATATCTCCAAGGAGGTAGACTCCACAACATCCTGGTAACATATTCCAGAGTTCCATGATTCTATGATTCTCTCGCGCCGTCAGTAGGCACTGCTGAGAAGAGTCTGGCTGTACCTTCTTTATTTATACACATTTGTAAGATGTTTGATCCTTTCATTCTCCAGGCTAAACAGTTACAGCTCTTTCATGAGAGTCAGACTCAATGGTCTATAATTTCCAGGATCCCATATAGCACACCTGGAGTGAGAATGGCAATCCACAGTCCCCTGGCAGGTACTCTTTGCTACATAGCGAGGTTGTAAAACCTCACCACCAACTTTATAATTTCACATTATCTATTGGTCATGCACTGATCTTCTAATGTTAAATCTAGGACAGAAGAATACACTTCATCCTTTTTTCACATCCTGTATTTTCCCCTCAAGTTTGCCACTATGTCAGAAGTAAAACATCAGCACAAATACTTTTCTTTAGGGGTCCACACCACATCAGTGGTATCCGTATGGTATCTGTGCACTAGCTATTGATACTATTTGTGTGGTAACTCATTGTTACTACATAAGGATCAAAAGAAGACCACACACTCAGTACTATATATTATGCAAGCTAAATGCTCACTTTTGTGAATCATGTTGCTGTGCTTGTTTAGCATTACAGTTTTAATGTTTAAAAGCGGTATAGAAAAGGTCATTTTTATGGTGTCTTAAAAAAATAATTTTCAGAAGTGCTAGGTACTTCTGCCCTGAAAATCAGACTTTTTAAAAGAGTTTTGGGTTTCCAACCAGATAAAACTCAACTTAAAGTGCTTATTATCACTCACAAGGTCACGGCTGAAGGAAAAGCTACTTCCCAGATCCTGTCCAGTCTCCTGTCTTCTCATAACTATATTATGCAGCAAATGAAGGCTCCTAAGAGTCATGGCATGAAAAAAACAGCAAACACAGGAAGATCATAGAAATATTCGGACTATGCAGCAGAGCTGTTCAGAGCTGGTGGTTTTCCTTTGCAAGAGCTTGTGCAAACATTCTGTTCAACTTCATATCTGTGGGAGTTTGCATCCCCCTCTTCTAATTTTCAGATACCAACTCACACAAACCCTTATCCTCATAATAAACATCCCCAGTTACGTGTCATCTACATTTTCCATGGTGCTGAGTTTAATAAAAGCTGGATTTAGCACCATTATTTGGACAAGCCTTGTTAAAAGATTTCTGATAATAAAATCCTTTTTTTCATCTGCACTAAGAGAGGCATAGAATTTAGTGTCTTATGACACTGCACATTACAATAGCTCTAAAAAAAGATAACTTGAAGATTAGCTTTAGTGATTTCAGCATATAAACACAATCTTTTGCAAGGCAATAAAAAAAAAAACCTGTTCACACTGATGTCTTCTATGTGTTGTATCAAATGAACAGTTATGGTAAAATAAAATACAATGTTCAAAAGGGTTTTGTTTCCATGAACAAATTCTAGTTTCTGGCCAATATACATCAAAACAAATTTATCTGCAATGTCCACCCATCGGCACTGTGCCATGTTTGACAGTTTTTCTTATAGCAGCAGATATTCTTCAAACACTTGAATGAAGCCAAAGGTTATCACGGAATCATAGAATGATTCAGGTTGGAAAGGACCTTAATGATCAATGAGTTCCAATCCCCCTGCCATGGACAAGGACACCTTCCACTAGGCCAGGTTGCTCAAAGCCCCATTCAGCCTGGCCTTGAACACCTCCAGGGATTGAGCATCCACAACTTCTCTGGGCAACCTGGGCCAGTGTCTCACCACCCTCACAGTTAAATAATTTCTTCCTAATATCTAATCTAAATCTTCCCTCTTTCAGTTTAAAACCACTATGCCTCATCCTATTGCTCCACTCCAGGATAGAGTCCCTCCCCATCTCTCCTGTAGGCCCCCTTTAGGTACTGGTTATAGATGCTAACGTTCAGTTTTCAAATAATTATAACTATACTGAAGCTTAAGGTTTAGCTTTTTCATTTATTAACAGCATGCTATCACACTTGTGATCCAACCAAAGTAATCAGTTACCAAAGTAATCTGAGAACTATGAGTAGCTTGCTCTTTCAAAATTATCCTTAGTAAGGCGCAGTGCAGGAAAAGAAAAAAAAAAAAGATGAAAATATTTCCACTATTATTATGAAATTGAAAGGCCCTTTTCCTTTGTTACAAGTGCTTTACAAGAGCTTGTTTATGAAAGTATGCAAGAAAATAGTGTTTAATGACAAGTATCACTGCTGAAAGACTTGGTTTACTAACGTTTGAACAATGTGTTCTCTCTGAAGCTATAGCTCCTAGCTTTTCAGCCTTCTAAGTACAGTAGGAAACACTATATTGTGTTTCTTTCACCAGAGACTTTGATAATGGAGCTCTGTCATGCTTCCTTGCTGAAGTTTGCATTGCCTTCGGCTGATCTGGAAGGCCATCTGGAAATTACAATTGATCAATTAGCTGTGAGCCTGTGATGTGAAGAGAGCAGATGGAAGAATGCAGTCCATCATTGCTCCCTGCCCTGCAAGAGCTACCAGACCAATACCCGATCTGCATCAAGGTCCCAGTCTCTTTCCAGGAAGATTTAGAAAGATTAAGCCTGTCATAGTAATTGTCTTTCTTTTTCTCCCAGCTCTGTTCACAGGAGATACCAATGCTTACAAAGATGATGTCTAAAAACCATGATGGAAGGGAGCTGAAAACTGAGTATTTTCAGCAGAAGTCCTGCCGTGCAGGACTCAGGTAAAACCAGCTTGGTTTCACATTTATAACTCCTCGATGTATTCCCAAATGAAAAAGCTGTGGTATTATAAACCTAAATTTTGTCTAACAGAAAAAAGGCCTTTGAGAATCCTTCTGGCCCCTGTATGTAAATACCAGATTCACTTGCACACATCATGCATCCACTCATATTTACTGCCGATAATTTTCTGGCCAGAGATTTGGAAGGCCTTTACCAATGTCCTGGTGTTGTATCATACCATAAGCACTAAGAAGCAGTTTGAGACTGAGAAGGAGGAGAAAGCTATTCAGCTTTATCTCCTCACTGAGCCTTCCACTTGACTGCTCTTTATACACTCTAAGTGGAAAGGACCAAATGAAATGAATATCAAGTTATTCTTCCATATTTCTGAGAACAAAGACTTCCTCTTGAACTCTTTGGATTGCTATCCTCGTGGTCAGCAAAGTAAAGAGAGTTAGCTGATCCCTTTGGCCTAACAACTGTGTTAACAACGTTAATTAAAATAATATCAGAAAGACTGGAGATTGAAAAGTAGAGTGATTTTTTTTTTTTTTTATTCTCCAGCTTAGGAAGTGAGAAGGTTTGAATACTAATAGAGCACATGATAGAAATGGTGAAGATATTATTGCTCTTGATAAGGTAATTACATTTTGTAGCTCCAGTCATGAATGAGCACCACATTATACAAGGTCTCTTATGCAATCACAGAGGAGCATCTGATACAAGCACTACAGCAAAGTGAGAGAGGCAGAGATTATTCTGAGCTATAGCTATGTATGAACTACAAATAACCAAGCAGCTCTTCATTTCTTACTGGATGCAATACAACATTGTCATAGATATTCCAATAAAGGAAGTCAAAGTTAGCTTATGAAGCACATTTATTCAAAAAGCAAATTATTCTGTCATTCTCTCCTTACTAGTTTGTCAGCTACTTTTAGTTGAAAATTAAGACAGATAAGCAAACAGGTATCATCTTTGATAAATAGCTGTTTCTGCACAAACAGTATCGTAGCATACCAGCCTAAATTTAAGCCTCACTTCTTTCAAATTTATTGCTCATGAAATATATACCTATGAGCAATGCTGAAAACTGCACTTTTGCAAGTTTTCCAAGAAACCTGGTTGTAACTAATGACTTAAGATTAATTTAAGATCAACAACATCAAACACTTGCCAGAAGATGGCTGGTAAGAGAGGGATGCAGAATTATAGCACATTTGCAAATAATGTTCAGACAGAATTTAAGACAGAAGATCTTCAATAAACATATTTACAAATATGTCATTGTACTTGGATGAAAATGATATTTTGGTCCACATTAAATTATAAGGCTCAGTATTTGTTCATCAAATCCTTTTTGTCTCTTTTAAATTACTCAAGAGCCCACATTTTGACACACTAAACCGACTAGAGACAAAGAAGTGCTACCTGATGTCCACTCCAAAAAATCCTTCCTTCAGCGCTGAAATCCAAAAACAGAGCCAACCTCTGCCTATTTCACTCCGTCATACTTGCTAACATCTGCCATGCCATTTTCAATGTGTCAAACAGCCCACTGACTAGCTATTTTAAACCAAATGGTTAAGTATTCCAGGAGCAGCCCAACAGAAAGAAAAAACAATGTATCTAGTTTGCAAAACCTTTCCAGCTCATCATTACTCTCCAAGTGGATAAGTCTGAAGATTTTTATTATTTTTTCCCCAGTAGGATAAATGACATATGAACTCAAATGTGAGTCCAATCATTAAAGCACTTCAGCTCTTTTCTTTTTCATAAGAAGGAGAGAAGTTCAAGGCCCCTGATAATAGCAAACAGTAACAGACATGTATGGATAATCTTGTTTACCTTTCCCTCCTATTCTTCTTTCCTCTTCTTCTTTCTCTAAACCATTTCAGTGCCCATGTCTTGACATATCGAACTCTGCAGGTTAGGCTGCTTTTGATTTGTGAGGAGAGTTACAATAGTTAATTACAGAGCATGGTCTTCTGTGACTCAAACATTTTGCATTTATAGGCTCTTGATATAGTCCAGAGCAAGAGGCTAACCCATATTTAATTTGTCCAACACGTTTCTGGTTAAAGTTCCATCAAATGGGTGACTGGAATCCCTCCGATTCAGCTGGAAAAGTCACTTTGAAGGAGGCGTTTATTAGCAACATTTGCCTCAGTCACAACAGGAGGCCCTAAGGGCCTGGGGAAAATCAGTGGTTGCTTATAATAGTCAAAACCAGCTATTCCCCATAGGATAAAGTGTCAATAATAGGTTAGATATTATTATTTGGAATTGATTTTACAGCAGGTATAAAATTAAAGAAAACGAGGCTGTTTCTTTAGGCAGCAAAGGGTCTCTGCTTTGAAATGCCCTCTAGCCTGACCCCCGCAGCCCCAGCCCCGGGGAGGCTGCAGCAGGGCTGGCCTCCCAGCCAGTGCGGCACAGCTGCTCTGCATCCAGCATGATTAACATAGCTGAAGGCCCACAGCACTTAGCACAATTAAATCAACAGGCTGTAGCTCATTCCTCCAGCGTGACAGGAAAAAAGGCGCAAAACCCAGATGCCTTTGCTTTCTTCTATCTTTATGTTTGCTGGAGCGATTTTGGTGAGTGTTTAATCCTCTCTGCGGCCCAACGTTCACATGAAAATTTAACGTGCATGTGGTTTTGACTGAAAAAGTCCCAAGCCAGAATATCATTAGCTCACAGTCTTTTCAAGTGATATATTCAGTAGTTCATTCTGAGGGGCTTCTACACTAAAATGAGAAACACTTTCAGCAGTGTTGTGAAGGAATGTGTTGGGCAGCCTGTAACTAAGAATATTTCTCTTTTCTGGCAAATAGACACTCTGGAACACCTCTATAGAGACAGCCACAGACTCCTTTAGCCCTATCAGACCACTTAATCTCGAGGGAAAGATATTCTGTAGCCTTTAACATTATGTTACTCTTGAGGTCTTTTACAGAGTTTTACTCTCTGTACTGTCCTGAACAAGGAGAGAGCTTAGTTAAGACTCCTGCCATTTTACTATTGTAAATGTGATAAAATTATTCTTTGCAGCAAAGACTATCCTTAAAAATCTGCAGAATAAGAATGACTTTACTGAATAGCTGCATTAAACAAAAATGTGAATACATCCTCTCCCTTTAGCGTCCCAGCCAGGCGTGGTAACCTGAAGTGCCTCTTGTTCAAGCCAACAATTATTTTCCTTTCCTGGTTATTTCATTGTCCCTAGAAAATTTAATGGATCCTGTTCTCAAAAGCATGAATGTTCAAATGTTTCATGGAACTTAAGCTCCTCATTGACAAACACCTCTAAAATTTAGCCTAAGCTTAAGTCCTGAAATGCTATAGGCACTTAGGAGTCGAAGTTTCAGTGAAACCCTGATACTCTCAACTCCTTTCTGAAAACAGACTGACTCATAAATCACTGAACATTTTGTCTGAAAAAAGAGCTACAGTTTTGTCATGTTCTAATCAGGTACAAATCCACTAGTCCAATTGGACTTATTCCCAGCAATATCAGGTCTAAGTTTCACCAACACCGTGTAAAACCTTGAATTGAAACTTATTTTCAATGTTGTCTTTTTCTTTTGAGGTAGTTGTGCAGATTTTCTTTTTTTAATTTTACTTTCCATCTTTATTCCCTTCTCTCTTTGCCTCCTTCATGCTCTCCTTTTACATTCTTCTCTTTTGTCAGCGTTTCTATCTCCATTCAGCACTTCTTAATTGCCCCTTTTTCATAAGGCTTCCAAAAAGAATTTCTAAGCATGTTAAAATAAGGAAGGACTGAGTCTCATGAGGAACACTTTTCTTTTGAAAGAAACCAGACTGTATCTAGAAAACATTGCAGTTGGTATTTTTTTTCTTCTAAAAAAAATGCTTACTACTTTACCAGTCTGAAAAGATCCTCTGGCTCTGAAGGTGGAGACCACAGTGCTCTTGATGGAGAAGGTATAAAGCGCATGGCTTTAGTGAAGAGAAAGATTATCGAGTACTTGTTCTGTCTGAATCAAAATTCATTAGCCACAAAAATTTCTTCTAAACCAGTCAATACATTGCCTTTTTTCCTCAAAGGAATCAAAGAAACATTTGCATACAGAAGGTGTTTAAATAGATATTAAGAGAACATCATGGTTACTGACAGGGGCCTGTGAGCACCACATCCCAGTGCAATACTCTTGGTGTTTGACAGCCCTGCCCATCACCCAGCTTTGTCCTGAGCTTTCACACAGGAGGTAGTTGGATCCAACCAAGAGTGGAGGAAAGCTGAGAATTCTCTTCTCATGCCTATTTGGGAGTCCCAGGGATAAGAATGCTAATACAAAGTGTTTTTCATCCAGCACTATCTCACAGACCTTGATATGGCCTTCTCACACTATGCTTGCATAAGGAAAAAGTGCATCCTGTACTTTCTCTGCCTGTGAGTTGCAAACTAATTGTTAAATATTTGTGGTAAATGTGTTCTTATTCAGTGATACCTTACATACTGATTCATGATAATATGATTCATGATACCTTACGTACATCTTATATTCACCCTCCTCTTCCCTAAGCTGTCATTGGACTATGAATCTCAGAGCTGGGGGGACCTTAGTAAATTTTCTTTGCTGTCAGGGTTAAGCAAACTTTGAGAAAACAAAGCTGGTGTAAATACACATCTGACTTCAGCTGAGAGGAGAGCTGGAAGTAAAAAATGGCTAGTTTCACAATTATGATACAAGTATCCTCCTACCATACACAGAAAGCAACAAAAAAGCTGTCCCAACTTGCTCCCTTGCTCTGCATTATCAGTGCATGTCCTCTATGTTACAGAAAAAGAGACAGCACTTATGGGACCATGATTTGATTTATATCATCACATAACCAATACATTAAATAGTTATTGGAGATTATTTTTGCCATGTCCTTGGTGCAGTGCTTTCTGATGAAGTGTGCACAAAACACACATCTGGTCTATTAAGCTATGGAAACACTGTGTGAACCATATGGTAAGGGTTGATGAAAAAAGAGACCAGTGAAATCTTCAAACCTAAATACATTTGCCAGAGTGGGTCTGATTCTAGTAACAGCCAGTACCAAGCTGGGATAATGTAATTTAAAATGTATGGTGTTACATGGGTCCAAACATAGCAAGAGATTGTAGTCTGAAACCCAACATTCCACATGAAATGCTGAACTTCATTAGGTGAAGCTTTTAACAACCATATGACACTTCTAAAAAAAATAACTTATCAATACAACCCATGACAGCATGAGACTGTATAAGTTTCCACATCTCTTTTTACAAAAAGTACCAATTTAAACAGATTTTGCCAGCCTTAGGAAAAGAAGCTTTCTACCTGGGATTAGGATGACTAACAAATCTTTGAAAATACGTTTTATTTTCATAAATATCTTTGAAGTACAGCTTTGTACCCAGTTTTACACTTAAGTATCTTTAAATGTGATACAAATACTTCTTCAAGTAAGCTACTAATCTAGCTAGTTATATTAAAATAGTTTGGAGTATTTTGGCTGCTTGAATTTGTGCTGAAGGAGATAAACCAATAACAACTTTCAATTATATAAAATCAATGTCTTCAGATGGCTTCAAAACTGTTATTTTAGATTATCAATGCCAAAACTCAGGCATACCTTTTCAGGTTTTCAGTTTGATTTCATGTATATGATTATTATATTTTTATTTTTTAAATAGGAGCAGGTAGCAGTGCTGGGTTCTGGTATTAATTACACATGGAAACAGAAAACCTGAAGTAAACCTGGTAGCATTTTAAGAATCCAGCTATTGTGAATTCATCTGGAATTCATTGGGCTACCCTCGGCTGTAATGAATTCATGCTGTATTAGCAGTAACATCACATGTACACTAATAGATGTTCTACTGAGATCAGTATTATTTAATTGACTCAAAGGATTAGTCTAAGATCAATTTTCTTTTAACTATATTTTAACATAGTGTTTTACTGAAGCATGGCTTCCCTCAAGACAAGACGACATCAGAAGAAAATCATGCATAAGAAAACACACAAAATCTGACATTTTTGTCTCCTTAGGAAAGACTCAGAAATCATTAGAATCATATAGTCTATCCCCCATGCAAACAAATACATTGTGTTTATAAAACAATTTTCTCTATGGAAAACAAAATATTCAAATCTACAAAAGTGAACATATGCAGATTCAAGAGAGGTATCAAGATGCATCTAAGTAAAAATGACATCTTGCTTAAACTGAAAAAAAATTATACAAACAATCTGTTTGTAAACAAATGCTGAGCAGTATCATCTGCACATTTCTGCTTTGTCAGGCATGCTAAATAGCAGAACACAAACAACATGCAGAAGACTTCACTGGTACCAGTTGCATGTCTGGGATATGGTAAGTAATGGAAGAACAACAGCTTGCATACTTTGGGTTGGAAAGGGAAGATATTCTTAAGCATTTGCTATGTCTTGCGAACTGTACCAGAAACACCAAGGTGTCTAGTGTTACCCTTTTTCGACTTCGGTCCTGTTCACCAATAAGTTTGTATTTCCTTCCTAACTCAGCTGGCTAAGATGAACAGGCTAGTCAGAGATCAAGGCTCAGATCCATTTAACATAATCAGCACTCCTAAGACTGATGAGAAAAAAAACCCAAACTGGTCTTCCTGAGTATACTGGTTTAGCATCACTGAATAAAGTATAAAAAGTAAAAATAAAGAATTGGTAAGCATACTGCTTCTCATGTTTTTATGCCAACCTTGACAATGTCATGAGTCAATGCTGTGCCAAAAGAACGGTGAAATGCAACCACAGAGAAGGAAACAAACGTGTCTAAAAAGAGGCCTTGTCTCCTAACCAGCCAACAGCCAACTAACTGAATGTCCAGGTACACAATTAAAAGCATATGATGGAGAATTTTGTTGAAATAAATCTTGCAATTCCCATTCCTATTTCTACCTACTCTCCTCCTCTAGAGATCTTGGGGTGGGGCGGGGGGAAAGCACCTCTGTTTTCCCTGTACTTTGAAGATAGCCTGGCTTTCTTCATTTTTTGTTTACAGAAAGAAACCACTGCAGGGAAGTGGGAAAAAACGAAATAAATAGGGGATACCTGGTTCAGACAATTCTACTTTTCTCCAATAGTGTATTCCAGCTATGGACAGCAAGCCTTAGAAGTCATCAACATTTTTTATGTCAAACAACTGCACTTTCTTATCT
Source organism: Arenaria interpres (assembly GCA_013399435.1). Classification (NCBI taxonomy): domain Eukaryota; kingdom Metazoa; phylum Chordata; class Aves; order Charadriiformes; family Scolopacidae; genus Arenaria; species Arenaria interpres. Next base: position 100,154 of record VXAK01020990.1, read on the forward strand.
TTCAGATTATCTTCCTCCCTGATCCTATTAATCAGTAGCAGAAGCAGCTCCTAGCAGAGTTTAGGGCTGTGGTCATAAAATAAATAGTCTGAAGACCTAAATCAGAATTTAGAAGAGCTGCTTTCTTAGGAAGCAAGACTTGCTGTATTCATGTGTGTATTCATCTGTCTGAGCCATCCCTCTCAATAGCTTTACAGGTCTGCGAGCCCCCTTCAAACAGATTTATCAAAACAGTAGAAGTCTCAGAAGATGTTAAAATTTCTACAGTTTTCAGGAATGGGGAGAAAACTTACTAATGAGGTCTCTCAGTCCTTAGCATACATCAGATAATTCACACAGGGAGGCATTATGAATGTCTTAAATGCAGAAAAAGGTTGAACAAGGTTTGCAGCTTGGCAGACCTCAGTGAATCTATTTCCAAGCCTCTCTCTTTGTCCTGTGGATTTTCTAGAATCCTCTTCAATTCCACATCTTACTTTCCTTTTCTTTGTTCAGACTATTTGGCAATGCTTCCAAGAATGCAGTTCTTACTACTTCAGTATCATCACTTTCACAGTGACTTTAATTTTAATAATCATAAGGTATAGCAACGTATAGCATCTTAAAACTTCCCACTGTGCAAATTCAGCAACAGCTTTTGTTCCTGTAGGTCACTTATCTAGTGCTGTAAAGTTATGTTTATGTGGGCCCTTTAATCAGCTTCCAAACTCAAAAAAACATTCAGCCAATTTATGCCTACATGACATGTGGCCTACCTGAAAAACAATATTGAAAGTGAAATGGACAGAAATGGGTAAACAGGAGGAAACACGCATGGGCAGAAGGTGGAGAGGCAAATGTGATCCCAGGCTTTTCTCTGCCCTCCTCAGAAATAAGACAGCAAAAAACTTTTTTTTTTTGGTTGGTTCGGTTGGTTTTTTCTGTGTGGTTTTTGTTTGTTTGTTTTTATAGTTATCTGATGGATGCAATACTTTGTACGAATTTATTTTTCACTTGCAGTTACTTCAAATACCAAGGTACTGGTATCTCTTTACGTATTCTGCATTCCTCGGTGCTTGCCTCAATAAATATTCACAACTGTACTTCTGTTGTGGTCCAAACTGTACTCTGGGATTCAGTGCATGACCGGGAAGTTCCACTCCCTCAGTGGCATCGTTATGAAAATGCTTGCATTTAAGGAAGTATCACAGCAACAAATGGTGTGGCTCTACACTAATCATCTACTAGATTTCTGCATACAAGAATCTGCTAAAAAGCTCAACAGGGAGGTCTGCCAAGTATCCCCTGGGATAGCCTTTGTGTAAAAAGGGGTACTTTGGAAGTTAATTAGAGACAATCTGGTTTTTATATTGAGTTTTAAAAAGCCAATTAGAGTTAATGGGAATTCACACAATTCTCATTCAGATCTTTTTGATATGATTACTGGTGTAATTCAGTTTTTCATAGCAAAACAGCAAAATGGACATTAAAAGTGACTGAACAGTGAAAAGAATCCCACTTGCTGGAATTTAGTTTTCTTACAGCAAACTTATCCCTTGTGTAAGAGCTGTGAAGGCATTGGGGATTAATTAAACAGCGTAAGAAAGATATACTCAACATATGGACACAACAGAACGACAGAACTTGCTAACATTTACCAAGCACATCATTCACACGGGGGAAGGAGACCTCCTTTGTGGAGTACACTGCCTTATAACGCGTGAAAAAGACCCTCCTAGAGTGCCTTCCTCAAGCACACCCAACAGCAAGGGAACAGCAACAGTCTCCCTTTGAAGACAAATACACACACTCAGGAGATTCACTGAACAACTGAACTAGGAGGAGCAGAAATTATGTAGTGGCCATAAACCAAAGGATATAACTAGGTTTCCAAACAGTACAGCACTTTGACCACAAGAGAAGGGCTACGCTGCCCAGCAGAGAGCAGTGAAGAGATCCTTGAACTGAGTCTAACACATTCCTGTGCTTCATAAAAAGGTCATGCAGTACTATTACCTCTGAACCCCAGCTGCAACTGGATCCAGAAGAGATCCCCAAGTCTATGTTATGCAAGGAAAAGAGGCCATGCACACTGTGGGCAGCTAGGATGGGGCTAGGAATAAGAGTTATTCTTTTATTAATAAGAATTATTAACTCAAGTGTTACTTGAGTAACACTGGCAGGAAGCAGGACTGGAACAAAGTTAATGCTGAGCTGGGACCACCCAACACTATAGATATCTTGTACTTGATGGACTTGCAATCCATCCAGTAAAAACTTTTCAAAAGATACACATCTCAAAAAGTGTGCTTTAATTTAACTTCATGTAGATCAGAAGTTAAGAATAGCTTAAGTAGAAGGATACTGTTTTTATTCTGCTTAGCATGTCTGGATAAAAAAATTCAGTATGGGACATCACTCAGAATGGTACATGAAACAATGTTTTTTCACAAAACACTGCACCAAAATATTTTTAAAAGGTAATTTAAAAACAGTAACTCATAGAGAATTAAACTACACTCTTATCTTGTGCATGTAGGTAATTTCCTTAACATTCATTATGGCAAGGAATGTTCTAGTCTCAACACATTTATTCTATAGGACTGTGCTCTGCATGAATAACTGGAAAGCTCAGGGCTCTTCCTATCTGAATGCCTCAATTCCTGTTCCCCCTTTCAGCATTAATAGCCAAATCAATTTATCAATGAGCTGATCTCCTGTAGGATCCAATACATTGAGACTAGCTGAACATAAAGGGGGAAGAAAAACTCTTCTCTGCAGGAAATACATAATTCAGCTTTTATGGCATTCACTGTAAACAAGCAGGCTGATGTGCTAGGCTTGTTTACTGAGAAAAAGCTGCCATTCAATCATTTGTAAACAGAAACTATATGAGCACCAGAATAATTTATTGAAAAATAAATACATTTACTAAAGCAACAATTTGGACAACTCATTAAAAAGAGAAGTATCATGTTTCAAATATCCTCAATTCTTGTTGCTTCTTGTAAGTTTCTGAGAGACATCTGGCTTCATAGGTACTGTGCCAAAGCCTGTTCCCACTTACATGAATGTAAACGTGGTGTAACTATATCAGTTTCATTGTTTAACTGAGCTTGCCTTGAACATTCCCATAAGGCAGAAAAGAGGTATTAAGCATCATTCCTGAAGGTATTCTGCTGTGGATTTTGTCGTGGCATGACTAGGGCTGAAGGCTTTCACTCCTTCGTAATCACATGCGATGTTATATTGGCTGTATTAACTCACCCAGGGATTCAGGAGAAAGAAGAGACTTAGAGACAGAAGATGGTCAAGCCCAATATCCCACTATCAGACACCTTCGATTATACTCGATTATACAATCAGTTAGGATTCTAGCCACTACTGAGATACCAAAAGTGAGGAGTTCTTTTTGGTGTTTTGTTTTCTTGGACAGAAGCAACCAAAGATGTCTTCTCTTTAAAAAGATGCCAGACTTTGCTGCCAATCTTCCCATCACCAGGTGCTGAAAGGAGCAGAACCACTCTGCTGTCACAGACAGAGAAGATGTCACTGAGCCTCTCTCTGAAGAATAAGGTAAAACAGATGCATCTGGCAGACTTAAATGTTCTGCAGATTCCTGAGGTTTCCCCTGTTCTGCCAATTTTTTTGAGAAAAATAAAGAAACTCCAAGTCTTTTTATGATGTGTAGGGATGGCTGGGACTGTGAAGTCTTTAATAATGCCAAGAGACAAAGGAGATCGCTTAGCCTTTGTGTCCAAAGCCCATAAGATGCCTATGGTACAAATTGCCCAGAGAAAGAAACTGCAATGCTTGTAGAAAAGAGGAGACACAAAATTTAAAAGACCCAACTGATTTACCACGATTTTGAAATTTCTTCCCTAGAGAAAAAACTGTTCGGTAAAGATCTTTATCCAGAGTGTTACTGTAACATTTTCATTAATGGTCTGGATAATGGGGCAGGGCATACGCTCAACAAGTTAGCTGATGACACTAAACTGGGAGGAGTGGCTGGTGCACCAGGAGGCCGTGCTGCAATCCAGAGGGACCTCAACAGGCTGGAGAAATGGGCTGATGGGAACCACATGAAGTTCAACAAGGGAATGTGCTAAATCTTGCACTTGTGGAAGAATAAAATAACCTCCATGCACTAGGACATGCTGGGGACCAACTAGCTAGAAAGCAGCTTTGCAGAAATAGATCTGGCCACCAGGTTGAACATGAGGCAGCAATTTGCCCTTGCCACAAAGAAGGCTAACGGTATCCTGGGCTGCACTAGAAGGAGTGTTGCAGCAAGTTGAAGATGATCCTTCACCTCTACTCAGCACTGGTGAAGCCACACCTAGAGTACCGTGTCCAGTTCTAGGCTCCCAAGAACAAGACAGACATGGAGCTACTGGAAAGAGTCCAGCAAAAGGACACTAAGATAATTAAGGAACTGGAGCATCTCTCCTGTGAGGAATGGCTGACAGAGCTGGGACTGTTTAGCCTAGATAAGATCTCCATCCTTGGAGATATTCAAAAGCCATCTGGACATGGTCCTGTGAAATCTGCTGTAGGTGACCCTGCTTGAGCAGGGGGATTGCACAAGATGACCTCCAGAGGTCCCTTCCAACCTCAACCATTCTGTGCTTCTGTATCTCCTTTGAAGTGCTAGAAATAACGTGTTATGAATAAGTAGATGTTGAATTAAATGTGTAACCTTTTCACTTCTATTACCTGAAAAAAGCATCACAGAAAAAGGAAACCAAATCCACCAGAGCAAGTATGTATATATATTTATATATATAAAACTGTATCTGAGATAGAATAATAAAAAAGCATATAACACAGTAAATACAAATGAGGAATATTTGAAATTTTACTTACTTGTGACTATTGCACTGCCACACACCATGTAAATTTACATCTTTCCTGGTTCCTTACCTATTCAGAACTTTGTTTTTCATTTTCCTCAGATATAGGCAGATTTGGATGACTTATAAAATCTGCCAGCAAGCTGTTGCCAATTTTAGTTTATACATGATTTAGTCCTGGTTTTAGTTTAATTGACATTTTGCTTATTTAAAACGCAAAAACTGGCCACCGAGGAAAAAACACACTTTTAACAGGATCATGGAAATATTAGCAACAGCAGTCCATAAATCACTAAAAATTATTTTTAGATTCCCAGAGAATGAACAGTGTGTCAAACAGAATGGAGGTTTGATGGGAAAGGAACATGTATTTCTGGGAACAATTATTTTGCTTCACAAAACCAAGTCCGCTTATAAATGGCAGTCCTATTCTAACATAAGCATGGTTTCTACTGTTCCACTTAATAATGCAGTAAACCAAATATAAGAAAGTTAATTCTAAGCATATAAATAAGTAACTGTACCTTTATCAAATACAAGAAAAGACTGGCTCCATAAAATCTCACCTTAATGCTGTTAAAGATACTGATAATTCCACGCCACAAATCTCAAGAGAAAATAAGGGAGACACGCAGTTCTAATGTCACACTCCCAGATCATGTCCTTCTCCTCCATAATGACAATGAGAATAGGGCTGCAACCAGAAAAAAGGGAAAAAAGGGTCATGACAGGGTTCAGCCGGGACTGATACTGCCTGTTTTAAAGAACACCATGAGTTATTTAACATAATAGAAATACTCCGTATAAAACAAAGCTGAGGTTGCTTTGCACTAGATAAGTCAGTATTTTGTTTCAGACCAACACATACTAGCTGTTATGCACATCTGGCCATAGTAACTTGTGGTCATTATTCATATATATACATGGGTCAGGAGCTGTTTGTGAATTAGAACTTAATCAAGTTTTCCAAAATGCTTTTAAAATCACATCAAGAACAGAATTGTGAAGGTGAAAAGTGTGTCGCTGCCTTCTCAGAAGGTCTACAAAGGCAAGCATTGTCATTTGCACACAAACACAAGTTATTTCCTTGTCACAGCAGCTCAGACACGAGCTGCTCTGTATCTAGTAGAGTAGGTACAGTTGATTTTTATGGGCTTTTAACATAGTGAAAGTTGGCTAAATTATGCTTAATCGCAATTCATCATCTCAAGAAATGAGGCCCATTTTTTAGAATCTAAACTGTTTGCCTAAATCTTCAGGAAGTGTCAAAATACTGTGCAGGCGGTAGTTTCTCATTTGTGATTTCTCCATGCAAATTTAAAGCCAATCATTTTCCAGTTCTGGTTGTGCTCATCAGATGTAAAATTCAGTTTATTCTAACTACGCATAACAGAACAATTCTATCGAGCAAAAGCGGCTGATGAGCAGTGCCCAGACAAACATCACAGAACCTTTTACAAACCTGTTATTTATGGTACCAAGACTACTGCAACCCTGTCTTGAAGTAGGTGAAATTGAAGAATGGGGTCGGGGTAAAAAAGAGGTAACATGACACAGCAAGTCATGGGTAAATGAGAATGTGAGAGTAAACACTATGCTTCCTGGGCTCTAGTTTCTTGCTTACTTCTAAGAATGCACCCACATGGAGGTCATCTCAGTCAAACTATTTTTGTTACTGCCTGTTTTAAGGTGTTACACAAAGCTTTTGTTTACAACACTTACCCACCATTAGAGTATGCCCTTTGGCTCTACAGCATCCTGTTTAATGTTGGAGGATATATGCAACATGCCTGCTACTGCTTCTTTCCTCTGGGTTTTTGTTTAAGTCTAGGTCCAGATTGGTTACTATCAGTGTTTTTTCATATTTTTTATGAAATATCAGCGTAGCTGTCACTGGAGGTGGAGTAATCATGTGCATGTCCTCTACTGTCTGCAAAGAACTTAGGTAGATTCTTTTGCCCTCTTTATGAGTAATGGCATGATTTGCTTGGTAAATACAATGCAAAATCAGCAAGAGTAACATGTAAAAACCTCCAAGTCAGCACAGATTATTACGACTCCTAAATTCTTGCGCAACCTAGTTGGCCAAAATGTGCCCAAGGACAGAGCAAGGTCAAGGCTGCTATAGAGATGAAATATAAACATCATCAGTGTAATGTAAAACGTGTGTGTGGCAGTAACGGGAGACAGCCATTCACAGTGAGATAAAGCTTTAGGCAGTGAGAGCTCAGCAATCTGGTCATGCTGTTGAGTGGAATGAGCTACATGCAACTTCGGGCATGTTGAACAGAACACAAAAAGATGCAGGGATTTTACCTAGCAAATTAGCACAGCCAGCAAGCAGAGATGGTGAATCATCCTGTAGCATTTTAGATTATTTAGGTAATAACAACAGAAGACGTACCCCTAAAGTTTACTATGATCACTAGGGCAGCATGTCTTCATTATTGTTTCCCTCTAATACAGTTTGGTCATTTTTTTAACATTGTTTACAATGAAAATGTAGTATAAACATATGCATCAGTCATTAAAAAGAAATATTAAAAGAGATTCTCTGATGTGAGTTTAATTCAGAGCAGGAGATCTCAGTAATTTTAGATTTCACCAGTACTAAAAAGCTTATGCGAAGTTAAATTATATGGAAAATAAAGTATGTGAAACACAAAATAACTTGGCAGCTGGACTGCAGTTCTGGACTCTCTTTGCCAGGTCTGACCATTAAAACTCAATCTCTTCCTTTTCCCTTCTGTCCTCAAATGGATTTCAATTCCCTCTTGTTCTGTGGCACAGCTTCAACAGATGGGATAAAGAATGTTGCCAGCCAAACTAGCCTAAAGCTTGATGACAAGAACACTTCCCTGGGCATGGGAGATGAGGGTTTGGATATCTTCTGGATGCAAAAAGAACCTCTACCTTCTCAATGCTGAATGACTGTTCTCATATGACAGTATTAAATAGTGAGTGTGGTCATCACCACTGTCACATCTCTACAAAAAAAATTAAAATAATCAGAACCTCTCTGTTCTTTAAAAAAAAAAAAAAGGATGGCAGTGAGCAAGGTAGAAGTTGCAGAAATGCAATGTAACTAAGCTTGCAGGACGTGTAAATCCTTCATTGGAAACTTCAATCTAAACTGATTAGCCCAAGTTTATACAAAGTCCCTGGCAAGCAAGGATGGTAACGAAACAGAGTGCTGACTCCCAACTGCAGTAGCCACAAAGGCCAGTGTCACCTTGCAAAATATTGTACAGTCACACTGCATGGTACCCGCAGAAAGCTTGTCAAAAACAAAAAAAGCCCTGGGCAAATATGTAGCTTAAGTAAAGAGCACAGCAAAGCAATGATGCCACCCCTCGATATAACTGGGTAATCAGTTATTACCCAGTGATTTCTTCTCATCAAGCAGAAAGTCTGTGTAACCTTTCTCTCCTGTTTTAACATATTATACTGCATGTCTGCAAAAACTGCAGTAACACTGCATTTAATGAAAAATATCTATTTATATTTATGATCTTTGTTTGCTCTCTCTGACAAATGTCAGATCATTGCTTAGGTTGCTGCTTCATTACATGTAAGTCTACATCCACGGACTTATTCATTAACATTTAAAGGCTTAAAATAACTTATCACAACAAAGATGTGACAAATCATTCAGCTAACACAAATTAAGTACAACTTTGCTTTAGCTCAATTAATTTTCCTCAGTAGCAAGAGTGACCTGAACCTTAGAGTAAGTATCTACTCTTGATCTACCTGTCCACTAACTGTCAGATTACAACCAAGGAATAGCTTACCTTGAGGAATAATGCCATGTTTTCACTCAAATCAGATTTCAAGGAAGGGAGACTGTAAGGAACAATTAGCGTCAAACTGCTACTCACATTACCAAGCCATCTGGTTTCCATTTTTACACTCCTAGCAACATTGGATCATGAGGTTTGGATGAGGCCATCCATTGTGCACGAGACGCAGATAACTAGCATTAACTAGTGAACTTTCAAATATTGTTCCACTCTTCCTCTAGTTTTTCTCATCAAAAATTTGCCAGTGCTGACTAACACAACAAGCAGTGATTTCATTGAAAAAAAAAAACCAAACAACTGTTCTTATTCAAACTGTACTAGCAAATACTTTCTTCATCTGTTTTCTTAGCTACTTTGAAAATGGTCCCACTGTCCACCCTTAAGTGATTTTTTTAAAGGGCAAATAGAATCCAAAATAGTCTTCCCTGATTTCTTAAGTAGCTGCCAGACTGAAAAAGACTAAATTCTAAGAAGCACTTAAGAACTTATTTATTACTTGATAAGTGTCATTAAAAAATAATTAAGTGAGACATTTCACCTTCTGTTTGACCTGTGCGATGAGTGGAGAGAAAATCTTCTTTACACTTAAAGCAGAATTGTATAAGCTTTGTTTTGTGTCTGATGCTTCCCATACCTAGCTCAATGCTGTTCTTGTGCAAAGAAATCTCTTTTAATTGCTTTGAAGCTATCAATGTTAGTAAACAAATATTGCCTTGATTTTCAGATAAAAGTATTTTTAACAATCTATGTCACCCCTAGGCTGCTTGTGTTTCTTCTGCTATTAAGCAGCAGAGCAGATGAATTCTGACCAAGACATCACAGGAAGTTGAGAAGTCAGGCATTTGTCTGTGTGCTAGAGGATTACACTTCCCAAGGTAGCAATGTGCAGTGAGAGGTGCAGGTAGTGAGGTGGAGAAGGGTTCAGTAAGACATGTGTGTGCCAGCACATGTGGCCTGGGTGCCTCATAAAATATTTTAGCTCATCTCACTGTCATGACACATTGATGGCCATTTGTTCTTTCTCAAAACACATGAAAAAGCATGTTTTTCTTGAAATAAATTATGTTCTTTAAAGAATTCCTTCTTCCATACGGACTAGATATCTTATTTAGAAAGTCATCCTTTACCATTTTCTTAAGCTGTCTAATACTTAAGAGAAAGAATTTGAGTATTTTGCATGCCTGTTTTCAGTAATGATTATCATTCTGACAACAGGGCAGCTAACTTGCCTGGGGATCTAACTTTAGAAAAAAATGCATAAACACTCTAATTTTCAAGAGGAAATTAAGGAATTATTCATGTATTTGCTTCAAATATTTCTAATGCTAATAATATGCTTTTCACAATATATTTACCTCTTCAGTCATCATAATTCTTAGGCATTATCTAAGCTGTATTAGATTCCATGCAACACAATTAATTGAACAATGCCATCATGGTTATACATCAGAAGTGACACAATTTCTAATTGCTTTCTAAGCAATCACAAAATAACAATTGTCATCCTACACATTGTAATCATACAACAGGATCCTATCAAAAGTCTTTATGGTATCAAGATATATTTACGGTGCTACCAATCTTCTGGACCCTTTTGCTCTTCAGTACCTGATGACCCATTGACAGTCTAAATCTGCTGATGAATCTGTTCTAGCGTTTTTAGAAGATCTGTTTTGATTTTAAAGCTAAACTGCAGTATACCAGCTTAGTAAGTCTAAACGACCTGAGAACTCTTTAGTTTTCCATTTATTAATATGAAAACTTCAGAAGTGACAGGAGCTAATATGAACTGGATTAACATTCATCTTTCAAAACATAAACCTTCGGTTGGGGATTAAGTAGTAAAGACAATTAAGTTGTAAAGATCTGGGTTCAGTTGATTTCACATTATCTGATACCACTGTAACATGACATCATCAAGCACTATGAAGTTTTGAAGGCACGGAAAGCTTGTTCAAGTTCTGTTCTTTCTGATTCTGAAACAGGACTCCCCTCTTCACCTGAAACCTCTAAAAAAAATGTTCATCAGTTAAATTTCCTTTAGTGCAACAGCAACCAAAGGTTGCATCACCAAAACTGGGCATCAAATGAAGTATTTCCTTTATTCTGGAACAATGTTTTAAAAACTAACAAAAGAAATGCATCTAAAACTAAAAGTCTAAACTAAAGTACACAACAGTAAATGAAACTTGCTGAAGTTCAAGACTAAACTGAAAGGACACAGATAACATATGTGCCTGGTGCCATCTCCTGGTAGTTTAGAGGTAAAACCATCACAAATACCATTAATTTTCCTACATATCTTTTAGAAAAATGTCAGGTCTTTAGAGAAAGGGGAGGAGAGGAGAAAGGGAAGAAACAGAACTGAATATTTTTCCACAGAAGCAGCTTTCAAAACTCTCAAAATCTACTAAAAGTTATTTCACTGTACAAGACAGCCAGTAGCTGGATGTAGCTACTTTCAAGTTAAATCGTGTTCCTACGTTGGCTTAAAAAAGGAAACATCAGATCTCTTTTATTTTCTAGAAGAAATAAGTGGTCACCTGAGTAAGTCTAATTTCAAAATACATTCAGTACCACTGATAACATTTAAAATGAAAATCAATTTTAAAAATTTCTACACAGTGTTCAAAACCAAAATGAGGAAGTCCCTTTGAGAAGTCTACTCATCATATTAGAAGTTACAGCGTGGTTTATTAACCCATACAGACTCATTTCAAAATCTATTTTTTTAATTATTACTTAAAATTCAAGACAATCTTTCCCAATTGCACCACTCTAATTGCTGTTGGTGAAAGAATACAGTATTGCCATTTGTAATAACATCATGGGTTATGTTTTAAAACATAGCATTATCCAACTTGAGAAGAAGTGTTACAGTATTTTGACCACTGACAGGTGGTACCTGTACTTATCCTGCAAAGACTATTGAAAACAAACTTGACCAACAACAAAACCAAAAAAGAAAACAAAATGAGCTTGGTAATAAAATGCCTGTCAAAAAGTGTGGTATTTTACATTAATTCTAAAGGAATCCTGGATGAGAGCTTTGAAGACACAAAGGAAGGCAGTAAAGAAGCTCACACATAGCAAAGTGATTTTAAGATTTAGAAGATTTTAAAATAACTCTTAAATAAAGGAAGAGTGAGGGTACTTGGCTATGCTGGTGGTCTGCCCTGTGTCCAGGAAAAGCTCTTCCTGAGAACTACCCAAATGTCACACTGTTGGATAGCACAGAAACTAAACAGCTGATAAAGAAAATTAACAGTTTCACTAAAAATCACGGAAGCTCAGCCAACTGAGAACTGCCTCACCCAGCATGTGATCCACAAATCCCACAAGCTGGGCTGAGGAAAGGAGGGCGCAAAAAGTCTAACCTGCAGAACAAGAGTGAGCTCAACATCTGTCATGAATTTTGAGTGCTGGCAACTACAGGGATGGGTAGCATTCTAAAACCGTAACGGGAATCAAAGCGATGTGCAGAAAATAAGAGGTAAGAAGGCAAAAGGGCTAGCTATTTCTATGGGCTCAAAGTACAGAATCTCCTCCTAAAGTGTGGGAAGAAATGACTCAAAAGAGCCTGAGATCTCCCAGAAAAGGCGAAGCACTAAAGCTCTTTGGAAAGGGTAAGACTTCATTTCTCTGCACAGGAAAAACTGGTTTTACTGAGGCTTAATATGACAATTTGTTAATGTGATATAAGGGCTTTTGTAGCACAAAGAACTTTCACTTTATAGATTATTTTGCTATGGTGGAAAGAGAGACCCGTCCACATCCTGAGGGGAAAAAATACTAACAAAAAAAAGTAAATTGGGAATGAGTTCTACAAGTGGATTATGTTTTCTAGTCTCCTGAATGGCTATGGGAATGCGACCTGAGTTGCCTTAAAAAAAGCAAAGACGTACCAGTGATTTGAATTGTCCCAGGTTCATTGACAATTGCCACAGGGAAGCAATCATTACATGTTGCAGAAAAGCCAAGCTAAATACGGGACATTTCCTTCCACTGAAAGAGAAGCAAAAAAATCCTGTCATAACATTGAGCTGTAATTGAGAAACAGAGCAATGACTAAAGAATCGTAAGAGACCTAAATTAAATACAACTGGGATTTCACATTCCTTATGAAAATTAAGGTTTTAGCATGAGATAATTAAAGCAAGGATAGCCAGCTCGTGGTGTGCCAGAACATATAACTCAGCCTGTCATCTTCGTTCCTGAGAGTCCCTTACAGTTGGTCAGGAAGCAGGCTGTCAGCTACACAAATCATTCACTAACCCATAGCAGTCCCCCTGCTGTTCTCCCTCACAAGAGCCCCGCAGCCTTCCTCTTGTCATGTAGCTGGACGTGCCCTAGCCACAAAATACAGGCATCATCATCACAAGGTGCATGCCTGTTCAGTAACATGACAAACGGACTTATGTACATATGTCCCCATCGCAATTGACTGGGCTATGGTCAAGTGGTGACTGCAGATTAGTTACGTGGCGGATACGCACGTATTCCCTGGGCGCCTCAGTTGTGGGATATTGGATTGACCTGGCAGAGAAGCTGAGTGACACCAGCCTAAACGAAGTGAAGAAAATGAAGACAAGGGCTACGGAGCTTAGGACTTGAAACAGAGCAACAAAGATGAGATTGCTGGAGAATGTGAAGGGAAAAGCAGCAAACATACTTTGTCAAATAACTAAACCTTCACGCAAGTGAATTATTTGGGGGGAGGAAGAGAGGAACATCTTGATGACATGAGAAGAAAAAGAGAGTTGAAGATGAAAAACATTTTAGTAAAAGAAACACAATGGTTAAGAGAAAGGAAGACACTACTTCATGGACTTAAAAGACTGAACTTTTCAAAACTAATGAATCAGCCATGGAAAAACAACGTTTGAAAAGACAAAAGGAAGTATTAGAAGCTTTATACCACAAAAAAAAATTTAGAAGTATTGAAATTATGTAGCTCTTACAATTAGATTACATTACAGCATATATAAGAAATGTAAAGAAAAGTAGTGACACATTGTAAAAGGGAAATGTATTTCCCAAAAGAGAGGAAAAATAAAATTCCAAAATGCAAAGGGATTTGGGTTTTTTGGGGGAGAGGACATCAGAGTAGAAATCAGTGTTAACTGCAATACAGAACTGGGGATAGAGAAGTGATCCAAAACTCTATGAAATACCAGGTACCAGGTTCACTGAAAGAAGCTCAAGAGTTTTAAGAGAGGCCCTGGGGATCACCACCACCTCTCAATACCTTCCAGATGAATCTTGGAAGAAATAAAGGAGATGCAATTAAGCCTGTTGTTGATACACATATCTGCCTGCTCATATCAACAACAGTTCTTCAAGCCATCTATACTGAAATACATTAAAAAGAATTTGTTAAACCAAGAAGCATTTGGGGTTTTTTTCTTCCATTTGGTTTTAACAGTAAAACAACTGAAGGATAAACACGTAAATCTTAATCAAAAGCTCTACTATTCTTGCCTGGCCTCATGCAATAGGACTTCTAAGCTCTTATATTTATCAGAAAAATTAGCAGCCCTCCAAAAAACTCAAAGCAAGCAAAATGGATGAAAAACCAAGTGGGAAAAAAAAAGGAGGTTGAAACTATTTTGGGACAGATGAATAAGTGCATGATATTACATAAAGTTTGAAGCAAAACAGCTGATATTCACAGCTATCTAGCTTCTAAAAGCTGGGCTTCAGATGAAAAATGCTTCCATTACCATAGGCTCTAAAATACACCACTCTTACCAGAAAATATTTTATTCAGAAAACTAATGTCTAACACAATCACTAGTGATGAAGACACAGAATAAAGTTCTCCGGGTTAATAACTAAATTATTCAGACCCTTTCAGAATTTCAGCACATGTTGAACAAACATACTGTTTGTTTTAATCACAACAAACTGTACTTTATCTTGGAGCAAAAATTGGAACCACAGTGTCTTAGCTTTTGAGAAAATGTATTTTATTATGACAGAATAAGTAATCACACCAGTGATTCCCTCTTCTAGCAGCTGGTCTACTGCACTGTGTAATGACCATAAAGTTTTTATCCTAGGTTTAAAATACTTCTATTTCAAATATCACTTCATTTTAAAGCTGTTCTGATCAGTTTCTTTCACGGTCAATATAGCCATAATACAATGTCTTAGATGATAATGTCTATTCATTGCATACACTTCAGAAAAATCATATTCAGGTAAGGATTTCACTTGCAGCTCTTCTCTGCCTAAAAAATCTGTTCACTTTGCACTTCCTTGCCTATTGATTATCAGCTGACTAGCTGGCTACCTAGTTACTATCCCAGTAAACTGTGGCTTCTCCTCTTCATGATACTATTTAAATATTTCAACACTTAACATTGACTTGCTGTTTCACTCAATCTCTCTTACCTGTTAACCTCTGCCAGTTTCCTCTAATTGGTAGCCACTACCAGTGTCTTCCTTGATGTCCCTGTAATAAATAATCCCTAAATAACAGGATTTAAGTGCTTTGACCAACGTGCACTGCATGCAGTGCTTACATAATAGACCGGGTTTATTTTACACAGCTATTACGTGATCTACATACTTGAATGATACCAAAAATCACCCATATGAGGTAATCATTTCATTCATACCTGGAAAGTGTAATTTCTAAGTTCAAAACTGCCTTCACGGGACGAATGAAAACTCTGAAACCGGAGTTTTAACAGCGTTTCCAGGGGGAGGACTCACTCCACCCCGAGCCTGCGCTCCCCTCAGCCCCGCCACCACAGGCGACGGCCGGGCCCCGCGCAACGCCACCGAGGGCTGGCGGGACGCTTAAGGCGGAAAAACCTTTTCTTTCCAACAGGGAGCAGCCCAACCTGGACCCGACAAGCCTTTCCACCAACGCTATCCCTCACGGGCAGGAGCCGAAACCGAGCCCGGCCTAGCCCTCCCCTCCCCTCCCCTCCCC
>VXAK01020993.1:0-16818 GCA_013399435.1 Arenaria interpres
TTGTCTTCCCAAGTCACCATTAAATGTAATGGAGCCCCGCTTTCCCGGAGAAGACCTTATGGCTCTCTACAATGACTAGGAGTTGGTCTCTTCTCCCAGGTAACAATTGATAGGACAAGAGGAAATGGGCTCAAGTTACACCAGGGGAGGTTTAAATTGGATATTAGGAGAAATTTCTTCATCGAAAGGGTTATCAAGCACTGGAACAGGCTGCCTGGGGAAGTGGTTGAGTCACCATCCCTGGAGGTATTTAAAAGATGGGCAGATGTGGTGCTGAGGGACATGGCTTAATTGTGTTTTGGGCAGTGTTAGTTCAACGGTTGGAGTCAATGATCTTAAAGGTCCCTTCCAACCTAGACGATTCTATGGCTGAAGACCTTCCTGCTGATGGGAAGTAAGGAATGAATTCCTTATTTTGCTTTGCTTACATGCACAGCTTTTGCTTTACCTATCTTTATCTCAACCCACATGTTTTCTCACTTTGACTCTTCAGATTCTCTCCCTCATCAGGGGCGGGGAGGAGAAAAGAGCTAGTGGCCAAGGAGTGCTTAGATGTTGGCTGGGGTTAAACCACAACAATTAAAAACCTAGGTATTCAGGGTACTACTTCCAAACAAATCTGAATTTCAATTAAGATAAAGAAACTAACTCATAGACACCTAGGCACCCGAGAAGCAAGACTGACCCTTTTTACTACAACATATGTAATAATTTGAGTTTGGGGGTTTGTTTTTCTGTGGGGGTTGCTTTCTTTTTCTTCTTTCTCTAAGCTGTTGATATTGAACCCTGGAGACATCCTTAACAGCTCAGCAACTTAGCATTCAATTTACCTAATATAAACCAAATGCATCTTAAATTTTACAACTAAGATGTAAAAAATGCATTACTGTACATGATCTACTATGTACTTTGAAAAATAAGTTTTGACTACAAAAATCAACCAAGTTTGGATTGTTATTCAATATACTTCTTTGTTAAACAGAGCAAAGCATATGTAATTACATGCATTATTTAACTTAGATTATTTTTTTTAGTATTTCTTCCTTTGTAACACCTTGTGAAAACTATTACAAAAAAGTTCAGGAGTTACTCTGACAAATTATTCTACTTCTTGTCTACTGTATGAAAGCTGCAATTTCAAAAAGACTGAAAAGACCTGTTTTTATGCTAGATTTCAAAGACATCAACAACAGTATTAGAGCTTCTTTGTTCTTGTACAAAATGCATATTTTAACAGATTAGAAAGATTCATGACTCAGTCCCTTTATCTGTGTCAGCAGCTAATCGAACCCATCAAAACATCATCTCAGGGCTGTGCCACCTAATTCCTTCTCAAATGAAAGTAAATATTTGCAGAAAAATCTACATGGTATTTTAAACCTGACTGACATCTTTTCCCTCAACTTTCTGAGGGTTTTCCCCTCAACAAGGATCATGACTATCCATTGACAGGCTAACTACAATGATCTTAACAACTCACTGCAGTTTTGTTTTCAGCCTAAAGGGACTGAAGATTTAGGATGATCTAAATTAATTAGATTGACTTCATGACCTCCTGGGCATAGTTAGATCTTCACCACCACAGGCCACTTATTCCTAGGAGTCAGCAGTAATATATCTACAAGTGTACCAAATTTCCTGAAATGAAAAATAAATACATGTACATTGGAGAAAAACCTCAATTACCTAGGAGGACTTTGCAAATTCAGCGACTACTCCAAATTACAAAGCTAATCTTTGTTTCAAGCTAATACAATAGACCCAACAGTTTCTCAAAACAATTTATACACTTGCACAAAAGTAAGAAAAATGCCTATTTCTGAGATGCACTGCTTTTGTTTGTGGATATAGTTCAATAAATGTTTGTCTTCTAACAGAAAAAAAATTAACAGATTTTCCAGTTTCTACAACTCATGTCAATGAAAGCACAAGTGTTCCTGTAAGCATGCTGCTTTCTACAGGATTATAGAAGAATGGTCTTTTGGAAAATCTTTAAATCAGTGGCAGAATCTAAAGACAACCTAAGGTAGGTTTATTTCTTCACCAAGCAGTTCAACATATTAGGTAAAAAGACTTCATATTGCCTAAGATTAGCAGCTTATACAGAAAGCACTGACCCAATAAGCTAAGGTTTTGAGATCTGTTTCTCCCAACTATCCCTGCATTTGCAGTATGCAAGCATCCCTAGAATACTAACAATAACCCTTTATTCAAGGTTTAGTGTATCTTGGAAAAGCATTATGGCAGCTACCAAGGGATCTTTTAAGACAGGCACAGCACAGTCCAGATCATCTCTTCCAACATTTACAATGTTTTAAAATCCCAAGAGATAAAATAATTTGCACACACTTATATGTTTCACACATGAAACTGTTAATCAGAATTACCAATGCCAGATACTTCTCATGCCGATTGAAGTTTAATCCAGATGCATGAGTTAATAAAAAATACACCTACATTTTAATAAATTATTGTTTCACCCATACAACCCACACTTTGTATAAATTAGCACATCTTTCGAAGTACTGCTGTATTAAAACAAATCCTAAAAAACATGCATAACATTAGACAAGTCAAAATAGAGTATCTAGGCAAAAGGAACCGATTATAGGGGATCATAAACAGGATGAGGAAGGCAACTTAAAAAACAAAACAAAACAAAACAAAAAAAGCTCTAGGATTCCTGTAACGTCCTCTGACATTATTTCATATTCATATACCTCTCATACCAATGCTGAACCATTATTTTTCTTAAGTAATACTAGGGCTACACAGACAGAAACGCAGCACTCAAAGCACATCTAAGCATGTCAAAGTCTCCCTGTTTCTAAGTGTTTTTCACAGCCCAGCATACACCACTGCTACAGCCACCCCTAGAACTCTGCAGGAAAAGGATTCAGGTAACCCAACTCCACCATCTTCTTATGGCTGCATTTGCTCCTTATAAAAATATTTCTACCCTGTGCTATTAAACAAACAGCATTCCGTCTCTCCAGCTAGGATAGATGGTAAGCAAGTTCAGAACAGCTGTTTTCAAGTTAACATTTGTCCTTTTCCTTCCATTTGCCCAGCTGCGGATGAGTCTGAATCAGTCTTCAAGTCTACTACTTTTGGAAAATACTTTCTAGGACCTGTTTGTTTTTTTTTTGCCTTACTGCAAGTTCTGAACAGCTTAAATTCTCTAACTGACAATGTAACCATTCCCATATGATTTACTCATGTTCTTCCACATCGCTGAACACATGGGAAGCTACTTTGAAAAAACATATTAAACTAACAGGTGCAGAAGTACCAACCTCTTCATACAGAGCAAGATCCTTACCGATATCATCAGGCAGAGAGAACACAAAATTAGAAATAAATACACTGTCGGCACATGAAAACACATGAAAAGTATTCTCTTGGTCTATGCAGCAAAAAGCACACTTTAACACTCACAGATGTTCACATTTACCTTCTTATCAATGTGGTTTAGGTTTCTCCCCTCTGTAGCTAACTGCTCCCTAGCATGGGGTAACTACTGCTCAGATTTGCTCTTTCTGCAGTGCTGGTGCCAGACGCCTTGGGGAGCCCAAGATGACAAAAAGAAAAAAAAAATAAAAATCTTTTCAGGATAAAGGACTGCGGTAAAGAATTATAACTCCTCCTCATCTTCTGCTTTTACACCTTTGACTACATCATCCTTTTTACTTCACCACTATTAATTTTCTGAACAAGATATTAATTTGCCCAATTAGACCTCTCTAAAGATTTCTGACAAATACTCAGCATAAGGAACATCTATACAATCACTGCATCTCTTACCCCAGTACAAATATCATAAAGTTTTCATTCTGATTTAGAAACTTCCCTCCTTACAATAAGAAGTGAAAACAAGTTTTCACAGTCGGCCGGTATAGATTCTGAATTTACAAGAAAACCAAATGCTACATCAACAGATACAGAAGATATTCTTGCATATATTCCTGGAAGTTAAGAATTCTACAGCTTCATTTTGTGCACTGTACAAATTACAAGCATAGATAACCTCACTAAAAAGATCCTTTCCTTTAACTTCTCTGGCAAGATTCTCAATGTAATTATAGTTCAGTTTAGCCTTTGAACTTGGCCACTGCCTTGTGAGCAATAGAGATTTGCAAGATAGCTGTATTCTGAATTAATGCTTTTTAAGCTCTGAACTGAGTTGTAGTAAATCCTTTTGGGGGAAAAAATTAAAATGAAGTTGTTAAAGGTCTATTAGACACATTCCTTCTATACGCTGGCAGAGAGAGGTCTTGCAGAAAACCAGTAAGTTTTGCCTCCTTTGCTTTTCCCTATGCAGATTCAAAATTATTCAATTGCTATTATGCTTGTTCCCTCAGACAGGTGAGTTTTACTATACCCGGTGCTTGTACAGATGACATAGATCCATGCTAATGACAAAATGATCTGTATCGTTCCTCCTGTTAACTATTTTAGCAGACACGAGCTGTTTAGTCTCTCAGCTATGCTTTCTTTAAGTAGGCTGCCTTTTTTGTCTTTCAGGTAACATGAACTATGAAATCAATTACATTTTCCCGTAATAGACTTTTCAACCAAATGCAACCATTTCCATTCATATATCACAGACGACCCCTCCAGGCACACTTCTGTGTTCAGTGGAGAATCTGGTGATACTCATTGATTTCTTCCAAGTTGCCACATGCTTTATTGAGGCCTGATAAAAGACTTCATGCCAGCAGAGAGAAAGAAGAACAGAAAAAAAAAAAAAGCTCACAAAAAGCTGCTATAAATAACTGTTAATAAACACAGTCTACGTTACTGCTAAACATCCAGAGACTCTTTTACAGCATTAATTTCATTTTTGGTCATCTTTTCAGAGACTTTTTTCCATTCTTGGTAGGGCATATGTACCCCCACTGGATGTTAGCAGATGATATTTTACTTTGAAGTAAACTCTGCAGACCACCAGAATTCCCAGGTGTTCAGCCTAGGAGGGATGGAGGCACAGGTTAATGAGCTGCCATCGTTCTATACAGTGAAGGATTCTCTACGTAAGAAGCACTCCCAATATTCAGCAGCTGCAGTCCATTCCAAAGACAGAAATTCCAGCTTTGCTAAGTGAAGGTGCCAGTTATTTTTAAAGCTGGTGCTCTTAATCCACTATCAGGACTCTCAATTTACCCTTTTAATGTCATTATAGACTTAGAGCTAATCCCAAACTGTAAGTAGCAACACATAGGACAAAAGGGAACTTTAAATCGGGATAGGCTCTGGATTCCTCGTTTGACATACTGACACACTGAATAGCCATCTTTTAATCCCTAATTCTCTAACTCTTTCAGCTGCACACTATTTAAGTGCCTAGCTGTAAATTGGATTAAAGCCCAAAAAGTACCACTGCAGTTTTCTGACTCTCTATCCTAGAAATGCAGATTTGTTTTAAACACTCACTCTTCTACTGGTTTAAAAACCCTTTTCCTTCAGATGAAGATATTCCAGTCTTCTGTCAGCTACAGAACTTCTCTGGCACTTCCTTCTACAACAGTCTACAGTAGCTCCTAGTCAGATTTCAAAATAATCAGACACCAGTAATTCAACCTTGTTTGGCCTTCTTGCACATTACATACCCTATCAAAAAAAAAAATTTCAATATAGCACCATTTTTAAAATAAATTACCAAAATCCAAAACAGAATCCGAAGCATTACTACATCTCTACAAGATGCCTCACCCCTTTCACAACATACCAAATTATTATGAACATGCTCCACCATTCACATCAGCCTCTCTAACACCTGCACTAGGCTTTCAATGACTTGAAGAGTCAGGATGCATGTAAGCAACTCTACATGCAAATACTTAAAAAAAAAAGTAAATCTTTTCATTTTCCTCAAATTAAGCATATAGCCATTTGATTAAAATAAAACATTTTAAGTGGCCTATGTTTAAAAATATTTTTAAATTTCACTCACTTCTTGATTGAAAAGCAGTGAGATTTTTTTAAAGCTTTATTCTCTCATTTTCTCAGCTGATGGAGGAGCTGAGCTGTCACTGCAAGATAACCCAAATCAATTCTAACTGGCATCTCCAGCTTTATTGACACTTTTTAGCATTAAGATACAAGCATGAACACCTTATCTATAGCAATTAAAGTGTTCTGATTCCCTAAGTAACGAAGGTAAAGATGCCTAGAAATCAAACCCTAATAACTAGAAAAGCTGCACAGGAGGACAAACCAGGTCAAAACTTGCCTTCATGCTATAATTATTCACTAAAGAAGTGCATTATTGTCTAAATTGTTCTAGATTTGTTTGATCCCCCTACACGGATTTTTTTTCGTTACCAGAAAGAAATGTATATACATTGTGAAGTCATCTATTAATGTAGCAGTCAAATATTATCCAGTAGACAAATAGTTTAATTACATGAGCCAAATATATGGGGGGGGACGACGGTCAGGGACTGGAATGTGAGGAAAATGGGCTAGGCAGATTTTGAATAGTTTTAAAATTAATGTGCGTTGATTAAATACAGATCTGGAAATAATTAAAACTAAGTGTTTTATCACAATAGCGAATTCACACGAATACTCTGCTCACGGCATTATTTCTATAAATTCTATAACTTACTGTATATTTGTGAGGAACCTCTTTCGCATGTGTGTAACAGGCAGAGACCCACACAACTTTGCTGCTTTTTTTTTTTTTCCCCCTCCCCAAAAAAAATCTGCCTTGTGACACCTTGGCAGTGATACTGTTCGAGCAAGGGTTTCATGGGTTTTCCCCAGCCCCAGCGACATGACAGGACCCAACGCGTCCGGCCTTTCGCCCGCCCCGCCCCGCGCCCCCTGCCGGCCGCCGCCGCACATGAACACGGCCGGGCGCGCATTTAAAACACGACGTTGCTCGGCAACCAGCGGGTTTGCTCGGGGAAACAAAGCCCGCTCCCCAAGATCAAGTCCGCCGTGATGTATTTCAAATTTTGGCCCTGGTCTGCTTGAGCCAGTCACAGAATCACGGAACGGTTTGGGTCGGAAGGGACCTTGAAGATCACCGAGTTCCGAACCCCCCAGCCACGGGCAGGGACACCTCCCGCCAGACCAGGTCGCCCAAAGCCCCGTCCAGCCTGGCCTTGAACACTTCACTAGGGATGAAGGGATGGGGCCACCCACAACTTCTCTCGGCAACCCATTCCAGTGACTCACCACCCTCACAGTAAAGAATATCTTCCTAAAATCTAATCTAAATCTCCCTTCTTTCAGTTTAAAACCATTACCCCTCATCCTATTGCTCCACTCCCTGATAGAATCCCTCCCCAACTTTCCTGTAGGCCCCTGACACGAGTTGTGTTAATGGTTAAGCCTGATGCCCCCACCGCCGCAGGCAGAAGCCCCTCACCTATGCCTACATGATGACTTGTTCCATACGGTTTTACTCCTCAACCCTTGGTCCTTCAGAACACAAGAACTATTTCATCCTATAGNACAAAAAATGTTTTTACCCCTTGGGGGGGAAAAAAAAAAAAAAAAAAAAAAAAAAAAAAAAAAAAGGTAAACCTTCCTGGAAAGGAGAGTCAAAGGAAATCTGACTGGGGAGCCCGCCTTCCAGTGACAGCACGAGCACGCTGCCTCCCAACTGGAGCCGTGCCATCCTTAGTCATGCACAGCTGGTGTTTGCTCACTAAAATACTCTGTTCATAAACAAGCAATCTCTATCCTATTATTGCTGCCATCTATTAATTCAACTTGTTTCTACTATAATAAATCGTCTCTGGCCAGGCGGCTTTCATAAATACTCATTCTAGTCTGAATATGAATCGTCCTGGCACAAAACCCAAAAATTCTTCCCAAGCGCTCCTAGGGGAGCACAACTGACTGCTGGTACATCAAAAGAATGAAAAGAATCAGCTGTCAAACTAAGCAAGCAATTAAAAATAGCACACAAGGGTAAAACTTTATTTCTTAACACAAAAAGATCACTGTATAGATGTACAGGCCTTGGTACAGGCACAAGAGCTTATCCAATTCTTAACTAATCCATCTACAACAGGTAACCTGGGGTTCTGAAAGCCTAATATTCTGGAGAGGGATAAGAGGCTGCCCTGCTTATTTCCCTGGCTTTGCATTAAAAAAAAACCCCCAAAAAAACCCAAAACAAAAACCAAAACCCAACCCAAACCAAAACTAAAAAAACCCCTCTATTTTGACTTGGATGTGGTATCTAGGCATCTAAATGAAACCCTGTCTTCAATTATTTACTCTGTAACCATGAGGTAAAAATCTGCCCAACAGACTGAGCACCAGCATGCACGCCTGGAACTCCTCAGTTCTGGTCCCAGCTTTGCCAACAACACTGTGCGCCAGTGACTATGTCCAAGGCTCTGTCAATGCCTTAATACTTCAGACCATCACTTTAATAACTGAAAAAGCTTCTTTTTTTTTTTTTTTTTTAAAAAAAGGTCTACCTATAGAAACAGTGCTTTTGGTTTTTAACTATAGTAAGCAGACTTTTAAGAAAAGATGGAAGCTTTCTTTTATCAACACGACTAGAGATTCCTTTATGCTTTGACTGTTAATCTTCACTCTCAAATGACAATACGATGTCACAGCTGTTACTGAAAGCAGCAAGAATCTACTCTAATCCAATCTCCTCTGAAAGCATCTTCCACAGATCTCCCTCAGCAGAAAACAGATGATCTCAATAGTCTGTGACCTGTATAATCTTAGAAAAGAATACTTGAAAGATCAGAAGACAACATTATTTTTGAAATCATTTAGCTCCAGTATACTACTTGCTTTGAAAATCCAGTTACAAACGTTGAACTTGTAACAGAATCAGACTGTATGTAACGAAGGAAGCACAGACCTTTATTGTCACGGTGACCTATCTTTTTTCACAAGTCCTTTCTTTCCTCCTTTAAACAGTACATCAAGTCCAAGCATCAGTTTCTATAAATCTGTATTTTGCTTGTAAGAGACATAAGGACTGTAATGAAGTTGCAGGAGGCTGCTGAAGCTCTGATCTACTAACAGAATCCTTACTGCTCCCAAAGAAAGAGGTGAACTTATAACAGCAATGAAGGGAAGCCATGGGAAGGTGAGGCACAATCAGTAGTTATTAAAAGTAAAATGAAGAGGTCCATCACTGCGTATCTGAGGTGAAAGAAATCCACTATAAACTTCAGCAGGAGGCACCAATGCACTGTGGAAAACAACCTCCTTATTTATTTCACCATAACAAAACTGAACATTGCATTAATCCCTACAATTCAGAGCACTGGACAACCCCAGCCTGGATCAAGGTCCCAGCGATACTCATTTCATAACCTTGACTCCCAGAACTAGTGAGCTGAAATCAATGGGAGTACACAAATGAACACACTGGCAAATTCAAGCCCAAAGATTAAACATACACGTGATATATGCCATCATTATCTTAAATATATATATTATTGCATGAACAAACAAGATAGTTTTTATTGAAACCACCTTAATTTTGTATTTTCTAACCTGTAACTACATCAATGCACAATTTCACCATGACAGTAGCTTGCTAAATTGTGACCATCAGTTCATGCAAGTCACAGCTGTTTCATTAATTTCAGCTGTTCTTCATTGATGAACATCCACCAGAGGCTGGCCTTCAATTTTGCACCACCACATAACTGTAACACCAGAAATGACTAGTGCATTCTATGTTTTCTTAACTTTCTTGGCTCCTTTTCTTTTAAAATTATTTCTCAATAATTCTTTCCCTGATTTTCCAAATAACTCCAGCAACAACCTCTTCAATCATTCTAAACTATGGTCTCTCTTATTTGTGTGCTTTACAAGTGTTTTAATGGGCTACTAAAGTGGTGTAACACATCATTATGTTTAAAGCCAGATGTTTAACTTCTAACAAAGGGCATAATCCCAAAGCTTGTGTATGTCAGAATTAGTAAGAGATGCCTTATCTAAATATAAATTTAAACAATGCACAAAACCACACATTTGAAAAGTATCAGGCATAATTCTAAAAACACTTAAGCTGGTACAAAAAGTTATATGCAATTAGTTGATATGGTTTCCATGGAGCTACTCAATGACCATGCCACGACACAGACCACACTGCAGGATCACATTCGTTTTGTAAAAGTGTTATAGCAAATGCCATGTTTTAAAGTTAATTAGAAGGAACCATTCAAGCAGTTGTGCTTTTCAAGATGACAGATTTTTCTCTGAAATCAAATTACTCCAGCAGCCTATTTAAAACACAGAATTAAAAACTGTGAAATATCAAGATCAGATGCCATTACAAACAGTACATTTTTCACGTAACAGCTTTAAACACTCTCTTAGCAAGTATGACTGAGTATATGGTAATTATTTTAATCTTTTAGAAAATTCCTACAGGAAGTGTGTAGACTGCATGGTAAACTTCACTCCTTCTACCTGTTGTTTTCTTTTACAACAAGAAAAAGATGCTACATTTACCAGATTAAAGTACTCGAAGATACTTTGTATTTAATTAATACTTTATGAGTACAAAACCTGCATTACACACCCTTACATAGGAAGTGAAGCTTGCTTCTGAGTTTACCTCTGTGACAATACACATGCACAATGGAACGACTCCCAGTTTGTAGCAGCAGGTGGACATAACAAAGACCTGGTGTTTTTACACTTGAATGGTTCCCACTGTCTATTTATAGTCCAAGTAACAGTTTGAGCAATACCAAATCGGCAATGATATTTTGCCACTCAAAAAATGTATTTCCAAGCTTTAGGGAAGATACATAGCTCTTTTTTACCTTAGCTGTTTATATACATCAAGTATTTTTACACTTGATAAAAAAGTAAGTCTTTAGGGCTATTAAAAAAAAATATTTTGGACACCATCCAGCACTTACTCTTATTTTTTCCAAGTCAGTGCTCTGAATTGATAGAATTTAATTATTTATTACATTTCTACAACCTGCACAAACATCCTCTACTATGTCTACACATCCCTGCAGAATTGCAGTTGAACACAGAGGCACACAAGGGAAAGTGCGCAGCCAAACCCAGATGAGGGATGAGCTACTAAGCCACTCATGGTACTGATGAAATATAAACAAATTAATATAAACTCAAAAGCCCATGAAAAACAAATAAAGAAATTAACTGTCAGAGTAAATATTTAATGTATGTAACTGCCCCCAGCAGTAACCATTTATTTACGATTCACACACTTGTTTCACATTAAGGCTGATAATTAGATGTTCACCTACCGAATCATTTGCTGCTAGGGCGAGGGCTACATTTACTGCAAGAAAAAGGAAGGAAAAAAAAAATAATATTAAGTGCAAGAAACCTTAATTCCTAAATATTCGGCACGTTATAATTTCTAACAAGAGAAAACATAATATGAATACATCACACTTACTTAATAACAACTCATACCCCTTTTTTTGATTTAATGTGATACGTTAAACATGGATATTTTCTGGAAGAAGGTGCCACGCGTGCTTTTTGCTTGATTTTTATGTCAGAAGACAAAGTCTCACCTACCCTGAAAGCATCTGTAACAACTAAAGAAACAGAGAAACTGCCATTAAAAAGACTGTGAGCTTGTTTACAGATTTTACATTTCCATCAACATTTAACTTTTGTAACTGAAAAGTACACGCAAGAAATGGTATCTTTCAATGGCTCACCAGCTTCAATTATGCTGGAAGACCTCCTAGAAGCTTCAATATAACCAAATAGTAACTGTTACAATCCAAACAGTAACAACTTTTAAAAGAATAAACACACACAAACAAACAGAAAAAACCCAACCCACAACTCTTTCTTGGATAACATCTTTTTCTTTCTTTACATGTTGCTGTCCACACAGCCTTTTAAGAAAGACAAGCTGCATTCGAGCCTTGTTCTACTGGAAAAGTATGAAGGTACTGAGAACAAGCTGGGGAGCCATATTCCCAACTTAGGGAATTTACTATTGAGAAAGACAAGTTCCTTTAATCACAGCGGTGAGGAGGTTAACAAAGAAAATTGTACAGCTCTCCCTAAGAAGCACACAGCCTCTGTTTACTCCTAAAATGATAATGCATACAGATTTTATTCTTCAGTTTGCTATTTAAACAGATGCTTGATTAACTGTTCCCTGAATCAATCAGAGGAAAATGCATCCTCTGAAACTTGGAGACCAATCTACAAATCACAGATAAGGGGAAAAAACAAGCAAACCGATGGTAAATAAAAAAGTAAAACATAAAATGAACTGCAGCTCATGTCTGAAGAGGCACAAAGGAAGCAGCAAGTTACTCCATACACTGTCTTAAAACCACTTTATGCATCTATCTTCTGCCTATAAAATTATCACATGTGAAAATTAAAGTATGATTCACAACACTTCCTCAATAAAGGATATTTGACTGTTGAAGGGAAAAAAGGGAGAGAGTGGCAATAACATAGTGGGAAAACCTGAGGTTTTTAGCTGAATATCTAGCTGGACACCTCATGTTCTCAGCTGAATTCCAATCTTGTATTCCATTTTCTATGTATTACCACCAGTTCCAACAAGGAGTTGCATAGTCCTATGCATGCAGCATAGGACCTAACCTGACCCTAAAACATTCATGGTGGCCCTAACTAGTAAGTTCCAATAACTGGGAGTACAGGGTAGATACATTCCAGAAGTTCAATCCAACTAGTATTATATTTTAAAAATTCACAGCAGGCTCCAAGAAGAGTCAGCATGGTGTCTCTGGCCATGCTAAACCAGCCAACCAGTATCAAGAATGATGCACAGAGAGATCTGAGTTAGTCTTCTTAAAAATCAGTACAAGTCTGGGAAGGTTTATTAGTTTGGACTTTTTCCAAATCTGAACTGGCCCTAGGAATAGCACCATTGAATTCTCAGAACACTGAGCTAACAACATAAATAAAACTTCTTGGCCCAAAGTCAGACACATACAGGGCCAGCTGAGTATGTCTGCATCTGTGACATGATTAACCTACATCATCAATAAAATAACTATAGATAACTAAGATGACCTCTCTCTGAAAGATAACTTTCAATACCTACATGTCAATTTAAGTACAATTTAGAAACAAAATAACCAATTTACGACTATCAGAATATTTTAACATGTAGAGAAGGCCTAGAATCAAAAACTATGACATTGATCCTGCAAAAGGGCCATGAACAAACATTATTATCGCTTCTGCCAAAGCCCAGACCTGCGTCCAGGTTGGTCAGGCGAACAGATGGATTTTGGCCTCTACTATGACAGGGTGAGTTTCAATAACAGTACATCCTACATGCAGAATAAAAGCATGCAAGAGAAAAAAAATTAAAACATAGTTAATATGACTAAGACAAAGTCAACACATTGACAAATGTATCAGCTATCCTGAAGAATAATGAAAATTCTCAGTCCATTAGTCTTTGCTAAAAATGTCTGGAGGCCAAGGTAGCTGGTAATATCAGTAGTTTTATTTTCCTCAAAATGCAGGATTAACAAAGTGTGAGCAAGAACACCAGCCACTAATTTTATTCCACTTCCACAGCTGGAAACACGAAGAGTTTCAATAAATCAGAAACTTCTCTTCTTTCAAGACCACACTGTGAACTCTTCTTATGCCAGGATCAATTTTCTACAGTACTCTCCTCTTCAGGGTAATGCAAAAGAGTGGACAGAAGAGACAAAACAAACAAACAAAAAACCCACAAAAGCAAACAAACAAAAACCCCACAAGAACAAACAAACAAAAAAACCCCCAACTTTGGGCAGATGGACTAAATACAACAAAACACTGGTAAAAGACACAAACTTGCCAGGAAAGAGATAGGAAACACAGGAAACAAACAAACCAACCGTTATACCAGGCAAACAAAAACAACAATCAAAGCATTTAAACACGCATTGAAAAATATTTTTCCTATAACATACTTTCTTCTTTTAATAATTGACTAGATTGACTTCAGAAGACCAAAAGGCGCTAGAATCAACAGAGAATACAGCATAAAAGCTATATGCAACAAACAGAAAGAATTATTCAACAGGTTAAGGAATGGCCCTGACAAACTTGAGCAGAATGCACATCCACTTGTGTTGAAACGGAGATCCAGAGCAATTGAAACACACTGGGGGAAAGAATAGGAAGAGCCTTGACAGTCCTTCAGAGAGATGCAGACAATAAGACTGATGACATTTTCTGTGGAGGTGTGTACTATCCACCTTCCTTTTCAACTCCTGCTCTCAAAATGAGTCAGTAGAGTTGTCACTGAACACGTCCCCGCAAACCTCCATTATGAAGAACATCATTTTACGTTCACAATTCAGCAATGATGCTATGCAATGCTTTTATTCATACGAGTTATCTGATGTTCAACTGTTCATCTGAACCATGAAATTTATTCTCATTTTAATGAGCAAGAATCTAGATTCCTTTTTCTTCTCAATATTATAAATGAATACATTCATTAACAAAAGGCTGTCCCATACCACAACATTTGAATGGTTCATTTACATTTCAGTTCTTATTTAATGTTTGTTGAACCCTAGTTTTTTATTTTTAAATGCATAGGTATGAACTCCCAGACCTAAGTATTATTTTTACATGTGTCATACTTTATGTACAAATTACCTACAGATATGTACAAATTACATACAGACACCAGTTAGCAGAACTTAAACTAGCACATCTGTTTGCAGACATGAGGAGGATAATCTGAATTTACTGTTCAAATTACGTTCATTTTGTAAATTGTTGATTTAGAAACAGGTATTTGGTATTTTCAGTAACCTGAACCAACCAGCCTATGAATTATAACCACCAACCAAAAGGCACATCATTAAGAAATGCAAGTGTTAATTGCTTTGCATGTCTTCGTACAGGAATGTGTATCCTATGTACATAGTATTATATAAGTGTGTTCTGTGTATAGAAAAAAAACTTTTTTTTTTTAAAGTACAGTTACTTTTACTACAGATATCAGATATTTGTCTGTTCTAGTATTTATTAGACAGTCCTTTTCAAGTATGGCAGAAATACAAACCACAAAATCAGAAATTAAAAGCTACATCAATGTGTTACTCATAGAAAATGGAGACAAACAGTAGGCAACATTCAAGTCAAGTATGACTTTTTTCCAATCTGTGTGCTAAGAAAGAGATTTTTAAACAGATTTCTAACACTTTAGAGAGATCTTCTCAAAGAGGTTTACCTTCAGTGTCATTTTTAAGTTCAAGCAAACTTCTGCAGTACTGGTAACTTATGTACTATTTTGTTTAACCACCTGGGAACCGCACATTTTAATTCAAAACTTAATGGTGGGGCTGAGAAGAGCTCAAGGTGCTTCACAAGGCTCTGATCAATTTGTGTGGTTTGTAACTACTGTTTCACCTTTCGTTTATGAAATACCTATACAAGTAGTTGAGAAAGTTGGACAGAGACCCGATTTTGAAACTTTCCAAATACTAGCATCCTCTACAGAGCATGTGACTGTGCTGACATAGCACAGAACACTACTGTACAGGCACATCTACGCTGCCAGGGAAAGAGGAACTGCAGTATCACTGCACTGGCCTATGATCTCCTCCACCTCAGCTTACATCGCCTCTTAAGAAAGCAGACTGTCCCAGGACAGCACGACACTACCACAAAGATATTATTTTAAAGCTGTCTGCTCAATCTGCACTTCATTTAAAGCCAAGGCCTCTGCACCCACATAGGTTCTCAACGACTGCAACAGGGCTTGACAGAGATGAAAGGCTGTGCTAGTGGGACTCAACACAATGACACAACAAGTACCCAAATAGTCCTTATAAAGTATTACAAAATGTGCGAAGTAAACTGTAACATGAAAAAAAACAACTCACCTGCTGTTGTTGATTTTCCAACTCCCCCTTTTCCAGAAGCCAAGACCACCACCTGCTTAACTCCTTCTACGGGCCTCTGTTTCGGCAGCCCCCGTGACAGGATCTGGGTGCGTTTGTCCCTTAGAGAGTCATCCCTGGAGCTTGATGACTAACAAAAACAGAAAGCAAGCGAATGAGTATGCACCAACCTGCAGTTTCTGCAAGGAGAGCCGACAGGGAAGAACCCACGGTTTTCACTGGTGGGCCAAAAAAAAGCGCTTTGCGGGCAGGCCCTCCCAAAGGGAGCCGGCTCCACAGGCAGGCAGCCTGGCGGGGGTAACAGAACAACCCCAACGGGCATTTTGTTTAGACGCACGGTTAAATAGGATCGATCTTAGCACTTAAAAGAAAAAAAAAAAAATAAAAAAAACCGAGGGCTTGTGTTTAAACCAAAACAGCACTTCAAAAGTTGGAAGCTTTAAACAATAAGCTTGACCTAGCGGTCTTTTATGTTACAGTTGCTTCAAGCACAGGACAGGCAGAGAAACCCCCGGTGCTGAGGTGAAGCACCGGCGAGGCGCCGGTGGCTGTGCCGGGGGGCTGTCGCTCGCCCGAGCCCGGGCCGTGTGAGGCGGCCGGGCCGGTGCCGGGCCGGCGGGGCGAGTCCCCTCTGCCCTGCTGTTCCAGAGGCAAGAGGGACCCGACGGCTGTTCTGCGGCCCCCGCAGGAGGGCGGACGGGCAGAGGGCGCACCGGACGGGAGCCTGCATCTCTACCGCCTACTGCCCGGTGGCACCACAGGCGGCGAGCGACCGCTGGCTCCGGCCACACAACCGACCCCGGTCCCGGCAAAAACAGCAGGCAGAGACTCATCTTCCTCTGCTCGGTCCGGCCGCTGCCCCGGCCACCGCGTCCCCACACCGCACACCCCCCGCTAGCTGAACCACAGACACCGGAGCAGGCCCAGGACCGCGGCGGCTCTCCCGCCTCCCACCCCCGCGCAGCTC
>VXAK01020993.1:16855-30577 GCA_013399435.1 Arenaria interpres
CCCCTCCCGCCGCCGGGCGGGAAGCCCACGCTTTATCCCTCACCGCCGAGCCGGCAAACGAAGCGGCGGGCCCGCAGACCGGAGCCCTCCTGCCGCCGCCTCTACCGACGGGGAGGCGGGCGGCGCGCAGCGCCCAACGCCAGGCAGCAGCNGCGCAGGGGGCCGGGGCACCGGCGTGCACGTAGAGCTTGGTGGAGATGGAGGACTTCGCACTGAGAGAACTGCTGCTGGTGGAACAGACCGAGGCCTGCCCGCCTCAAGAGCCGGACTCCCAGGAAAAAGTAGCTCCTCGCCCCGCTGTCTGTGAGAAAACCGGGCCCGAGGGGTAAACATGGGGGGACCGTGCGCGTTGCAAGTTGGTTTGGGGTCGTTCCTTACAGTGTTTTTACTTGTCTCCCCCCTCAGTCTCGCCCTGGTTTTCCCCTTCGGCTTCTCGGTAGCTTCTGGATTCGCATCTTGGCCCACAGAATGGTTGCCCGAGGGCTTGGCCTCTCCTTGGTCTGTGTCTTCTTCAAATATAATAAATATCCATAGAATGGTTAGAGTTGGAAGGGACCTTAGGCATCACCATGTTCCAACCTCCTCGCCATGGGCAGGGACACCTCCCACCAGACCAGGTTGCCCAAAGCCCCATCCCAGCCTGGCCTTGACCCCCTCCAGGGATGGGGCATCCACAACTTCTCTGGGCAACCTGTTCCAGTGACTCACCACCCTCACTGTAAAGAATTTCTTTCTGGTATCTAAGCTAAATCTACCCTCTTTCAATTTAAATCCATTATCCCTTGTCCTGTCACTACACGTCCTGACAAAGAGTCCAAGCGGTCCTGTAGGCTCCCTTCAGGTAATGGAAGGCTGCTATGAGGTCTCCCCGGAGCTTTCTCTTCTCCAGGCTGAACAACCCCAGCTCTCTCAGCCTGTCCTCACAGGAGAGGTGCTCCATCCCTCTGATCATCTTCATGGGCCTATATTCCATTTCATCATTTGGGTTATTGATTAAAAGAACAAGGAGACCTGTAGCCAGGACAGATGCCACCTGTTGTTTTGTGGTTCCTTATATTGTCTGAGGTTTGTTTAAAACTTTAAGATAAGCATCATCTATTGCTGCTGTCCCACCTACGAGGCTCGTAACCACGTTGCAGAAGGAAATGAGATCAGTTTGACGTGGTTTGTTCTTGACAATTTCATGAATAGTCCTTATTCATCTAGGTGATATTATAGAAGTAATTCACTTGGCAGTTTCAGGCCGCTAGTTTTCAAAGATAAAATGCAGTGTCCTTTGTTGGTATCTGTTGTAATACGTAATGGATCAGAGGATTTTACATCGGTTTAAAGCGTTATTAAAATAAACATTTCCTCTCTTTCACATTGAGCAGAACTTTCACCACTATTTTAAATGTAATTTTTTGACTTGCATTATTAGAAGCACTAATCAAGCATTTTACAAAAAGCACCATTTTTAAAGGCTTATTCCAGCGCTTAGCTGCACACAAGAATTGCAATGATAAAAAGAAACGTTTTTGCTATCCTTTAAGTAATTCTCACTCAACTTAATTTTTGTTATACTCACATGAGCATGTTTTGCATAGCTAGCACAGACACCTGAAGAGTTTCCCAACAATTTACCCTGCTGCCAAACCAAAATGCAAAAGAATACTGAAAACCAATGAGCCAGCTTCATTTTGAAACCATAATGGAGATCTACATCAAGGACCCTTTTTTCACTGCCTCAGGAAACCTTTTGCCTTTCAAGAAATTTGCATTATTTGTTTTCCTACCTTGAGCAGTTGGAGGCAGTGTTAAAGTGCAAAATACTATGCTTCTCACAGAAATGAAATCGGTAATGCAGGATCACTGGTAAGCATACAGTTTAGATAGCCATCACTTCAAAGTCAATACAAAGAAAAGAAAATGGCAAAAAGTTCCATAGTCTATTCTCTGGTTCTGAGAATAGCTCAAACACCGACTGGAACAACATTCACAAATACTTTAGTGGGTTGGTGTTTTTGTAAAGCTGATCTAGCACAAGATAAAATTGATTTTAGAAAAGCGAGCTGGAGGAGCTTTCCAAACTCTCACCTAAGAAAGAACAATTCCCAGTATTTTCAGTTGTAATAATTTCCTTTAGCACTGTTTTTTTAATAGTAGGGGAGCAAACATGGCAGTAGGTTGTACTGAATGTGAGTATGAAAAGTAGAATTTGGCCAGTAGAAAGGGATTAAATTTGCTCAGCAATAAAGCAGACATTTTCAAAATACCTTGATTGTTAATAGTGGAATACATTGATTACAGTTTGATCACTCAGCCCTGGCACATTTAAGATAATGAAAGTTTAAATGTTGCTTTTTATCTTTTTTTGTCCACATTGGTTCATGAAGAAAGGAAGTCTAAGATAGTTCAGTTTTAGACCAGCTATGTGATGGATAATGAGGCTGATGTTGTATGATTAAGAAATACAGATGAATACATTAAATTATGGGTTAACCTATCATATATTGTTATACGTAGTTTATATGTTTATATAGTAAAATAAGACACAGTTCCCTAAAAAAAAGTTACGGAAGTTGTGGCACTTCTGGAGAAGCCAGAAAAACTTTCACTAGGATTGCTTTTTAAAAGTTAAGAGACTCTGCTTCTATCTGAGCCTCAGACGGCTGGAGAACAAGGAGGACACCTGGGGTCATCATATTCCCTTTTTCCACGATATCTTAAACTGCAGCAGTTGTTCCCGAGCTTTCTTAAAGCTAAGGCTAGTTGGAAAAAAATGGTAATCCTCTGTGACTTCTGGTGCTCTTACCCAAGAAATGCTGGTGCAGGGAGCCTTGCTGCTCTGCCCTCATTTCTGAGCCACTGGCTCATTAGTGCTATCTGTTGGCTCAGCCCAGGCACCATGTCTCAGGATTGCTGCCACCTCCTCCCTTTGGCGGCTTTGAGACGAAGATAGAGCTGCTCTCGTGGCTCTTGCCAGACTAGCATTCCCCCGTGGGGTTGACAAACTAGATCAGGCTGCAAAATAAACCAAGCCAAAATGCCTACCGGTGTGAGTTCTTCGCTTTATCTTTGCTATGCTCCTTGTGTAAATTAAAGTAACTTCCAGGTTGCTTTACTTAATGCTGAGAGATGTGATCTGCTCCTGCACAAACCAGCATCAGCCTGGCAGAGCTCATGCACGTGGGCTTGGTGTCGTACTGGGGGTAACAGGCTCCAGCTGCTTCTCTAAGGCAAACCTCAAAAATATGTAGTGATAGAACGAGTGGTAATGGCTTCAAATTGGAAGGGGGTAGATTTACATTAGAAATCAGGAAGAAATTTTTCACAGTGAGGGTGGTGAGGCACTGGAACAGGTTGCCCAGAGAAGTTGTGGACGCCCCCTCCCTGAAGGTGTTCAAGACCAGGCTGGATGGGGCTTTGAGCAACCTGGTCTGGTGGGAGGTGTCCCTGCCCGTGGTAGGGGGGTTGGAACATGGTGATCTTTAAGGTCCCTTCTGACCCAAACCGTTCCATGATTCTGTGTAAGTAGGGAATTTCAGGCATGACAGGAGAAACAACTGCAGGCGTGAATGAGGAGAGTCCTCATGTCTCACGCTGTTGCCTCTTTTTCTTTCATTAGAATTTCTCTTCTTACATCTTCTTCCTGCTAGGCTTAGGTACCACGGCTGATGTCACTGATACTGAGGCAGTTGTGCCCCAACTAAGTTTGGCCCAGGGGATTCAAACAGATGCTGATTTCAAATATCCACACAAAACAGATGAGGTTTACCTGTGTTTTCATATGGAGTATTACCTTAATTCAGAAGCAAACTGTGTTCATTATATATGGCAATACTTGAAACGGCAACATCTTAACAAGCACAATGAAAACACATAAGAAACAGTAATAATGTATTAATTTTTCTTTATCATGTGTATTAATATTTTCAATAAATATAAGACCATAAATGTAGCTTCATCCTATGTGAATGCTTTGCCAAAACTTAAACTGAGAAATAAATTGTCTCCTTTAGTTACATTTTGCTAAATGAGGAAGGTCTGGCAGAATTGAGCCCAATTTAGTTTGTGTACTGCTTTCGTGTGGACATTTTAATCAGTGCAGTCCTTCACAGTCAAGAAGAGATGAAAACCTTATTTAAATTATTGCTAGATTCTTCTGAAGTTAGTCATCAAGTCCTTCAGGTTAATATTGCTTACTATAGTAACAGTCACATCACAGTGAAGATGCAGCCGATATTACAGCAATTTTTCTAGCCTTAAGCAAGTGCTGCAGAAAATGAAGAGATTTATTTTGTTGAATATGCCCTGCAGTAACAAAGCCACATAATTTTTCTTAGGTACCCGATATATAGATATTCTGTGCATGCATGGAATTAACAGTAATTATTAATTATTAAGAGTATTTCCATCCTTGAAGAAAAGACGAAAATAAAGGTTTTGATTTTTTTAAAAGTATTCCAAATATTTGCCGTATATTTTACAAACATTGAAGGAAGACTGGCATTTTCTCTCTTTCTTTCTTTTTTCTTTTGTTTTTCTTTTTTTTTTTTTTTCAGTAATGGAGATAAATTGCAGTGAGAAGAGTCCCAGGGCCAGAAAGGGAACTATTGTATTAGACATTGTACAAATACAGAATAACTGTCCTAAAAGCTTCAGTAAATCATTTGACACCACTGGTCTGAGTCACAATGGCATTCAGTCACAGTTTGTGTCTGAAATCCTTTTAATTCTGCTCTTCGTTCATGTCTCTCAGTAATGAGCTTATGCTTTACAGGAAGCATTTTTGTTAACATCAGAACCTTGAGCCTAAATGAGTTCTGTATAGCAAATTAATCTCATTGGACAAATGAGGTTGATTGAGACATTACATCAACTTTTAATGTTTTTGGTGTTCAGTAATTATTTTTAAAATCTGGTTCATGTTCCAAACCAGTTCGTTTTTTCTCCATGGCCATTCACTACTTGTCTCATAATAAGTGCAAGGTATTTCAGAAGGGCATTGATGCGCTTTGGGCGTCTGCAGACCCCTTACACAATTATGCCAGCAGCAACCTGCTCCAGAGTGTTTCAGTGCGTAAGGACCCATCTCGGCTGAAAATACACATGATCCAAGAACACTTCTTGTGTCTGCACACCCTGTTTGAAGCATTCGTGTAGAACTGTGAGGCGTTCCACCACCATGGAGCCAGAGCAGCTGATTACTGGAATGCAATCCTTTGGTTAATCATCAGCTGTGAAGGAAAGTAACTCTTTTTCAAGGTTTTGCATGGAGCCAGAAGCAGATCCAGGAATGTCATCTGGAGTTCCTGATTTCTACTCTCTTATGCTGAAGTGTTGCTATTACTGATTTACCCCCCCAAGAAAGAAAGACACATTGCCTCACAATTTCAATTATGCTAATGTCCTCTAATATCAACCAGCAGGCTGCTTTAGGCAGAATAGAGCCAACTGACATTCCTAGCACAGAGAGCAAAGATAGGCACGTTTATAACTTGCCTATTTTCTCCTTTATAGGAAACTTACACGGAGGAAAGAACAGCCTAAAGCAAAGCAGGTTTGAAGCTTAACTTTTACAAGAAGCTGAGCAAGGTCCTCTCGATTCAGAGAATTTATCTTTCCTTTCTTTTCTATCCCAGCTCCCTCAGCATGAAGAGAAGAGGGACAGGGTTCCTGGCTCCCTACAACAAAGTTTCTCATAGTAATTGGCTCAGAGGAAGGTAGTTTTCTTGTGAAATCTTCATGAAAGCTCTTGGCCTATGGATCTTGAAACTAAGGTCTAAAAAACAACTCTATCACAGAAACGAATGTAATTTACATTCTTCTAATTACTGCCACCAAAGGACTGCACTGTACCTTTTAAAATACAAATCTATTCAAACTTTGACATAAGGAAATGTAACAGTATTACAGGAAATAGAGGGATTATTAATAGAAAGCACAAATATTTTTTTTTGCACTAAGCAATTGCTGAATTCAGCACTTGGCTGATTAGCTCACAACTTAGGAAAGTCATTAGAGAAAGGAGGTTTGCAAAGCAGGGTGGTGTGGTGCAACCTGCTTCTCAAGAATGGGCTTGGGCCCATCTTAACTGCTCAGCCAGAACCAGATTTTTTTTGTTAGTCAGTTAGCTCTGACCAAAAGTATTGCTGGAACCGTTAAAAGTAAAGATGAGCTGCAGTGTCCGAGAATATCTCCTGTAATTGATTAACTTCCTAGCACAGATGCAGCCTAGAGGTTCCCCTGAAGGTGAGCTGAGTCATTCTCTAAGCTGGAGTGCAGTAGTTAGATCTGGTTTTTTTCTATAACAGGAGCTACAACACCTCTTATTTGTGCTGGTATTGTTTGTGGGCACCAAAATGAAGGTTTCTTTAATCTGGACACGGCCCTCACTCAGATAAAATTATTGAAGATACAATTATTTTTTCATCCTATGGGCAACAGAGTATCCAGGGAAAGATTAAATATCTGTAATTTATATTAACATATCCCAAGTTACAGAGTAATTGTTTTACTCAGTTATTCATAAAAATGTAAGCCTCCAGCAGTTCCAAGAATTATCTGTGAAATAAAAAGCTCTTTTAGAAAAAGTTATACCAAATACCATTTTTCTATTCTGTTAGAACATCAAACATTGAAGATAAAGTGTTTTACTTTCACTCTGTAGCACCTATTTAGCATCTATTGTAA
Organism: Arenaria interpres; assembly: GCA_013399435.1. Classification (NCBI taxonomy): domain Eukaryota; kingdom Metazoa; phylum Chordata; class Aves; order Charadriiformes; family Scolopacidae; genus Arenaria; species Arenaria interpres. The sequence continues at coordinate 23,531 of VXAK01020993.1, forward strand.
AAGAATGAAACTGTGACCCTTTGGCAGCTTAAAAAACACAATCAAAGATTATGTGAAAAATCTCCTTTTCATCATTGCAGTGCTTCTGAGGTATCAAATAATAAAGAAATATTATCACCCCAAATGAGTTCAAAAACATGCATTAAAAAAATCCGTGCTTTAAGAAACTGTGGAAATTAAATATTAAAGAACAGTTCTTGACACTGGAAGCTCTTTGAAACGTGTTAAGCCACACTGGAAGTCATAGCAGGAAGCCACATTATTTCTTGACACATGGTCCATTATCTTATTTGATGCCATGAATATTCATTAGAATTTACAATCTTCCATTATTTAGTTCACTGCATTAAACATCTGCTTTTTTCCCCCCACAGGACCTGAGGGGAAACAAGATCACCTTCTATTTAAGTTGGTTAAAATCATGAAAGGATTATATATAAACTATCGTATTAACTGAAACAAACCATCAAAAACTAAAGGCTGATGGTAAATGTAAGTCCTACAGTTGCTATTTGTTCTAAAAGGATGAATTCCCAAACTGCAATTTCAAGAAAAGCGCACAGACCAACATTACTGTATGTGTGTATGATGCTGTGTTATGGCAGAGTGAGATGCCCGTTTGTGTTGTAATGCAATGAGCTTACATCGGAGGGAAGAAAATGCCAAAATCTGTGAACCCTGCTTGGCTCATTGAGCTCTGGCAATCTTGTTGAACTATGTTGCGAAAGGGGTTGCTGTGTTCTGGGAACAACAGCTCCAGCAACTGATAAATGACAGACCAAGCATATAATTAGTGCCTCTTCAAACTTACCCAGTTTTATCATGATGCATGGCAAATAGCACTTGGGATGACTTCAGAGGTTTGCTATTCAGAGAATTTCCTAATGACCTATCATTTGTGCGATTCTTTCCTGACTAGCTAAGGATCGGTATGCCTGAGGGGGGGCAGAAATGATAGGAGCTGTGGCTCAAGGAGAAAGCTTTTGGCCTGAAGCTGTGGTAAGAGTTTTATTTTGAAAGTCATCCATATAAATGCAAAAAAAAATAAATGACATGCTGCCTGATTATGCCTGCACACTCAACAGTAACTAGAGGCAAGGAGTCCTCCAGGTACATAGAGAATAATAAATGACCTTTCATATTGCTTGTGAAAGGAGCAGAAAGAGCCACATCTCAATCCATGTACATTTTTTAATAATAACATGAGGCTTATTAACATGAGGCATAACTCTGATAATTTTAAACATGGCATCTATTGAAAACATGGAGAACTCAAGTTCCAGCTCCTAGAAGATAGTAATGCATTTTTGTCTATAGCAATGTCCTCACATTACCATCAAAATTTCTCACTGAAAATGAAAGAAATGGGATTAACTAACAAAACCACACCTCTGTAGTACTAATTGCTATTGCAAACATGTTTATGAGGTGAAGAGAGCAGCGACACAGCAATAGCTGGGGAAAAGAACAGCTTTCAATTCCTTTACATGACAGGAGTAGAGGACAGTATCCAGCATTAACAGAGACCAGTAATAAAGGTGCTGTGGGGCACAGCACAAACACTTGTGGAGTCACCTTGGGCCTGCACCAAGCCATCCCTGAACGTGGGACACAAAGAATGTAGGACCTGTGCTCCACAGTGCCTGCAACAGGGCCCAGTCTAAATACTTCTCCCATTAGGAGGACCCATCTGGATCAGCCAGGCATGGGTTAGCTCAATGGCTTGAAGCAAAGCAGAATCACCACCTACCGTCCTACCAGATCAGTGCCAGGCTCTGTGCAGATGCGTGGTCAGCAGCTCCATAGGGGCCACAAGAAGCTGAGCTTCACTGGTCAATGCTGGCTTGAGCAAATGCACCAAGCCTGCTCGGGGGCAGCCAAGAGCCTGGATGTACAGCTGCAGGCTCTCATGCCGCACTCTTACTCCTCCCCATTTGCTCCAGGCCCTGTGACCACAGAGTCAGGCTTTTATAGCTTTGTCCATCACCACTGCTTCAGTTACTGTCCTCCTACACCCAGGTCGTTTCCATGCGCTCCTACTGCGTAGAACCCAGACCCCAAACTCAGGAGAACGGGGAGGCGAGTACAAAGACATTGGAATATGCCGGCAGGGATCAGCCTGGATGCGGCAGTGCCATTCCTAAGCCAGAACAGAAAACTGAGGGACTCCTTCTGGAGTCAGTTTGGAACTCTGAATTCCAGAATTGAGTGTTCTGTTGAAACTCAAGGTTGGCTTTACACAAGAAAGGTTCAGGACTAGTTTATTAGATTTGCTCAGTTCTGTGGAAAAAAAATAAATTGTATTGCTTCTAACCACTATGAGGTGTTACAATGAGCCCCTATGGTACGTACTGTAGGCAGGCTACTCCCACTGCTCTCTTGATTTCACTGGAGCAGGATACATAAGTCCTTTTAACATTAATGTCTGTCAATCACACAGACAAAGGTTTGGTGCAGGAGATACCCGAGCAGGGAAAAAAAAACCCACAGTTAAATGTCACAAGCAAATGAACATGCCTGACACCTGTAGAGAAAGAAATTGTGATTAATAATGTTCTTACTTCCTTTAGGCAATCATGGTAAGCAAGCAGATTGCGTGCCTTTATCTGGCTACCTTTGTTTCCCAATAGAGCCAAATTTCTGCTTCTCACTTAGAAAAGCTGTAATTGTACCTGACACAGCCTTCACACCAAATCTGTTATTTTGTTCAGAAATTTAATTAACTTTTGATTACTTTAATTTAACACATTCCGGTATCTGTTTTGTAATTGTATGAAGGACTAAACAAAACACTAATCTATTTTTAATAGTGTATTTAATTTTTGCTGCATACTTTAAACACGCATAAAATCAACTGCTCAAATCACAGGATTGCTCTTCCACAACAGGAATACCCAACAGGAATGCCAGCCTTCACTGGAAACAATTCTGACATCCGTGGGGACAGCAAATTGGCTCTGCTGGAAGAGCTAGAGGTGTACCAACGATGATGCTACAAAACTGAAGGCAGTCATGACCTTCCTCAGAGTTACGGTGCAAACCAGAACGATAAAAATCACAGTGCCGTCTCTTCCTCCCAGTCATCTTTCCCCAGAAGTTTGCAATGCCTCTTTTGAAGGTGAAACAGAACTGGGGTCTATTTGCAAGGCAAAGTTGATAGTCTTCGCCCCACATCTCTGGAAGAGCTATTTCTGGTAGCTTTACACTGGCATCGTGCAATACTTGTGGTCTTTGAGTGACAGGACTGCTATTCCATCTCATTTCTGCTGCTTCACTACTAGGGAAATTCCTCATGCCCTTTCTCCGCTTTCCTTATTTAAATACCTCTGGAGGAATGAGGAGGATGCTGGGAGGCAGACTCCTGACCTCAATGCCTGGACAGCGCTTTGAGTAAAAGAGAAGTCAGTACTAAACACAGTCACCGTAATGCGTCTGCTACTTAGACAATAAAATGATTTTACCACCACCACCTAATCCTCTCTACACCCATAGCACTGTTCAGCAATATCTTCTCTCTTCCAGTTAATCGGCGTTTCAGGAGGCAATGCTGAGGCTGTAGAAAGAAGAAAGCTTAATTGGGTCTTGAACTAGACTGCATGACCAAATATGAAGAGCCAAATAGCTCATCACAGATAGCATGAGTAGGCTAAGTAGATCAAAACCAGAAGCAAAATAAGTAAACTGGGAGCAAAAGAAAAGAAAAAGGGATCATCATCCAACAGAAAACAGAGGACTTGCCTCAGTTCAGGATGTAAGATTGTAAACATCACTTCAAAACCAAAACACACTATCATTCTCAGCTGTCACGTGGCAGTTTTAACATCTTAAACTAAAGATATGCAATATCTTTTTTTCTTTCTTTGAGGGATTGATCTGTTGTTTCAGCACGGCCAAATTAAAAAGTATACTTTATTTGAACATCAATTCCAGTTTACAGAGTATTTTGTGGATTTTTCTTTATCTCGTGATGGAAATTTGCAATTCATCGCTGCAAATTCCACCTTTCCAGGCCATCTCTGATGATGAAAGAGTCTTCTAACAGCAACCTCTACTAGCTAGCACAGCGGAGTCCGTCAGTTCTGTCTTACCCTTCACAGCAGTAGTGGCATCCACCTGTGATTCTTTATGAAATGTTTCTAAGTGATTTAACTAAGTACTCTTTCTTTCCTTGTATGTGCCCTGCTACCTGTCTTTTTTTTTTTTCTTTTTTTAAATCTCTGTATGTGTGGGAAGAGAGACTTCCACATTGGACAATGGAGAAAATAAAACATTTAAATCTAATTCTTCCCTTCACACTCTGGAGCTTTTCAGCTACCTGTGTCCCACAAGAGGTAGTTCTACCAAGATATAACCTTTACCAGCAACCTATTTTATATCTTTGCTATCTAAGTGCCACTGCAGCTTTGGATAGTCTCTCTTCAAAACAGTTGACACTACCTAGGTGCGCTCTGTTGATGTGATAGCTGCTTGAAAGACCTTTGATTGTGGTTTCAGACACCACAGACAGAGGAATAATATCTACGATACATGTTGTCCCTTCAAAGTTCCAGTCAACTACTGCCCCTGCCAACTGGTATGCAACACCAAACTTATTGCTAACAAAACAAAAAAAAAACCTTATCCCTAGGGAAGAATTCAAGACAACACGAGATCATTTTGGTACTGAAAGATCTCTAGCGTTTCATCCTCTGATAAACAGGAGAAAGCCAAGTACCCACAGAGGCAGAGCTCCCAGCACCCACCCCCCTCTTCACAAGAGGATTCATTCCATTAAACATACATGAAATATGCATGACCATTCGCACAAAGGGTAAGGAAAAACACACGTCCACTGAAATTTGTTAGAAATGGTTCATACTGCCATCTGCCCCTACGAAAGAGAACTGATGTGAAAATAACCAGAGATGTCCTATGGTTACCAGTCTTAAAAGACCTACTCTCTGCTCCAGGAACAACAAGTGGAGAGAATACAAGATATATTCTGGGACAGCTGTCAAATCCAAAACATGCAGGAAAAGATATTTATATAATAACTGATAAAAAGATCAATATATTTTATGGATGGATATATTCTTTAGATGACAGGAGGTTCTTTTCTATATGAAACCCACAATCGAATCCAATCCCTTCTCTAAAATTTAACGAACAAATTTACTGTCATTCTTTGGCATACAAAGAGAGGTCCTTAACCTAACTATGGCCCAGTAAGATTCAAGAAATGCAAGATGCATTACAACAAAATGAGTTTGGCTTCCCAAAGGAAAATATGACATAATTACACCAAGAATCCATAAACAAAGACGTCATACTAGTTTTTCTATATGCTGTTTCACAGGCATTTCTGTTGAAACTTGCATGAATAAACATTCTTCATTAAATCCTGGAGTAAATAATGGTAGTGCAACAAAGAATGATCACTATCCTTGTATATTAACAGTCCTTTATAACCTGCTTACATAATTTGCTCAGACTGTAGTATAATATATATATTTTATATACTAATATATATTTTTTTTCCTTAACAATCAACTTATATCACAAATATATATATGGAAAAACCCTCACTTTAAATGGATTTCTACCTCATTAAACTCTCCTTAATGAGTCTGGGGATAGAGCTTTAGAATAAACGAACAGAAGGTATTTTAAATAAAATTAGCTGAGTTTAAATAAAACCAGCTCATACTTAACAATACCCTACAGCTAGCAAAAATTATCTAGTTTATGCACTAACCACCTAGTCCGATTTCTTCTTCTTTCACAAAGATTTGCTTTGGGAAGAACAACCTCACGGAACACTCATGCAAGAGAATGTTATTTTCAAATAACAGACAGAAGCCAAATGTATCCCCGTGTGTAACACTGCCTATTAATGAGCGCATATTGCCCCTTGCTGTGCCACAGATAACTTCAGTAATCTTACTCTATGATTGATGTCAAGTAATAAAATTTGGCTTCTTACCCACGCTGCTATGTATTACATCCTTTTTTTTTTTTTTAAACATGGCTGCAAAAATAAAATCTTCAGTCTTAAAATGAATTCCAAGAGAGGATTCTGCGTCGTTCTATCCTGACTTTGCTGCCAATGTTATTCAAAACTTGCATCTGTCAGAACTCACGGACAGGAGGAAGGCTTAATTCTTCTCATTTAGCAGCTGTTCGATGAATATTGAGGTACGTAGCCAAAAACCTGAAAGACAGTAAGAGAAGCAGTTGCAATACTTTAACTTTTCCCATTAGCTACGGGAGCTCATTTCAGAACTCTGCATTTCTTTTTCAGATCCCGATTTTGATCCCTAGCTATCCAGATCCCCTTTAACTGCGTTCTTCTCCGTCCCAAAGCAGTACGGTTGGATAAATGCTCCAACTTGATGGGTTCACTTCAGTCACCTGAAACATGAACATTACTTGCTTTTAAAGAAGTGACAGATAATATTCAGGTTAATAACTCTTTCATTTCCACGCAGAAACCACACAGCATACTCGTCTTACCCCGAACACGCTACATTTCCCCACCAGAAAACAAGCACATTTTTCATTTCTTAAAAAAAAACCAGCAACAAAACCCGGCTCGCTGCTAGCTGTAGGGCACGGGTAAGCTGAGCTGTAAAAATACTTATTTTACTCCGTTCTAAGGCTTGTATCCTCACTGCCTGCCCCCTCCCTCCAGGCCGCTGGCAGAGCACAAGCCCCGCGTTACCTTCTGCGAGACGCCTATAGCGTTTGGAAACACTTTTCTCTTGCGTTTTAACAAGGACTGCGTGTCAAATGGGCCGCTGTGAGCTCCCCGCGCTGCCGCCCTGCAGCCCCCGCCGCCCCCGGGCTCTCTCCCGGCGCCGCCGACAGGCCCGGCCTCCCGGGCCCCTCGTCCCCCCGCGGGATGGCCCCGGCTCTTCCCCTGCCCCCGCCATCGCAGCCCGTCACCCCCGGGGACGGAGGCCGCTTGTGTGCCGGGGACGCGCCGTCCCTCGCCCCACCGGGCAGCGAAGCGAGCAGCCCGCGGGTGGCGGAAAGGCGTTACGCGGCGGCAGCCACCGGCCCCGGCGC
>VXAK01020993.1:30994-48095 GCA_013399435.1 Arenaria interpres
CAAATACTTAGAGATTTGAGGAAAACACCCCTCCTCCTTTTCCCGGCTAAGCTTAACTTCACACACCTCTCCTGCCCCCTTCCCTCTCCTGCCCCTTCCCAGTCTCCACCCCAGGGCCCTCTCCTCCCTCCTGGTTGTCACCAGGGGTGACAGTCCTTTCAGCCCAGAAAGGAGCACCACACGAGGCTGGGTCAATGCACAGCAGTTTCTCTCTGCTGCTCCTTCTCATTCTTTCCCTGTGCCCCAGCGTGCGTCTTCCACAGGCTATAGACCTTCTGGAGCGTGACTGCACCACCATGGAGCACCTTCTCTTCCTCTAACCTTCTTCTTCCCTCTTTGACATTATCTGCCCTTTCTTAAATACACTTCCACAGAGGTGCTACAAACTTGGAAGAAAGGCCAGGTAGAGAATGGGACTATGGCAGCAGGAGTTCTGATATTTATTTTTTTTCCTGACCACTAACTAAAAATGAAATTTTGGCTGCTGACACCACACAGCTTGAGGGAAACGTAATTTCCCCTTTTTCCTCACAGTCTGCTGTTTGAGAGGGGTAGGTTGGTGTGCGGACTCTGGGCTATGTGCTGTGCATACAGCCCAGGAACCTTGACCAAAGTGTGAAGGCTGCCCTTTGGGATGTGCTCTCCTGCTGTAGTTGTCACTGTTGATGGGTAACCTACGCTAGAATAACTCATCTATGCTGGTGTCAACTATTCAGCCCTTGGGTTTTTTTCGTTTTGTCTCATCTTTCTAAAAGACCAACAGAAAGGGCTAAATATAGTCATTCACATCACTTTTTAAAAGTAAAAATTCTACTGTGTTTAAAGGGCTTAGGAGTTCATTCAACGAATCTGAAGAGATTTTTTTTAAAAAAAAACCCTGTCCCTAGGTGTTTCTACTGTTTGACTTTCACGTTGTTCTTAAAATGTTTTTCTCCTTGTTCAGAAGAGGCAGGTGGATCCATAAGACCTAGTTTCTGCAGCGTGGTCTGGGAGACCAGAACGTTTTGCTCAAAGGAAATGCATGTCATCTCACAGATGCTGTGTTTGGCTGAAGTACATCTGTGTGTATTGCATTATTAGCCTCTCAGTGTAAGGTTAATTAAAGTGGAAGTTGCTCGGCACAGCATAAATTAACTTTAGGTGAAATATCCTATTTCTAGCTTGCGAATTTCAGAAGTAATTGTAGATCTAGTAAATAAAAACAGAAATGTAATTTTGCTGGCTGTTTTTTAAACTATCCAAAAAGAGACATATGTTATGGTTTAGAGATATTATGACTATCTCTTTTACAAGGACGTTATGCTGTTTATATCTCTTATATGAAGTTTTAAATGGCTTAACCAAAATCACTGGGAAAGTAATAGATTGCACTGAAGGAACCTGCAAGAGATTTGGGCAGTCTCAGCAGCAGATATTCTTCAGGCATGAACCTTATTAATATTTGTCATGGGCATTTAGGAATCTTTCCTGGATACCTGGGTCTTTTTAGGAAAAATCTGTTGTAACGACAACTAGTCACCGTGCAGCAAAAAACTGTGGGAAGTTCATATTAGTGTGACTACTTTAGAAGTCATTGGAAGGAATCTTTGCTGCTAATGTTTTCTGGGAGGGTGATGTTATTCCCTATATATGCATGGCAATGCAAAAAAGCCCCCCAAAACCTCATAAAATATTATTTACCTAAACTAGTGTGTTCCTAATGATTTATAACAACTTAAAAGTAGGTCCTCACCTTGAGAAATTTCTAGTGTACTATAAATAACACATTATGTAGGTGGCTTTGAATAGCTTCTGAGCTTTAAGAGACCCCTGTAGGTACTGTAGGAACTTTAGAGTAGATGTTCTTTATCTGGAAAAAGGTTTGGAGTGTACTTTATATCTATACATGAATCACTGCCTTCATTGTGTTTTCATGGTTTTTTTGTGGTCTGTTGAGGATTACTGGGGATGGAATGCCTTGTTTATGGAGAAATGTTGGTTAGATAGCATCCATAAAAGGTTTATGTACACAGCAGAATGCTTAGGAGGGAAAAAAGAAATTCTTCTTTTAAAGGCAGGGGAGAAATAAGGTGAGATTTGGTGTATTTCACAACTGCAGGAGAAAAGAAATGTAAAAAGAATACTCAGCTAAAAAGCGTAAGTGCCTACACTTTATGCAAAGAAAACTGTCTTTCCCTTATCTTCTTTCCCTTGACTTGTTTGCTGGTTAAGATAGCAAAAAGGGGTGCAAAATACCAGGCACAGACTTGTTCTGTGACCTGTGGTAGATGATGTAATCTCTCTCTGCTGCAGCTGAATGTAAGGAATATGAAGAAATCCGCTCACAGGGTAGCAAATCTGAACTTGAAATGGAAATGTCAAAGATTGATTTATGTAAGTTAGTTTCACAAACTGGCTTCCTAAGGATTACAAAGTGTCTCTCTTTTCATTATCAGTCGTACTACATTTTCCTGGGGAAAAAAAAAAAAAATTAAAAAACCATAAAGTTGAGATAACATTTTGCAGAATATATTTGGGGGTTGCTAATGAAAGCCTGCAAAATTCAGTTGAATGTTTTCAGTAAGGAGGTGAGGAAGGAGTTACTTGTTTTTCCTGCAGAAGAGCGAAGAAGCAGTGTCTGGAGGCAGCTTTGCTAAGGCGGGCTGTATGGCCTTTGGGGCTGGGCACTTCAGCCCTTCATGATGCAGGTTGCCTGGTCTGATGATTACTTAGGACAGTTGTATAATAAATGCCAGGGTTGCAAAGTAACTTGCTTTGCTGGTGTATTTGTGTAGGCATTTTACCGGTAACAGCAAATCCACACAGAGCAGAGTTTCCCTGCCCAGCCGCCTGCCTGTCCCTACGTAAGTTCCTTGCAGTGGCTGTTTGCACATTGGCACGTTGAATTTGTAGCCGTCTTATTTGTGTTATTTTGCTTGACTTTTCCTGTGTTAAATACAGCTCTGAAGAGCAGTCAACTAGACTTTGATAGGTTGCAGACGACCTTCAGCAACAGCAATGGTTTTGCTTTGGTTCGAAAGGTTTACATGTTCCCATTCCTCACGCTGGCAACAAGCACGAGTCGTAGGACATCTGAAACACTGACACAAGACCAGAGGACTGACAGGCATTATTATTAGGTAGCTCTTCAAATTCCATTCCATTTTACTTCTTCTGTTGGATTAATTAAATTAAAGAACAAAAAAGTAGGACATAACGAAGTTGAAACATGCTTGTACATGGGTTGGAAATAGTGGTCAACCGAAGTTTTCAGTCATAGTTGAAACTGTGTTTCAAGTTACAGACAGTTGAATAGTTTTCAACCATAACATGGTTGAAAAGTGCTCTAAAAGATCATAAACACACAATACAAATGGAAACATCTTCTAGCAGCTTTAGTTTGTCTCTGAATTGATTTTTTTTTTCATTTCACCTCCTGTCCCTCCAATTTCCCTCAATATGTATGTCTCATCTTGTGATAAAAAGTATATTCAAAAATAGGCATCAAATCATGAGAGAGACTGGAAAAATAATGAATTTTTTTACTTAATCTTTAGCTGTCTGGCCTTAGAACTTGCAGATGTCACTTTATTTACCTTTTAAAATGAGCTGCTTGCAGAATATTGTTATTTCCGTTTGTGAGATTCTGCAAAAAACAAGTCACAAGTCTCAGAATTAGAATGATTTTCTGTGATGGGTGGTGGTCAGATATATACCATGTAAATGTGTTTGGCCTATTTTATCACAAACATTTTTATTAGCAGGTATGTGTGCGTTATTATTCTCTGTGAATATCCTGACACCGGTCTGTTTCTGGAAGGAATATTTAGCTAAACCTGTAAGGATATCTAACTTTTGGCAGCCTGCATTTCTCTCCCTCATTTGACCAGATGGTTTGAAATGTCATTGGAGATTCAGGCCATCAGATTTCTTAGAGTGTTTATGAAATATGGCAGTCATTTGGGAACCTGTGTAATATTCTGCAGTGGTCAAAATGAGTTTTGAAAGGAGCCATTTAAAGCTTTTGAAAGTTCTCAGCATGTGATGTTTTGGCTACAAAGAGCTTTCTCTTTTTCCAGAAGTTAGTCACTAGAAAAGTAGTTGAGAAGGCACAGCTCTTCTCAGTCATTGCCTTGAGCATTTTGTTTAATCTCTGCAATAACAAAAGGATAAAATCTCATGTGTATAGCTAAGTTTTCTTCACCAAAACCTTTTATCTTTTAAAGAAAAGGGAAAAGAAAAGCTAAAAAAAAAAAAAAGAAAAAATTTTAAAAAGGTATTTTTAAGAAACTATTCACATTCTTTATCCTTTTGCTTTGATAACGTCAATATTAATGACTCCTTCCTGCCCCAATCTAGTTAGCATCTCCTAGGTGGTATTTCGTAAGCTGACATTTATTTTTCTTCTAACAAAAAATATAAAGATACTTATTCTTGACGAAGCAGTGGTGAGATTTTTTTTAGATACCGTATGCCTGTGGATTTGTATGCCTTTCTTTTTTTTTCCTAAAGAAGTTAAATCATTCAGGTACACTTGTGCATGAGATATAATTGTGTTGGCTGCAGAGCCCATCAGTTTGTCTTAATAAAGCACAGGCTGTTGCACACGCGTTCCTTGTGAACTAACAGAGAGCAGAAAAGCTCCACAAGAATTTCCTTGTGCTTCCTCCTCAGTACAGACTTTATTCTTCCCTCAAATAGCTAGTTCTTATACACAGTCTCTCTGCGTGCTAAGGAAGTGGCATATCCTTTACTCCATACAAACCAGGAAAAAAAGTCCCATTTCACCAAAAAAGATCTCACCCAAACTGATAAATAATACTTTGAACAACTTCATAATATTCTGAGCAACTTCATAGTTGTTGGTCATCGTAGTTAAATTAACAGATTCTGTGTTTTTTCAGAATTATCCTGTACTAGATTACTTTTAACGTCAAAATACATTGAGATCACTGACAAGTCCTGTGTTGTTTGTCATGTTTCATAATTTGAAACTCATAATTCACACTGGAAATTATTTTATCTGTATGTTTCATAGGAAAAAAAGCTTAAATTATTTCCTGTGCTGGTTTTAAGTGTACTAGTTCGTCTTGTCACCTTGTGTATGTTAATACTGTGCATTGTACATTTCAACTAAACTTGGTTTCCCATGGAACTAATAAATTGGCTTAACTGTATATAGAAGCACTGTGTAGGTAAGCAGTATGTACCTCATAAGCTTCCACAGTGTGGTGTGTAAACTTGGTGTCTGAGGGTATACTCGGTAATGAAAACTACTCTCAGAAACTTTTTTGTTACATAGTTTCGTCATTTTTGATACCAGTTTAATCATAAGTGTGCGTAGGGGACCATGAGAAACACTGACACAGTTTTCTGTAATCTTTCGTAGATCCAGAGAGGGCTTGTTATCTACATATGCTTCTTCAAAGGCGCTGATGAGGATCTTGTTCCAAAAATTGGTATGATATAATCCTTATAAATTCTTGTATTGTTTGAAAATGAAGAAAAGCAGTAGAGGCAGAGAAGGCAGCAACCATTTGGACAAGAAGAAGTCAAAAAGCAATCAGATAGCATCATTCCAAATCAATCACCTGGCTGAAAGAACAGCTTGGTTGGTCTTGTTTCTTTCGACTGTCATCCATACCTCTCACTCTGTTCGTCTGCTCGTGATCAATCTGTTAGAAAATCAATTCCCATGGTAACATCCTAGCAGAGAAAGCGCTGCACCTGCTGTTTGAAATATTACATGTTTCAGGCAACAGGTTCAGTCCAGGACAGAACTGAATTTAGAGAAAAATGTTTTCAAATAATTCTTGGCTTGATTTGAGGGTATTTTAACACTGATCTCACTGTATGTGTAGGATATTTAAAATTCTAGCCAGTAGAGGGAGTTGGGTGGATAACTAAACGGTGGCCTTCGCATCTCATTTCAGGGATACTATGTACACGGTTAGCATGTCAAGTGCAGTTTTCTGGTTCAGAAGTGGTAACAGCAATCTCTTCAGTTCTTTCCCTCTTCTCCACATACACTTTAACATTTACATCAAAGCAGAGAAGATGCTGTGGATAAGGTCAAATGGGAGTGATTTCTGGCTTCATACACTGCTGGTTTGGCTTGAGGTTTTTTGGTGGGTTTTTTTGTTTGTTTTCTTTTTTAATTTTATTTCACTACTTCTCCCTCCTTTGCTCCATCCTTTGCTGGATCACCTGGGAAATTCCGTGATGCCATCTATTCCAGATAAAAGTGTCCCTTTTCTTTTTTGTGGCTGGTTAATATTAGTGGTTTCACAAAAGGTCGTAACAATAGTCTATTTCAGGCTACCTGCTGGGAACAGCAGAAAGACCTGGCAGTGCAGAAGCACAGGTGCTATTGAAAATGCTGACAGCAGCTCCTGGGGGGTTCTCTCTTGGTCTTGGAAGGCACAGTCTTTCTGTGATGCTAAACTAAGTTGAAATCTTTGGGTATATTTTAAGCTATTATATGAAAATTGATTTTGTGCTTGTGAGAGTTTCAGGAGAGTGCTACTTGAAAATAATGACCTTTTCAGCTGTGAGGCAGTTGAAACAGGCCAGAAAAAGAAAATTCTGTTTCCTATTAGGAGATTCATCTATGTTTATGCTCCTTAAGTGTCTGTCTTAGAGTATGTTTTTTCCTAAATATATTTTGAAACTGTTTAAATGAGTGGGTTTGGTTCCTGATTCACAACTCAGCTCTTTTTGCTTTGAAGAACATTACAATTTTATGGGTTTGGAGGCATGACTAGTATCCTCACAACTTTTACAGAGTTGGATGAAGTTTTGTGAAAGTAATTTGATTTGTTATAGAAACATTGGAAAATATAATGCTAGTAAATGCATCGATTTTATTTGCAAGTTTATATATTCTGGCTGATGGGCCAAATTGCATCTGGGACATTCCTGCCCATTTCCTCTCTCAAAAGACAAGCTGGCACCCCCACGTCTCGCGGTGGGACAGGCGCTGAAAAGGCACTCGCTCCACTCAAGACCAAGCTGCTGAGCTGTGGCTTCAGCACAGACCGGTGCTGGGCCCTGCTGAGAACTGCTGCACCCGGAATGAAAAGACAGGCAGGGCAGAGCCTTCTCTGAAGTGCACTGAAGGTGGTGGTATCTCCTACAGCGTGTAGTGTTGTGCAAATGTTGCCCATTTGAGTATCAGGCAATCAAGTCAGAGTCACTAGTTAAGATTCTGGGTTCCTTTATGGGCGTCCAACTAGAATCAACTTTAGGATTTTAGACAGCCAACCACCTTCCCCCCAAAATAACTCTTTAGACATATTATATTGATATAAATATCCTTCACATTCTTCACAACACCAAGACATCTTGGTTAGTTAATAGTATTTATTGACTGTCCGTGTTTAATATCATTAATAAGCAGTTTCTTTACTTGAATAGTTTGTCACTTATCGCAATATTCACTGAATCTCGGTTTATGATGTTATATTAGGTCCTATCTAATTTACTTTAGTTACACTAACTCTTATTTTATTTTTACTTGCAGTCAATACGCTGTTGAATGCTAAACTAAGTGAAAATGAAAGCGGCGAGTACGTTTCAGTTCTTGATTTACCAGGCAATGTGCTAATCATTCCACAAGCTACCCTAGGTGGCAAACTGAAGGGAAGAAAGATGCAGTACCATGCAAACATTGAAAAAGAAAAAGGGCTGGAACTTTACTCTCAGTTCGTGACTTTGTGTGAAAAAGAACTGGCTGCCAATGCCAAATGCGTGGAAGCAGGTGTTCTTGTCAAGTACGGCACATACGGGAACAGGCAGGTGTTAAAACTGGATACAAATGGACCTTACACTCATCTGATTGAATTCTGAAAAAAAAAAAAAAGTATTCTGGATACAGGACTGGCTTGCAATTGTTGTCCCTGTTTTCATTTGTGGGAATTCATGTACTTATCTGGTTTGGGAGGAACAATACAAGAAAGATGTTTGCTCATCTGTACTGGTGTTGCCAATCCCATTAAATAGAAGGATGCTTGAGACTGCTTTCTGATAATGAGTACATCTTTTACATCCATATTCATCTGAAGTGTGCTTAAAATAATTGTTAAGATTAATCCAATGAAGATGTATGATTTGGAAGGTTTTATTAACAAAAATGGGGTAATGCATATGTTTCTTACTACAAAATAATGACAAAAGCATTACATGTATTAGCTATTGTAAAGTACACTTATGGAAGCAAAGTTTATAGATTTAAAAAAAAAAAAAAAAAGAATGCTGAGAACAAACAACTTACAACTTACTTGTTCCCAGATTTCCTGAGTCAGACAAGTTTTGTCTTTTTGTCTAGAAAATAGCAATGTTTTCTAGCTAACAAATATACTGAAAGCACAAATTCACTGAATTTTCAGCCTCTTAGAGAGAGTACTGTAAGAAAGTCCACCCCCTCATCTAGAGTATGTGAGGGTGGGACACCCAAAATAGTACAGGGACTAAACATGGGCTGTACAGGGAAGAAAAAGTGAGGCACGTCTAGAAACTGAAGTCAAGGCAGTGCCACCGAATTGCTTTCTTGAAGTTTGCACTCTGAATCGCCTCTGATGTGTTTTGATGGGCTGCTTGCTATAGCTTGGTCTGTGTCCTTGTTACCTTGGTCTTGTCTACTCAATTCTTTCATAACACAGCCTCAGGAAAAGGACTGAAATATTCAAATGAAAACAAAATAAAAAAGGTTCGATGTATGCTGCCATCTCATTGTTCCCTTTGCCCCTCTTCCTTCCTTCTAGCTCTTTGTCTGTTGAATCCGCCAGGCAGAGATTAGCTTATATTTCTTTTATATACAGCGATGGCGCATTTGGGGCCCCATTCCCAGCTGACCCCCTGTGCAGTCCTGTAATGAACATTATTAACAGATGGTGGTAAGAAGCCATGATGGGAAATTCTGCCTTGTAAAACAGTAAGAACTGGAACAGCTACATTAAAATGTGGCAAATTCAAAAATGATTCAAGTGTATTCATCCCATGATGAGTCAAGCTTCTCTTTTACTCCAGCAATATGGTTTTGAAGTCAGTAATTTAGAGGGGTTCAAAGTGAAATTTGACAATTTGCAGTAATTATCCAGAATTCCCATTCAAATAATTCTTCTGGAAAAAATGTAAAACCTCATAGTTATTGAGCATGCCAGCTCATGCAATCTGAAATTGTGGGTTAGTAGTTACAAATATTTTCTCCTTACCTTTATTTAAAAAAAACCCCATAACTGAATGTGTAATCTGCAGGCTCAAACTGTGCCATGAGAATTACATTTTTTGAACAGGTCCAAAGCTCATAGTTTTGATAAGAGAGTAATGAGATTTTTCAGATTAACATAATGTATGGTTAGTAATTATGAAATACCTAAGAATGTTGAATTCTGGCAATGGGCACTCTCACAGTTGAAAAGAGCGATTCACACAAATGGCCTGGAAATATTAGCTAGGTCCCAAATGACATTTATTCATTAATAATTAACAGTTATGATAGACACAATATGAGTCATATTCTAAGTTCTTACTAGCGACAATTAAATAAGATTGTCCTGATGTGAATAACTAATACAAATTCATTATGATCCGTGTGCTTGAAAAAACTTTTTTCATTCCTCTTTCTGGTGGAGGCCAAATCCTAAAAAGTGCTGAGTAACACCACTTCTCACTGACCTTACAGGAATTGCAAGTATTCAGTGTATCTCAAGAATTGATCTTTGAGGTATAATACAAAGTCTGCAGATTTAATTTTTTCTTTTTTTCCTGGCCCTGGAAAGATCTTTGGCAGCCTGACAATTCATCCTCTATATTTCAAGAACTCTGCAAAGTCTAAGAGGGATGAGCCTCAAAATGTTTAGTGAATACACATAAACTTATGTATATTTCAGCGGTATAAACTGATGTATACTTCAGTGGTTCTTGGGACAAGACAGAACTCTGAAGTTTCTGGAAAAAGGTGGCATCTTTCTGTACTATCTGCCCATTTCTGATTTATTTGTGTATGCATCTTGGGATGCTGATTTTTGCTGTCTTCTGCTCCAGCGACTGGCAGCTTGTTGAATGCTGTGCCCTTTGTACTGCTTTATTTATATCTGCTATTGATCCACAATCCATTTACTGAAAGAAGCCATTTCTGAATAACATGATGGACCATACTGATGAAAAAATTGATTAAAATTATTTTTTCAAAGCCAAATGCTCAATTCTTTCTACCATGCGTATGCTTTAAACAGATGACCTGACACTGCTTTAAATAGTTTCTATTCTATGACTAGACAAAAGCTCAAATCATTATCCTGTTCTAGACTTAGAGAATATCTATTGGAAGGTACTTAATATTCCCCACTTCCTTGAAATAAACTACAAAATGAGAAGTCATCATTATGCTGCTCTAGTGCGGCCTCCAACTCAAGTGTCAGACAGTAATTGTTATATTGGGTTTTTGTGACCTTGTTTGCAGCGTGCACACCCAGCTGTGTCGAAGCCGAGCATGCGTGGACTATGAACTGCGCTCATAAAACTAATGAGTTCAGGTGCAATTGCTTGTTTTCCGGTCAACAGTGCTCCTGCTTCCTTCCCATGCCCTCTGTGGAAATACTTATCTCTGCTGCTACACGCAGAATTCAACATACAAGTATTCTCCCGGGACTGGAAGGTAACGCACAGCATGTAGCCCAGTGTTACTGGTCACAATGCTGCAGCCGTGTTGCTGTGGCTGGTAACAGCCCACAGGCTTTGTCCTGAGTTTACAGGACCTCAGGATGGAGGCTTATCACACGTGCTTGGTCTGAACTTCCCCTGATCTTCTTGGAGCTTTGGTTTTACTTGATTTAGCTGTAACAACAATTTTTGCAATGATGGGAGACTATGGCTAATTTTTTTACTTTTGCTTTGTACAGTGCAGCCACAGTTTTTAATAGTGTATTAAATAGTGTAGTTATTCTGTGTAGAGTGATATATTTATGCCTCTAACATAATGCTACAGTGTACAGAAATAAGGCCTGTTGGAAGAGCAGCGACCTTGAGAAGACACCAGCTGCAGCGTAGAGCAGAGGCGTGGGATGGGGAGAGACGGGGCACAGGCCAGCACTGAAGACCCCAAGGCTATAAACAGCTTGCCAGTGGTCAGTTAAAGAAAGGCATACTTGGAGCTGGACAAAACTACTCTTAGGAGTAAAAAAGTGAAGAAAGAACAAGTATCTAAGATAAATAAAATACAACATACATAGTTGCAGACCGGTGAAGAAAAAGCAAGGTGTAAAACTTTATTAGAAAACATGTAAAAATAACCTTGGGTGAGAGCTATTTCCAAAAGAGGAAAAAGGAGAGAAAGAAGAAGAAGAAACCATTATCACCAATGGCATATTCCTACAGGCACAGGACTCTGGATGCTGATGATCCACTGTGCTCCCTCCACCAGATGGAAGCCACAGGGAGGTGAAAGAGTAAGCATGACACCAGGGGTAAGTCCTAGACAGTGCATGCATAACGATTTTAACTGTAGGGTTAATATTGAGACTTTCTATACAATTCCTATACAATTAGATCTGGATTAATAATAATTCTTTTATTAGACTGCTAAGGTTGCAACTACTCTAGCAATAAATTCTGTGTGACTTCACACATAGCGTGGGTTTCTTTTTGCCCGTAACAAGTTTTTGCATGTAACAGCTCCTGCAGACCATTGCTTCCCCATGTGGAAATGGCACCCACTTGGTGGTGGGCTGATGGATGTTAGCCAGCCTTTGTGGCATTTTTCATCCGGTCCTTTAATGCAGCTCTGCTGTCTCATCCAGTTGACCGCAAAAGCTGCAAGAAAGTTTCTTTCTTCATGGTGACTCAATGCAACTGCTGATCTTTACCCCGTCCTTGAGAACAAAGTCGGTTCCATCAGCCTGAGGCATCTACTTGGATTTAAAAGTATGATCTGGTGAACCTCAATCTCACCTCTGGTATAAAAAGAGCTTCTTTGGAGAAGGATGTATGAATCTTTTAAGCTTCCACTATTTTCTGCTTTTAGTCTCTAATAGTCTCTACTTCTACTAGGTCTCCTTCAAACTCACTATGTTTCTTTTCTGAAGCTGGAGTGGCAGTGCCACAGAGGGCTAGAGCAGTCTCCAGAAATCCACAGGCATTACCAGAGGTCTGTCACCAAACCCCTTCATCACTGGCTTAAAAATTTCTTAACTTATTTGCATCTCAGTTCTCATCTCATAAATGGGTATTGAGGTTTTTCTCAGTGCGTCAATACTGAAGACTCTACATTCAGCAAAAGAATGACTGTCACTATATTTAGTATGTTGCAGAGCACAGAGAGGCCGGGCTCTCTGTGAGACCCACCAGCTGCTTTATATTAGAAATCAGGGTCATAACTGCTGGATGAGAACAGAAATCAGAGCTGCCTCCTTCATCTCTTTTTTGGGAAAACAGCACCCAAAATTTTAAACTCTCTTAAGAATATAATGAATTTGGTGTCTCCTAATCCTTCATATTTTCCTGAAGTTCCTTGACAGCAACTCAAAATGTAGGAATGCCTACATGATTCTGCTACCAGAAGTGCTGTGCAACTACAGTTGAAAAGGAAATGGTATATGGGGGCAAGAGAAAGAAACAGCAGTTAGAATAGCCTGAATAGTATGAATGTATTGCACATTTTCTATTTAAACCAATGCTGTCCGCTGGTTCAATTACTGCCAGTGTGTGGCTTTGGGCAAAGCAATTTTCTGCTCCACTTTTTCCATCTGTGAGACAAAGAAAGAGTGAAAATAGGAGGAAAAGAGGTTTAAAACCACTGCTTTTTCCCTCTGTTACTAAAGGCAAGAAATCACCTCTGTTCCTCTTTGTGCGTCAGAAGGCAGTACGCTCTCACCTCTCTTCACCTTTGCTGGAGCTACAGAGTTTGCCTTTCTCTGCCTCCTACCTTAGCTTCTGCCTCACAAATGTGGCTTGAGCTAATGTCCACAGAGCGCTTTGAGTACCTCAGTGAACAGCGCGGTATCGCTACAAATAACACCTCATACACACCCCTAAAATAGGAAAGACCCAGGCAGCAAATAGAAAGGAAAAAGCAAATAAATGGTATTCCTGTTGCACTGTTCTAGGTCATATATATTTATGTATCTTGTTACTGTGAATTTAAGGTTGCTTTCTATTGACTTTAATTCTATTTGCCTGTGTGAGTGCCACAATATATGCCCTGTTACGTCAGTATGTATTAAAAATGTGCAAGTAAGGAGCTTAGGGCTATTTAGATGGGCTCTGTTAGAAAAGAGATTGAAATGTAGTTTTTGGATTAACAGCGAAAGCGGAAGGTTTTTGGGAGGCCTTAATATTCAGTTGGCAACCCATATCTGGATCTCATTAGTGTGCAGCTAATTCTTGACAGAATACTTTATCCAGGATTATTCAGGTATTTAATTTAAAAATGTACAAAAGTATATTATTCATATTTACCAGTGAAGATTGATAACTTATTCACATGTTGACCTGTTTGAGATGTATGTGTCATGAGTTTGATAGGACTCGTTTCCCTTTCTTATTTCCCACTTCCATTTTGGTAGCTGTATCTGACATTATCTAGGCCTGCATAATACTTTTATTTACATTTTAGGATTAAAAGTAACAGCAGGACTGTGTAATTGCTTGGCAGGAGTTCAGGCCTTGTATTTTGTGGTAGTACAAAAAGCAACTGTGTTGGGAATATAAAGAAGTCTAGCGGTATTTAAGCATGAAATAAAACCGTATATTATTTTTGATACTCAATGTGTAAAAAATAAAGATTGGTAACTAAGGCTTTTCAAAAGCTAGGACAGACCAAACTGTATTGGCTTCTACTTACCTCCAGAAGGCGGCTACTCCCGTGACCCAAATGTTTCACTTTTGGGATTAGAAGCACTGACATAGTTACTGCCTCAGCCCAGGGACTGAGGGACACCCATGGGTGCTCAGCAGTTCCAGAAATGAGCATGTTATAATGTTCGTAGGCAGATGAATAACCTAATTCAGATTAATGCCAAATGTAAATTGCCCGTTGCTGGCGGTGTAACTGTCCACAGAATCACACCTCAACAGGCTGACTCTACTTAAATGGGTATATTGACTGTATAATATAACTGCAAAAATAAAATAAAAAGAAATGTTTAATTTTATAATTAATCTGAAGACATTCCTACTTACTGGTTTTAAAATATAATGTAATTTGCTTTTGCTTGCTATGGAATTACTTGGTGATGTTTCATCTGCTGTAAATCAGGCCCCTAGTGCTGCGATTCTTACTCACGCATAGACGGTCCCACTGAATTTGAAGGAATATGTTCTTTTATCTTCCTCTAGAGTCACTGAGGATTATAAAGCTGCAAGAAAGAAAATATGTAGCTCAGAGGCAGATGTGTCTGCATAGATATTCTATTACGACTGGAATTTGTATGGCAGAACTGATGCATGCTCTAAATCAGTCAACCCACTTTACCAAAATAGACTGACTAATGAGAAGACTAATCAGTAGGTTTGTGCATTGCAATTATTTGCCAGTTGCTTATTTTATTAAGTAATTTGCTATTGAAGCTCAGTCAGGACTAATGGGGAAAAATTGAATTAATACATGGTGAATAAATTTAATTGTCCTATTTTTGTCAGTTTTAGAACTGAATACTATTAACTTGCATGGCAATATTTGTTATTTCAGGTTGAAAGGGAGAAAGATAAATATGGCATGCATTACTGCTGAAATAGATGTTAATTTGAATCAGTGCATGGTTAACACTCTGTTGACCAATTTAGGAAAAAAAAGCATGTTAAAGAATCAAGGGTAGCTACGAATCCAATAAATACAGATTCTTACCCCCATGTAAGCACTGCTGGCAGAGAGCAACCCTAAAGCCGATGTACCCGGAGATGGAAGGAGCATCTTGCATCAGTATCTCTCGTTATTCCGACTGATTCATATGAGTTGAGCATTAAGAGAGTGGTACTTAGAGCTCATATCCTGTATGTTGGGGACTCAGAGAGATCGTTCTTGGGAAGAACTGAGCAAGACCGTGTTTCTTACTGACGGTGTTTGGTCTTGCCCTGGTAGAAGTTAACATTCAGCATGATGAGATACTAATCATGAGTGGGTCTCTGCCTGTTGCCACAACAGAGTAAACAGTAGGTGTAATAATGATCATAACAGCAATAACCTTCAAAAAAATGATTCCAGATTTGGGTTTGTTCACCTTTTTTTCTGAGCTAAACTTGATCAGTCCCTTCAGAAATATTACCAGGTCTTTCCGTTACCTCAGGACTGTCAGAGAGCAGCCTTTGTTTTTCTGGAGTTCATTATGGAAAACGTCATAGCACCAACAGTCTTTGAATATAAATTGTTCAGTTGACCTTTTTCACAAGTTGAATGCCAAACTGTGTTATGTTGAGCAGCAGAAACTCATCTTCTGATGAAAATGAGGTTAACTGAGAAAATAACTCTTTCCTGGGGGTGTGCGTTATTTTCATTACCAGGGGTTAACACCTTTACACCAGTAGGAGTTTGCAGAGTTGATTTCTGTGAATATATTATGGAAACAGTTTTCTGCTTCAGGTGTGAGGCATTTATGTATTCTTCATTACCACATCCATTGGCAGAAGTTTTTTTGTAAAAGGTCATTGCATCAATGCTCATGTTTCTTTATCACAGGCGATTTAGTAAAAATGAAACCAGTGTCCATATACGGTAACGCAGCCGAGTGCTCTTGGCATCTACAGCCAAACGTAATCGGGCAGTTCTGTTCTATGTGCGCTCTTTGAATTATTCCTCAGTGGTATCATCTACATGACTGAATACAGATGTTCACGATTGCACGTAAACTTTACGTGTTGAACCTATCTGAAGATGAATTACAAGCTTATGTAAGGGCTAGGCATGATTTCGGCTCCTACACTTCTGCATCCCGGGCATTATTCCCTCCCTACGATGGTTCGCATCACTTCAAAGAAGATGAAAAGAACCCCGGAGAACCCAGTTTGTGGAGAGGAATCTTAGTTTTCCCGCTCTGAGGTTTAACCGATGGCACACTGGGGGAAAAAGCAGACAAAAGATCATATTGAAGATTTGCTGTGTAGTCAAAACCAGTCGTTAATTCAAACCCGCGTTATTTCTTCATCAACTTTGTAGGAAGTCGCAGAATTAAAACAGAGTACCTCAATCCCACCAAACTAAGTTGTTGCCAGCAGAAACCCGACCTGGTACCTGTCCTCCAGGTCGGTCTGCTAGGTATTCGGCAGGATGCAAAAGCAACCCAGACATGGCCAGGCATCGGCTACAAAACTACAGTAAGATTATTGTTTGTTTATTTTTAAACTAAAAAACGGCTGAGACACATATGTTTTCCCCTTCGTAAGGCAGAAGGTAAACTCTTATGACAGAATTCAGGAAAAGAAAAATCCCTCCCCTCCCCCCCGGTAGAAGTTTTCTCACAACTAGTGAATTCCCTCAGGAAAATTTCCAGGGGCAGAAGTCACTCCTAACGATGTCGCAACCTTCTTCAGTGGGAGCCGTAACTGAGAACGCAGGTGCCAATCCCCGAGGAGCCCGTGCCTGACCCTGTCAGTCAGACACGGCGGCCCCCTGAGGTGGGATCCCCCCTCGGTTTGGGTTCAAGGCTTATGCTGGTGGAACCCAGGGGTAACAGCTTTAGCAAACGCTGGGCGTGAGGGGCGGCTGAGACCGCAGCCGGGGTGTTCCTGAGGCCCAGGGCCCCTCGCAGAGCACCCCGCTGCCTGAGGGGCGCAGGGACGCCCAGAGGCCGCGGCGGGCTCTGATCAGAACCGGCTACAAACCCGAGCGCAACCAACCAAACTACCTTAAAAATGATAATAATAACAAAAAAAATCTTTAAAAAATAATGACCAAGAGGGTTTTTTTTGTTGTCGTTTTCTGTGACAGCCCGTCAGCTCCCGCCTGCGCCTCCCTCACGCCGCCTCACCGAGCGGGAGCAGTACGGGGCTCGTTTCCCGCCCCGCTGCCTGCCGACCCCCGGCCGGTGCCTCCCTCCCCTCCGTCCCCCCGACACCGTACCGCGGCCTTGCGGCTACCGCCCGCCGGGGGCCTCCGCGCTCCCCCGGGGCCGCTCGGCCCCGCACCGGCCCC